>CM073585.1:9025067-9587567 GCA_037074715.1 Magnolia kwangsiensis | reverse complement strand
TATGATTTTGGGGTAGGAGAAGCCACTTTAACCAACCAACTTGGTTATTTTCAAAGATTTCATCAGCTCGATGATCGAAAATCCATTTCATTCACTTAGCGGTCAATTTCGTTCATTTCATTTACATGCATTTCACGGTCATTTCACTTCAATTCATCATCACTTCCATGCATTTCACAGTCATCCAAAACATTTTCGTGTTGATTCACGGTCATTTCGAGGCATTTCACGGTCAAACTCCTTCACTTCACGGTCATTTGCATGCATTTTACGGTCATTTCGCTTCAATTCATCATCACTTCCATGCATTTCACGGTCATCCGAAACAATTCCGTGTTGATTCACGGTCATTTCGAGGCATTTCACAGTCAAACTCCTTCACTTCACGGTCATTTGCATGCATTCCAGGGTCATTTCGCTTCAATTCATTATCACTTCCATGCATTTCATGGTCATCCGAAACAAATCCGTATTAATTCACAATCATTTCGAGGCATTTCACGGTCAAACTCCTTCACTTCACGGTCATTTACATGCATTTCATAGTCATTTCGCTTCAATTCATCATCACTTCCATGCATTTCACGGTCATCCGAAACAATTCCTTGTTGATTCACGGTCATTTCGAGGCATTTCATGGTCAAACTCCTTCACTTCACGGTCATTTTCATGCATTTCAGGGTCATTTCGCTTCAATTCATTATCACTTCCATGCATTTCACGGTCATCCGAAACAATTCCGTGTTGATTCACAGTCATTTCGAGGCATTTCACGGTCAAACTCCTTCACTTCACGGTCATTTGCATGCATTTCACGGTCATTTCGCTTCAATTCATCATCACTTCCATGCATTTCACGGTCATCCAAAACAATTCCGTGTTGATTCACGGTCATTTCGAGGCATTTCACGGTCAAACTCCTTCACTTCACGGTCTTTTGCATGCATTTCATGGTCATTTTGCTTCAATTCATCATCACTTCCATGCATTTCACGGTCATCCGAAACAATTCCGTGTTGATTCACGGTCATTTCGAGGCATTTCACGGTCAAACTCCTTCTCTTCACCGTCATTTCCATGCATTTCATGGTCATTCCTAGCGATTCCGTGTTCATTCACGGTCAATTCACTTCACTTCACTTCACGGCCATTTCCACGCACTTCGCGGTCATTTCACTTCACTTCACCATCATTTCCATGCATTTCACGGTCATTCCCAGCGATTCCGTGTTCATTCACGATCATTTTGACGCACTTCACGGTCAATTCACTTCACTTCATGGCCATTTTCAAGCACTTCGCGGTCAATTCACTTAACTTCACCATAATTTTTATGCATTTCACGGTCATTCCCTGCGATTCCGTGTTCATTCATGGTAAATTTGACGCACTTCATGGTCAATTCACTTCACTTCACGGACATTTCCATGCACTTCGTGGTCATTTCACTTCACTTCACCGTCATTTCCATGCATTTCACGGTCATTCCTAGCAATTTCGTGTTCATTTCGTTTAGGTTTTGGGATTTGAAAATGGGTTCGGGTTTAGGTTATAGGTTTTAGTTTCGATTTAGGTTATAGGTTAACGGTTTAGGTTTAGGTTATAGGTTTTTGGATTTGAGAATGGGTTCGGGTTTAGGTTATAGGTTTTGGTTTTAGTTTAGGTTATAGGTTTTGGGATTTGAGAATGGGTTCGGGTTTAGGTTATAGGTTTTGGTTTTGGTTTAGGTTATAAGTTATAGGTTTAGGTTAAGGTTTAGGTTTAGGTTTTAGGATTTGAGAATGGGTTCGAGTTTAGGTTATAAGTTTTGGTTTTGGTTTAGGTTATAGGTTAACGGTTTAGGTTAAGGTTTAGGTTTAGGTTATACGTTTTTGGATTTGAGAATGGGTTCGGGTTTAGGCTATAGGTTTTGGTTTTAGTTTAGGTTATAGGTTTTGGGATTTGAGAATGGGTTTAGGTTAAGGTTTAGGTTTAGGTTATAGGTTTTTGGATTTGAGAATGGGTTCGGGTTTAGGGTATAGGTTTTGGTTTTAGTTTAGGTTATAGGTTTTAGTTTAGGTTATAGGTTTTAGTTTAGGTTATAGGTTTTGGGATTTGAGAATGGGTTTAGGTTTAGGTTATAGGTTTTGGTTTTGGTTTTAGTTATAGGTTTTGGTTTAGGTTATATGTTATAGGTTTAGGTTAAGGTTTTGGTTTAGGTTTAGGTTATAGGTTTAGGTTATAGGTTTTGGAATTTGAGAATGGGTTCGGGTTTAAGTTATAGGTTTTGGTTTTGAGAATGGGTTCGGGTTTAGGCTATAGGTTTTGGTTTTAGTTTAAGTTATAGGTTTTGGGATTTGAGAATGGGTTCGGGTTTAGGTTATAGGTTTTTGTTTTCGTTTAGGTTATAGGTTTTAGTTTAGGTTATAGGTTATAGGTTTAGGTTTGGGTTTAAGTTTTGGATTTATAGGTTTTGGTCTTGATTTTGGTTTAGGTTTAGGCTATAGGTTTTGGTTTTAGTTTAGGTTATAGGATTTGAGATTTGAGAATGGGTTCGGGTTTAGGTTATAGGTTTTTGTTTTGGTTTAGGTTATAGGTTTTGGTTTAGCTTATAGGTTATAGGTTTAGGTTTTGGATTTATAGGTTTTAGTCTTAAATCCAAAAACCTATAACTAAAACCTAAACCTAAACTAAAACCCGAACCCATTCTCAAATCCCAAAACCTATAACTTAAACCTAAACCAAAACCTATAACCTAAACCCGAACCCATTCTCAAATCCCAAAACCTCTAACCTAAACCTAAACCTTAACCTAAACCAAAACCTATAACTTAAACCAAAACCAAAACCTATAACCTAAACCAAAACCAAAACCTATAACCTAACCCGAACCCATTCTCAAATCTCAAAACCTATAACCTAAACCTAAACCTAAACCAAAACCTTAACCTAAACCTATAACCTATAACCTAAACCAAAACCTATAACCAAAACCTTTAACTTAAACCATAACCCATTCTTAAATCCGAAAACCTATAACCTATAACCTAAACCCGAACCCATTATCAAATCTTAAAACCAATAACCTAAAGCAAAATCAAAACCTATAACCTAAACCCTAACCCATTCTCAAATCCCAAAACCTTTAACCTTAACCTAAACCGAAACCAAAACCTATAACCTAACCCGAACCCATTCTCAAATCTCAAAACCTATAACCTATAACCTAAACCTAAACCAAAACCTTAACCTAAACCTATAACCTCTAACCAAAACCAAAACCAAAACCTATAACCTAAAACTGAACCCATTCTCAAATCCCAAAACCTCTAACCTTAACCTAAACCAAAACCAAAACCTATAACCTAACCCGAACCCATTCTCAAATCTCAAAACCTATAACCTAAACCAAAACCAAAACCTTAACCTAAACCTATAACCTATAACCAAAACCAAAACCAAAACCTTTAACCTAAACCCGAATCCATTCTCAAATCCCAAAACCTAAACCTAAACCTTAACATAAACCTATAACCTATAACCAAAACCAAAACCAAAACCTATAACCTAAACCCGAACCCATTCCCAAATCCCAAAAGCTATAACCTAAACCAAAACCTATAACCTAAACCAAAACCAAAACCTATAGCCTAAACCCGAACCCATTCTCAAATCCCAAAACCTATAACCTAAACCAAAACCTATAACCTAAACTAAAACCAAAACCTATAGCCTAAACCCGAACCCATTCTTAAATCCAAAAACCTATAACCTAAACCTAAACCGTTAACTTATAACCTAAACCGAAACCAAAACTTATAACCTAAACACGAACCCATTCTCAAATCCCAAAACCTAAACCTAAACCTTAACCTAAACCTATAACCTATAACCTAAACCAAAACCTATAACCTTTGGGATTTGAGAATAGGTTTAGGTTATAGGTTATAGGTTAAGGTTAGGTTGTAGGTTAAAGTCATTTGCTATAGGTTATAGGTTTACGTTAAGGTTTAGGTTTATGTTTAAGTTATAGGATTTGGGATTTGAGAATAGGTTTAGGTTATAAGTATAGGTTTAGGTTAGGGTATAGGTTAATGTTTAGAGAAATGACCATGAATCAACATGAAATTGCCGGGAATGATCGTGAAATGTATGGAAATGACGGTAAAGTGAAGTGATTGGACAGCGAAATGCGTGGAAATGACCATGAAATGCATGCAAATGACCGTGAAGTGAAGGAGTTTGACCGTGAAATGCCTCGAAATGACCGTGAATCAATATGGAATTGTTTCGGACGACCATGAAATGCATGGAAGTGATCATGAATTGAAGCGAAATGATCGTGAAATGCATGCAAATGACTGTGAATTGAAGGAGTTTGACTGTGAAATGCCTCGAAATGACCGTGAATCAACACGGAATTGTTTCGGATGACCATGAAATGCATGGAAGTGATGATGAATTGAAGTAAAATGATCGTGAAATGCATGCAAATGACCGTGAAGTGAAGGAGTTTGACCGTGAAATGCCTCGAAATGACCGTGAATCAACACAGAACTGTTTCGAATGACCGTGAATCAACACGGAACTATTTCGAATGACCGTGAAATGCATGGAAGTGATAATGAATTGAAGCGAAATGACCCTGAAATGCATGCAAATGACCGTGAAGTGAAGGAGTTTGACCGTGAAATGCCTCGAAATGACCGTGAATCAACACGGAATTGTTTCAGATGACCGTGAAATGCATGGAAGTGATGATGAATTGAAGCGAAATGACCGTGAAATGCATGCAAATGACCGTGAAGTGAAGGAGTTTGACTGTGAAATGCCTCGAAATGACCGTGAATCAACACGAAATTGTTTCGGATGACCGTGAAATGCATGGAAGTGATGATGAATTGAAGCAAAATGACCGTGAAGTGAAGGAGTTTAACAGTGAAATGCCTCGAAATGACCGTGAATCATCACGGAACTGTTTCGGATGACCGTAAAATGCATGGAAGTGAGATGAATTGAAGCGAAATGTTTGTGAAATGCATGCAAATGACCGTGAAGTGAAGGAGTTTGACCGTGAAATGCCTCGAAATGACCGTGAATCAACACGGAACTGTTTCGGATGACCGTGAAATGCATGGAAGTGATGATGAATTAAAGCGAAATGACCGTGAAATGCATGCAAATGACTGTGAAGTGAAGGAGTTTGACCGTGAAATGCCTCGAAATGACCGTGAATAAACACGGAATTGTTTCGGATGACCGTGAAATGCATGGACGTGATGATGAATTGAAGCGAAATGTTTGTGAAATGCATGCAAATGACCGTGAAGTGAAGGAGTTTGACCGTGAAATGCCTCGAAATGACCGTGAATCAACACGGAACTGTTTCGGATGACCGTGAAATGCATGGAAGTGATGATGAATTGAAGCGAAATGACTGTGAAGTGAAGGAGTTTGACCGTGAAATGCCTCGAAATGACCGTGAATCAACACAAAATTATTTCGGATGACCATGAAATGCGTGGAAGTGATAATGAATTGAAGTGAAATGACCGTGAATGCATGCAAATGACCGTGAAGTGAAGGAGTTTGACCGTGAAATGCCTCGAAATGACTGTGAATCAACACGGAATTATTTCGGATGACCGTGAAATGCATGGAAGTGATGATGAATTGAAGCGAAATGACAGTGAAATGCATGCAAATGACCGTGAAGTGAAGGAGTTTGACCGTGACATGCCTCGAAATGATCGTGAATCAACATGGAATTGTTTCGGATGACCGTGAAATGCATGGAAGTGATGATGAATTGAAGCGAAATGACCGTGAAATGCATGAAAATGACCGTGAAGTGAAGGAGTTTGACCGTGAAATGCCTCGAAATGACCGTGAATCGACACGGAATTGTTTCGGATGACCGTGAAATGCATGGAAGTGATGATGAATTGAAGCGAAATGACCGTGAAATGCATGAAAATGACCATGAAGTGAAGGAGTTTGACCGTGAAATGCCTCGAAATGACCGTGAATCAACATGGAATTGTTTCGGATGACCGTGAAATGCATGGAAGTGATGATGAATTGAAGCGAAATGACCGTGAATGCATGCAAATGACCGTGAAGTGAAGGAGTTTGACCGTGAAATGCCTCGAAATGACTGTGAATCAACACGGAATTATTTCAGATGACCGTGAAATGCATGAAAGTGATGATGAATTGAAGCGAAATGACAGTGAAATGCATGCAAATGACCGTGAAGTGAAGGAGTTTGACCGTGAAATGCCTCGAAATGATCGTGAATCAACATGGAATTGTTTCGGATGACCGTGAAATGCATGGAAGTGATCATGAATTGAAGCGAAATGACCGTGAAATGCATGCAAATGACTGTGAAGTGAAGGAGTTTGACCCTGAAATGCCTCGAAATGACCGTGAATCAACACGAAAATATTTTGGATGACTGTGAAATGCATGGAAGTGATGATGAATTGAAGTAAAATGACCGTGAAATGCATGTAAACGAAATGAACAAAATTGACCGCTAAGTGAATTAAATGGATTTTCGATCATCGAGCTGATGAAATCTTTAAAAATAACCAAGTTGGTTAGTTAAAGTAGCTTCTCCTACCCCAAAATCATATAGGGTACATCAAGTAACTAATTTTAGTTTAGAAGATATTCTTGTTAAATGAATAAAGAAAGAAATGGAAAAAAAGAGAAATTTTTTTTTATATGCTTATATATACATATTTATATAGATATGTGTTAGAAGAAATTATAGGTAGAATAAAGTTCTCCATTTATAATTTATAAAAAAAAAAAAAAAACACAAAAAAAACCTGTTGCTACGGACTTTAGCTACGGTTATTATCCGTAGCCATAGGGCCCACCCTATGGGCGCAGACTCGCCAGATCGGCGTAGCCGTACCGGACAGGCCAGCAAGTGGCGCGTGGGGCCGCTAGTTCGGCGCGCCCACCCCGGACGGACCCTATTGCTACGGATTATGGTATCTATGGCTACGGTTATAATCCGTAGCCATAGATCTAACCGTAGCAAATGGTAACGCCATTCTGCTTTGAACGTCTACCATTGAAACCCTTTCGGGGGTCACGGAAGTTTTGGATCATTACGAATTCTTTTTTTCCTATTCATCCAGGTCTTTGTGACCTCATGAATGGATTAGATGGAAGATAAATGTTATGGTGGGCCCTACAAAAGTTTCAACTTTGAAAACCAATTTTTTGCTACTCTTTGTGGTGTGGTCCAGTTGATCTTTGGATATGTTTTTTTCTTTTGGGATAATGCTCCGAAATGATCTCGAAATTTGGATGAACGTTGTGGATATAATAAATACATAACTGTGGGGCACATGTAACATTGATCTCTTTTGAACCGTTCATATAACTCAGAGTTCGACGAGCGTCAGTGCTTGTCTTTGCGCAGCGGCCGATCCGCTTGAAGGAAAAAGTAGGGGCATTTTCAACCTTTGGGAAGGCGTCCGTACACCTGGGGAGTATTCTTGGGATGTAAAATGGGGTGGGCTTAGTCTCGGGAATGGGCCATATACTGGTCGTACAGTTGGAAATTTCTCTTCTTTATGTCATAACAACCTATTCATTCAAGAGTACATGGGAGAGTGTTACCCTAACCGTGTGGGGCCTACCCTAATGTATATTTCATATATCTACGCCGTCCATCTATTTTTACATCTTATTTTATGACATCATTCCAAACCTTAGATAAATTCAAATCTCAGCTGGAACATACCACTAGAAACAGTGATGAATGACCTTTAAAAAAGTTTTATGCACCACAAAAGTTTTCAATCAATCTGATCTTTTTATTTTCCCTTCATCCAGATCTTCTTGACATTATCAACAGCTGGGATGGAAAATACACATTATGAAAACCTTCTGATTGGCCCTTTCAAAATTTTAATGGTGAGTCACTATATCACCACTGTTTTCTGTGGTGTAGTCTACCTGAGATTTGGATCTACTTTACTATTGAACTTCATCCTTAAATGGGCTAGAGAAACCGATGGACGGCGTGGATTTGAAGCACATAATCAAAGTGGGCGCCGAGGTAAGGGTGACCCCCGCTCAGCTGTTTCCCAAAGAGGAAGTTGGCGGGAATACATCCCATCGTATGGTAATAAGGTGCTTCCAAACTTTTTCTTTTGAAGAATCTGAGTCATCTTCCAATTATCTGGGTCATTTATATACGGTGGAAAGACGACGAATCAAACCCCTCAATTGGATAATTTTCATTCCTTCCATGAAGGCTCTTCTTTGCTTTGAACATGAATAGTCTGTATATAGTCTGAAATATTCAATCTGACATCTCTTTTGGGCATCCCCATCCAAATGAAGTTCTCTCTAATAAAATGGTTAGGTATTTGGCCGTACTAACCTCGAAGTTGGTCAAATTACCTAGAGAGGTACTACCTTCCACATATCTCAAGGGTGGCCTTAATAACTTTTTAAAATTCTTTTGAACAAAAATACCCTTATCCTTTGTTCAAAAGTCGTACGGTCCTCGAGTAAATAAGAAGTTACCTTTTTGTTGCAACCCGAGAAGGAAACGAATTGGCTACTCCCCCTACCACTAGCCAATTGCTGGTGGTTGGTGATCTGTGGGCCCCACCATGATGTATGTGTTTCATCCATGCTGTCCATATATTTTTCCAGATCATTTTATGGTATGAGACAAAAAATGAGGTATATCCCAATATCAAGTGAACCACATTATAGGAAACAGTGTTGAATGAGTGTAGACCATTAAAAACTTTTTGGGGGTCATGAAAGTTTTGGATCAAGCTGATCTTTGTTTTTTCCCTTCATCTGTGTCTGTATGACCTAATCAACAGATTGGATGTCAAATAAACACTACAGTGGACCTTAAGAGGATTTTAACAGTGGATATCCAATCACTATTTTTTCCTGTGGTGTGGTCCACCTGAGATTTATATCTCTCTTATAATGCCATGTAAAAATGGATGAGCGGAATAGATGAAACACATACATCATGGTTGGGCCCACATAACATTGAACACCAGCCCCATGGCTGGTGGCAGGGGGAGTAGCCAATCTGTTTCCCCCCAAGAACGTGTGACGTAGACGGAAGCATTTATGAACTTACGAAGGGCCAAATGTCACCTTTATTCACCTTTTACAAACCTTCTTCTTCTTCTTTCGTTTTCCTAGAAAAGTGAAGATCCAAGGACCAACTGCCAGAGAGGGATGTTGTTTCTCCTTGTCATTTCTCTCGTCTGAAAGCCTCTTCCACTACAAGGTTGGTATTTTCTTGTATTTTATTATAGGTGTTTGCTAAGGTAAAGGAAAATTAGAGTGGAGAAGGTGAGGGTTCTGGTTGTCACGTGAAGGGAGCCTACTGTAGGGCACACCTTGATCAAACATCCACCATTGATAGTAGAAAACCACGAATTCATGTTTTCAAACCTTCCACCCTCCAAGAAATTAAACTTAGACCATTGAAAGTGACAACCACAACCTTTCACGTTGTCAAACCATTTGTTATGGATCGTGGTTGTTACAGAATATGGATCGTGTCTTCTAGTTGTTATGGATCATGGTTGTCATGTTATATGGTTCATGGTTTACATGTTACAGGGTCTTGGTTGTCAGTTGTCATGGTTCGTGGTTGTCATGTTATATGGGTCGTTATTGTCACGGCGTATGGATCATGGTCGTCATGTTATAAGGATCGTGCCTTTCACTGCCTTGCGCAAGGCCCAACTTGTTTGGCCCATAACCTTGCATCGTGGTTGTCAAGTTATATGAGTCATGATTGTCACGGGATATGGATTGTGGCTTCCAATTATTCTAAATTATGACAGTTATGTTATATGGGTCATGGTTTTCATATTACACGGGTCGTGATTGTCAGCCGTTATGGGTCGTGGTTGTCATGTTATATGGGTCGTGGTTGTCACGGAATCTGGATCGTGGTTGACAACCACGATCCACGCTGGATACAACAATTATTCATTATTCATCATTAGCACGACCCTGTTGAGAATGTGGAGCCACATTTAGGCCGCCTTCGACCGATCGTAGGACATGCTCGACCGGTCGTGGACCATCGACTCAAATTCCAATGAGTCCTTTTTTTCATGTTTGGGGCCCTTCGACCAATCATAGGAACTGTTCGACTGGTCGTAGTACGACCAGTCGTAGCTCCCATTCGACCGGTCGTAGGTTATGCAGATTCGTTTCTGAATCTAATACAGACTGCGGATTTTGATGTCGCCTTTCACAAGGGTGCAGAAGAGAAGTTACCTAAACTATAAATAGAGGTTCATAGGATTTTTCTAAGTAGAATAAAAGTTATTCTAAGGTGTAGGCTAAGAGTTTTTTATATTCTTTCAAGAAAGAGGTTAGTATTTTTCCTTGTAATCTTTATTTTTCTTCATAGTGCAAGTTTGCATTCGTGGTTTTTTTTACCCTAGTTTGGAGTTTTTCCACGTATATCTTGTCTTGTGGTTTGTTTGGATTGATTTGATCTGTTTTTAGTTTATATTTCTTTCTGTTTATCGTTTGTGGGTGAAGCCTGAGATTAGATCTTCGCTCACTGCGTTGTTGGCGTGCTGTGCAACAACTGATATCAAAGCTATTGGTTTAGTTCTATTGGGAGCGATGGCGGAAGATGGAAAAACTAGAATTGAGAAGTTTGATGGTTCAAACTTTACCTTCTGAAAGATGGAGATGGAGGATTATTTGTATCAGAAGGACCTCTACATTCCTCTAGGAGGAAAAGAGAAGAAACCAGAAAAGATGACAGATGATGAATGGTTTTTACTGGATAAAAAGTCTTTAGGAATGATCCGACTCTCTTTGTCAAAGAGCGTCGCCTTCAACATATCCAAGATGAAAACTACAAAAGAGTTGATGGAAGCCCTAGCCACCATGTATGAAAAACCCTCAGCATCCAACAAGGTTCATCTTATGAAACAGCTATTTAACATGAAGATGTCAGATGGTGGGAGCATGCCTGAACAACTAAACGAGTTCAATACAGTCACGAGCCAGTTGGAATCTGTTGGCATCATTTTTGAGGATGAGGTTAGGGCGTTATTGATCTTATCCAGTCTGTCAGATAGTTGGGATGGTTTGGTGATTGCTGTGAGCAATTCTTCAGGGTCGACAAAGCTGAAATTTGATAATGTAGCCAGTCTAATTCTCAGTGAAGAATTTAGAAGGAAGACATCAGGAGTTTCAGGGGACTCAGGGAATGCTCTAAACGTTGAAGGAAGAGGAAGATCGCTGAACAAAGGAGGCAATAAACATGGGCATTCTAAGTTGAGGAAGAAGTCCAAGGGACCGAAAGATAAAGATGGGTGTTAGCATTGCGGTAAGAAGGGGCACATGAAACATGATTGTAGGGTGCTCAAGAAACAAGATGAAAGCTCTAAAGGCGGGAAGAATTCAATGAATCTGTTTGAGGAGAGCGACACAGAGGCATTAATCTTGTCTCTTGATGCAAGGAATGAGTCTTGGCTTATAGACTCGGGTGCTTCGTTTCATGCCACTTCATGTAAGGAAGTTCTACATGATTATGTGTTAGCTGACTTTGGGAGAGTCTACCTGGGTGATGATGAGCCGTGCAATATAGTTGGAAAGGGAGACGTTCAAGTCAATCAGAAAGACAAAACGGTTTTAAAATTGAAGGATGTCAGACATGTACCGAGTTTGAGAAAGAATCTGATCTCAGTGGGGTAGTTGGCCAATACCGATTATGTGACGACATTCACCAATGATTTCTGGAAGATCACAAAAGGTGCCTTGGTGATATCTCGAGGCAAAAAGGAAAGTACTTTGTATGCGACTTCAGGATCGTATAGTTCACTCGCAGTAGCATCAACTGGAGTGAATGGGCAGTTATGACATCAGAGGTTGGGACATATGAGTGAGAAAGAGATGAAAGTGCTATGGTCAAAAGGAAAGCTACCAGGGATGAAGTCTATTAACTTGGAATTCTGTGAGGACTGCGTGTATGGCAAGCAGAAGAGGGTAAGCTTTAAGAAGACAGAACGCGCTCCAAAGACACATCTATTGGAGCTTGTACACACTGATGTGTGGGGACCGGCACAAGTATTATCTCTTGGTGGCTCATGTTATTTTATTTCCTTTATTGATGATGCTAGTAGAAAACTGTGGGTTTATTTCTTAAAGTATAAATCTGATGTATTTGATGCGTTTAAGAAGTGAAAAGTTATGGTAGAAAATGAGACAGGTAAAATAGTAAAGTGTCTCAAATCTGATAATGGGGGAGAGTATTGTGACAAGAGGTTTGAGGAGTATTGTGCAGCAAGTGGAATCAAACATCAGAAAATGATTCCGAGACACCGCAGCAGAATGGTGTGGCTGAGCACATTAACAGGATCATCCTTGAGCGCGCTAGGAGCATGTGGTTACATGCAGGGTTGCTCAAGACCTTTTGGACAGATGCTATAAATACTGTCGTATATCTTATCAATAGAAGTCTCTCAGTACCATTGAATGGTGGGCTACTAGAAGAAACGTGGACTGGGAAAGAAGTGAACCTTACACATCTCAGAGTGTTCGGTTGCACTTCATATGTTCACATTGATGTAGAACATAAAAATAAGCTGAATGCGAAGTATAGGAGGTGCACGTTTATAAGCTACGGGCAGGATGATTTTGGCTACAGATTTTGAGATGTAGAAAATAGAAAAATCATCAGAAGTAAGGACGTAGTCTTCAACAAAAAAGTGATGCATAAGGACAGTGTGTAAGAAAATAAGGCCGAGGAAAAGAAACTCATAGAGTTGGAAGAGTTACCAGACACAAGTGTTACAGCGCCACAGGATGATCATGCACAGGAGCATTATGAGGCAGAGCCACAGACACCGATTGTGAGGAGTTCTACTCGGGAGAGGAGACCCATGGTCCGATACTCACCCTACTTACATTATCTACTGCTGACAGATAATGGTGAGCCAGAGTGTTTTGAAGAGGCATTACAGTCAGATACACAGATTAAGTGGGAGCAGGCCATAGATGAAGAGATGGACTCTCTTGAATCTAATCGTACATGGGAGCTATTCACTTTACCTAATGATAAGAAAGCTCTTCATAACAAGTGGGTTTACAGACGAAAGGAGAAGCGTGATGGTTCGAAACGGTACAAACCTAGATTGGTTATGAAAGGGTTTCAAAAAAAGGCAGGTATCGTTTTCACTGAAATATTTTCATCGGTAGTGAAAATGTCTACGATTCGTATGGTCTTTTGAGTATAGTGGCTACAGAGGACTTACATCTAGAGCAGTTATATGTTAAGATAACCTTTCTTCATGGGGACCTTAAAGAAGAGATATATATGCATTAGCCGACATGATACGTGGCACCAGGTAATGAGAACAAGGTATGCAGACTGAAGAAGAGTCTATATGACCTGAAGTAGTCTCCGAGGCAGTGGTATAAGAAGTTTGATAGTTTCATGTCAGAAAATGGTTTTAAGAGATGTCATGCAGACCACTGTTGTTACTTGAAGAAGTTTGATACGTCATACATCATCCTTCTTCTGTACGTTGATGATATGCTTGTGGCCGGTTCAAGCATGAAGGACATCTCAGATCTCAAAAGATAATTGTCTAGAGAATTTTTCATGAAGGATTTAAGAGCTGCAAAATAAATCCTAGGCATGAGGATAAAGCGTGACAGGGAAAACAAGAAACTGGTTTTGTCACAGGCAGAGTACATAGAAAAGGTACTTGATCGATTCAATCAGGGAGGTGCTAAGCCAGTTAGCACTCCATTAGCCAACCACTTCAAGTTATTTAAGGAGCAAGGTGCAAAGATGCACGAGGAATGAGACTACATGGCTAAAGTCTCATACGCGTCAGCTATTGGGAGTCTCATATATACTATGGTGAGCACGAGGCCAGACATTGCTCAAGTAGTGGGAGTTGTTAGTAGGTTTATGAATAACCTTGGAAAGGAACATTGGAAAGCTGTGAAGTGGATCCTCAAATACTTGGTGGGTACTAAAGATGTAGGGCTGTGTTATGGTGGATCGAAAATCAAGCTACAAGGCTACATGAATTCAAATTTGGCAGGAGATATTGATAGCAGAAGAAGCACTACAGGTTATGTGTTTACTCTGAGTAGTGCTATAGTCAGTTGGGTCTCTCATTTACAGAAGATAGTATCTATCAGTATGACAGAAGCAGAATATGTTGCGGGTATAGAAGCATTCAAGGAGATGGTGTGGATGCAAGGTTTTATGGAAGAGTTGGGTAAGAAGCAAGTAGATTGTAAGTTATACAGTGACAGTCAGAGTGCAATACACTTGGCTAAGAATTCAACCTTTCATTCAAGGACCAAGCATATTGCCATCAGATATCAATTTATTCGTTCGTTACTGGAAGATGGATCGATTGTTCTGGAGAAGATTCATACAAGTGAGAATCCTGTAGATATACTGACCAAGGCAGTCATAAGGGAGAAGTTGAAGCTCTGTTCAGCTTTGATTGGTCTTCAGGCTTGAAGATGGGGAGGTGGTGCACTCCGGATGAAGAAGACGAAGATTTATAGCAATGTTTCTCCAAGTGGGAGATTGTTAAGAATATAAAGCCACATCTGGGCCACCTTCGACCGGTCGTAGGACATGCTCGACTGGTTGTGGACCATCGACTCAAAGTCCAGCGAGTCCTTTTCTTTCATGTTTGGGCCCTTCAACCAGTCGTAGGAACTGTTCGACTGGTCGTAGTACGACCAGTCGCAGCTCCCCTTCGACTAGTCGTAGGTTACGCAGATTCATTTTTGAATTTGATGCGGACTGCAGATTTTGGTGTCGCCTTTCGCAAGAGTGCGGAAGGAAAGTTACCTAAACTATAAATGGGGGTTCCTAGAATTTTTCTAAGTAGAATAAAAGTTATTCTATGGTATGGGCTAAGGGTTTCTATATTCTTCCAAGGAAGAGGTTAGTATTTTGCCTTGTAATCTTTATTTTTCTTCATAGTGGAAGTTTGTATCTGTGGTTTTTTATCCTAGTTTGGGATTTTTTCATGTATATCTTGTCTTGTGGTTTGTTTGGATTGCTTTGATCTGTTTCTAGTTTATATTTCTTCCTGTTTATCGTTTGTGGGTGAGGCCTGAGATTGGATCTCAGCTCACCGCGTTGTTGGCGTGCTGCGCAATAGACCCAACGTGTATGACAACCACAATCCATTGTGTATTTGAACCACGACCCATTGTCCACGACAACTAGCACCATTTTCTCTTCATAACCACGACCCTTCATACTGGCCTCGATGCATGGTCCTACCTCTCAAATATTCCGGGGGTGGCCTTCTAACAACCTTTATAAAATGTTTCAAATGAAAATGTCACTTGTCCTTGGATCAGTAGTTGTATAGTTTCAGAGTGTAGAAGTTACCTATTTTGAATAATCCTGAGAATGTTACGTACCGAAGCCTTTTTGAACAATGGATCATGGTTTCATCTAGATTGGGTCGCTGAAAACCACGATCCATTGTATCTAAAAACCACGATCTAATATGCATGTGAACCATGATCTAATGACCGGGTCGTGGTTTTCATACAAAGTGGGTGGTGGTTTCCAACCACGATCCAATTTGGATGACAACCACGACCCATTGTTCATTGTAACCAGGACCCTTCAAGTGGATCGTGGTTGTCATCCTCAGTGGTCTTGGTTATGAAGAACAATTAGTCCTTGTTGCCTTCTTGTCATCCACAATGGTTCGTGGTTCACCAACCATGACCCATTGTAGTTGACAACCACAATCCATAGTGGTGATAACCATGACCCTTCGATTGGATCATGGTTGTCATCCATAGTGGGTCGTGGTCAACCACGACCCAATGTGGATAACAACCATGATCCACACTAGATGATAACCACGACCCTTTACAGATGACAACCAAGATCCTTCATTTCTAACAAGCCGTACCCATTTAATTTTTTCGCAGATTAACCAATATTAAAAGAGTATGGGTCATAAGCTTATATTATGTTATTATGATGGGGAGAGTGTATATGACAATGAAATGTTTACCTACGATGGTGGAGAGTCAAAAGAAGTTATTGTGAGTGATTATATTCAATATTGGCAACTCATAGATAAAATGCATCAGATTACGAAGACTACATCGGATGAATTTGATTTGATAATTAAAGTTATGTACAGTGATGCACTACATGGATTCCTCCGTCCACATAGAATCAAAGATGATGAAGATCTTAAAGCATATATGTTATTCTGTGGATAGAGTCCTCCAACACAAATACCATTGTATGTAGAGAAAGTGAGGCATTGTCCTCTCGTTGAAGATAATAACATACATTATACTTTACATTCGAACCTATTGTTTCTTGATTTGCAACCTTCAAGCAATGATCAAATAGTCAATGATTCCAATATACCTGGCCTTTCAAGTAATGATAGATATCACGATTGAGGACTCGATGATTGCGATACATGCAGCCCTTCATGTAACGATACACATCATGATCTAGGGAATTATGACTGTGATATACTTGACCCATTAAGTAATGATAGATATCATGATTGAGGACTTGACAATTGCGATATATGCACCCCTTTAAGTAACAATCAATATCAAGGAACAACTAATCACTGCAATTTTCAAATCTCATCCGTCAATGATACGTCTTTTGATCCATCCGTGCATGTCAATCCACAGCCTATAAACTTAAATTTACCCATACCAGTGTATAAAGAAAATGGAGATATTCCTAAATCATTGTATACTATCTTCACTCCATCTGATGAAGCTTTTGTCAATTCAGATCATCAAGAATAATCAAAATTGATGGAAGATCCAATCGAAATATCTGTCGGACAAGTGTTCAAGGACAAAGGCCAATTATAACATTTTCTATATAAATATGTGATGCGCCACAACTTCCAGTATAACGTCTTGAAGTCTAACAAGCTAAGATATATGATTAGGTGCATTATAGAAAATTGTAGTTGGAGGATGCATGCTTCTAAAATGGATGGCGCGGGGATTTTCAAGATAAAGACTTACAACTTGAAGCATACATGTAGCATGTCATTTAATGCAATACACCGCTTTGAGTCAACGATCGTGGAGGATGGATTGATATAGTAACCTTAAAGAGGAAGGGAAGAGATCATCGCAATGCCCCAGTTTGATAAGTAATGAATTTGGCGTTAGTCGTATGAGTTCAGGATGACTTGTATGCCAAAAGAAATTCAATATCGAATGAGTGAGATATATGGGGTTGAGATCAGATACAAGAAAACATGGAAAGATAAAGAGATTGTATTGGAACAAGTCTTGGAATCTTACGAGGGTTCTTATAATGAGCTTCTGGCCTATCTTCACGAGTTAAGAAATGTCAATTTAGGGATCGTGACAGAGTTATAGGTGAATGAAGAAATAAATAGTTTTGAAAGATGCTTTATTGTAATTAAATAGTGCATTAGGAGCCTACATTTACATATTCAGAGGATTTTGTGTGTTGATGTGGTACATTTGACAGGAAGGTACAAGGGTGTTCTTTACATGACTATTGCATTGGATGGAAATAATCACATCCTCCCTGTGACATATGGGATCGGAGAATCCAATAACAATAGTAGCTGGAGGTCGTTCCTTGAAAATTTATCCAAAGCAATTGGGATTCTTCCAGGACTAGTTATAGTGTCAGATTGTCACAAAGGGTTGGTCAGTGAAGTCTCTAACACTTTTTCCTATGCAATCCATGGATATTGTGCTCATCATATTCTTAAAAACATGAAAAAGGCATGTTTGGATGATTCTGTAAGGGAATACTTTTGGGGTGCTATTAAGACATACAGGGCATCTACATTTTGAGAGATGATGCGATGCATTCAAATGTTGAATCCCATAGCATATCAGTTCCTTAATAGCATAGAAAAGAAAAGATGGGCATTTGTTTTCTTTTTTAGCATGAGGTATAGCATTGTAACCACCAACATCGTCGAAAGCATGAATGTATTGTTCGTAGATGCACGAGAGTACCCCATCACAAAACTTCTTGAATCAATAAGGAGTAAAATCCAAGACATCTTCCCCCACCGACGAGATGAGACCTCGACTTACAAGGAAATTTTGACTCCTTGGGCAGAAAAAAAGATTGAACGAACTTTATCACTCGAAAGTGTGAAAGACACAATGTATTGTGATTTCAGCGGATGAGTTCTAAGTGACAGCATAGAGAATGACCGATGTAGTGAAGCTAAGAGGAATGAAGTGTGCGTGCAGTGAGTTTAGTTCTATGTTGCTGCCTTGTGTTCGATGTAGTGAAGCTAATTAGAATGAAGTGTGTGCGCAGTGAGTTTAGTTTTATGTTACTGCCTTGTGTTTATGTGATAATGGCCTGTGATAAGTATCAGCTTGATGTTTGCAAATACTACTCTCCATTATACTCAAAAGAAATATATTGAAAAACATACTAAGAGTCAGTTTACCCAGTTCTTGATAAGACACAATGGAACATTCCAGACGAAGTGAAGGTTTTATGTGAGAATATGAAGCCTCCAGAAACAAGAAGATCTACTGAAAGACCAAAAAAGGTTCAAATTACATCCTAGAAAAAAGATAGGCCAACACCTAGATGCTCAAGATGCAATCGAATAGGTCACAATCGGCGTCGATGCACTTTCATTTCTACAAGATGAAGCTGATGATGACTTATTACTTTGTTTTTTTTATTTTTTTATTTTTTTGTGATAATGTAATGTAATCACACCAATGAGAATTTTGGCCTTGTGAATTGTAATATACTTGTTGATTCACAAACCGTTGTGCATTTTAACCACAACCCAATGTAGATAATAATCATGAACAGTTGTGCATTTGAACCACGACCCAATGAGGATATCGTGTACTTAACTATGGGTCGTAGTTGTCATGTTATATAAATCGTGGTTTTCATGTTATATGGGTTGTGCTTTGACATAGGGTCATGGTTGTCAACCATGATCTAATATGGTTGACAACCACAAGTCATTGTGGATGATAACCACAATCTAAAGTGGGAATGTTCACCTACGATGGTGGAGACTCAAAATGATTTGTTGTGAGTGATGGTTTAGGATTTGTTTACCTACTTTGTGAGTGGATAATAACCACAATCCACTATGGCAATGTTTACCTACGGTGGTTTTGGAGATGCAAATGTTTACCTACAGGGAAATGATAACCACGATCCACAGTTAGAATGTTTACCGGACACAACGTTGTTTTGTAGTTGTCATTTTACATGGGGGGTGGTTTTCATGCTATATGGTCCTGGTTGTTATGGGGGGTGGTTTTCATGCTTCTTTTGGGTTTCAAGCTGACGTGAAAGCTTTAAAAAAGAACTTAGACATTTTGTAACATGAAAACCATGATCCATATAACATGACAACAACGACCCATAACAACTGACACCAAGACCAATGTAACATGAAAACCATGACCCATAACAACTGCCAATAATGAACGTTCATCTGGGTCGTGATTTGACAATGTGAGGGATCATGGTTGTCAACTATGAAGGGTTGTGGTTGTCACTATAAACGGTCGAGATTTGATTTCTTAGAGGGTGGAAGGTTTTAAAACATGAAGTCTTGATTTTCAACTATCAATGGCAGAGGTTTGATCAAGGTGTGCCCTACAGTAAGCTCCCTTCACTTGACAACGAAAACCCTCACCTTCTTAACTTTGATCTTCCCTTACCATAGTAAATGCCTAAAAGAAGATCCGATAAATAGATACATCCTTCTATGGGGAAATGGTCATTTTCCATTGAAAAATCCATTAGATACATTCCTCTTGTAGGGAAACAGACATTTTCCATTGGGAAATCCATTTCCCAATACATTCCTCGTAAGGGGAAACGGTCGTTTTCCATTGGGAAACCCTCACCTACTTGAATTTCATTTTGTCTAATCCGATCTGTCCATTCTCTTAGTAAAATTAAGGAAGTCAAATGTCCAAAGAATAATCAAAATATTCATATTTGATGGACCATAATGGTTCAAAACTGTAAGTACAGTATCAACAAAGCATTTGTCCCTTTTTTCCTCAGTGTGGGACATTGATGGCTTGATATGGTGCCAAGATTACACAATTGTAGGGAATTCATTTGCCCTAAATAATATTAAGGGATTGGATTTGATTTATGATGGACGGCCCATATAACATGACTGTAAAAGATCGTGATTATCATCCATAGTAGGTTGTGGTTGTCATCCACATTGGGTCGTGGTTAACGACCACGACACACTGTGGATGACAACTATGATCCACTCGATGGGTCGTGGTTATGACGAAGAATGGGTCGTAGTTGTCATTCATAATGGAACCATGACCCAGATGTCGGGTCATGGTTCACATGCACATTGGATCGTGATTTTTATCCACATTAGATCGTGGTTGTTAACCGTGACCCAGTCTAAATGAAATCACAAGCCACTGAACAAAAAGTCTTCGGTTCACGTCACATTCTTAGGATTGTTCAAAATAGGTAACTCTTCTTCCACACACTGAAACCGTACAACTACTGATTTAAGGATAGGAGACATTTTCGTCTGAAATATTTTACAAAAGTTATCAGAAGGCACCATTGAAATATTTGAAAGGTAGGACCATGCATCGAGGCCAGTACGAAGGGTCGTGGTTATGAAGAACAATTGGTCCTAGTTGTCATGGACAATGGATCGTGGTTTACATGCACAATGGATCATGGTTGCATACACATTGGGTCATGGTTATGATGAACAATGGATCTTTGTTGTAAAATGACAACCACGATTCATATATTGTGATAACAACGACCCATATAACATGACAACCACGACCCATGACAACTGATAACCACGACCCATGTAACATGACAACAATGATCCATAACAACTGGAAGCCACGAACCATATTGCATGACAACAACGAACCATATTCCGTGACAACCACGACCCATGTTTAACGGGCCATGTTCAAGGCCCAACTCTTTAGCCCACAACTTTATATTGTGGTTATTATGTTATATGGGTCGTGGTTTTAATGTACGATGGGTCCTAGTTGTCAATTGTTATGGGTCATGATTTTCATGTTATGTGGATGGTTGTTATCATGTTATATGGATCGTGGTTGTCAAGTTATATGGATCTTGATTGTTGTCAGGTTATATAGATCTTGGTTATCATTCGTAACGGATCGTGGTTGACATGTTATACGGGTCGTGCTTTCAATGGACCATGTTCAAGGCCCAACTCTATGGCCCACAACTTTGTATCATGGTTGTTATGTTATATGGGTCATGATTTTAATGTGCGATGGGTCCTAGTTGTCAGTTGTTATGAGTCATGATTTTCATATTATGTGGATCATTTTTGTCATGTTATATGGATCATTATTGTCATATTATATGGATCTTGGTTATCATTAATATTGGATTGTGGTTTTACATGTTGGATGGATCGTGGTTGACATGTTATATAGGTCATGCTTTCAACGGGCTGTGTTTAAGGCCCAACTCTTTGGCCCACAACTTTGTATCAAGGTTGTTATGTTATATGAGTCATGGTTTTAATGTATGATGGGTCCTAGTTGTCAGTTTCTATAGGTCATAATTTTCATGTTATATGGATCATTTTTGTCACGTTATATGGATCGTGATTTTTAATTTTTTTCAAACTAATATGCCCTTTACACGTAAAAAGAGGCAATGAATAAAAGAAGAGGTCGACGCAAGAGTTCTCATGTTAAGCTTATTTGTCTCAAATGGCATTGATTATCTCTCGATTGTCGGCTAAATGTGATGTAAATTTTAAATCTACACTAATCATTAGTTGTTTGATTATATCATAATCTTTATCAAAAAATATGAACGTTACTTACAAACCACATCCAAATAAATAGTTATATAGCGCTAAGAACTATGTGGGCCATACACCATTCTGATAAACATTAGTTTTTTTATGTTATGCCTTTATATACATACATTACATACGATGAGCAGGTTAGATGACATTTATAAATCACTCTAGGCCCCACATATCTTACTTTGTACTAAAAGTATATGTCGCATGTAGGTATGGTAAAAATGGTAAAAAAAAAAGGTGAAAAGTTTCGCTTGCGATTCCCAATGCATAAAACCAAGCGTCGATCATCTTGTTCTAGTCTATGGGCCCATCATAAATCAGATCTAATCCGTTAGAATTATTCAGGACTGATGAATTCCCTATTAATGTTTAATACTGACACCGTATTAAGCCATCAGTGGCCCACACTGAATAAAATGACAAATTATTTGCTTATACGGAACCTATTGTTTTGAATTGTCGTAGTTAACCAGATTTGAATATTTTGATTATTCTTTGGACAATTGTGTTCCTTTATTTTACAAATAGAATGGATGGAGCAGATTAGATAAAATGCAAATCGATATGATTTAGAAACGTCATATGTTGGAATGTATATAATGGAAAGCAACCATTTATCTCGACACAGAACACCAACCTTACATTTGAAGCTTCTTCTCTGGGAGCCCTTTTTCCTTTACATTTTCCTGTATTTGAATCTTCTTCACTGGGACCCTTCATCACTACTCAGAGAGTACCTCTACAACTTCAGTCCAGTTCAGTCCATATAAATGGCAAAGCCAGGTATGTGTTCTGCCAAACTCTATTCTCAGTGTTTTGTGAGGGGTCATGGTTTACATGAAAATATGGTCGTGATTTACATTCACAATGGTACGTGGTTGATATGCATAATGGGTCATGGTTAATATGTACAATGGATCGACGTTATCAAAAAATGGTTGTGGTTGACAGCTTATTGAGAACGGTCATGGTTACTTAAACAATGGGTCCCAGTTGCTTGAACAATGGATCATGGTTTCTTGAACACAAGGATCGTGGTAGATAGGAACAACAGATCATGGTTCACATGTACAATGGATCATTGTTTTCAACCACGACCCATATACGTACAATGGATCGTGGTTAACTTTAAAATAGGGCCGCCTTGATTGATAAGCACAAAGGTTCACATGTTCAATGGATCTTGGCTATCAAAGGATCGTGGTTCACATGTACAAAGGATCGTGGTTCACATGCACAATGTACCGTGGTTATCAACCACGATCCAGTGTGGATCGCGGTCCACATGTACAACAGGTCGTGGTTCACATGTACAATGGATCATTTTTCACATGTATAATGGTTCACATGCAAAAGAACCATGACCCTTCTTTGTCTGCTATCAACCATGACCCATATAGCATGACACCACGATCGTGGTTATGTTCATTGTTAATACGCCCAGTGGATCGTGGATCACATGTTATGTGGGTCATGACTGTCAATCACGACCCAACATAGATGACAACAACAATCCATACTGCCTGTCACCACGATCCTCTATAAACTCCTATCAACAACGACCCATCGTGTATTACAACCGTGATCCACTATGTACTACAATTATGACCCATGCTAAATTTCAAGTCCTAAATTTGCAAGACCATCTTATTATTGATTAACAATCCACGACCATACTGGAATGCGGGTCGAAACAAGCCAATGATAACCACATGCTTAGACTTCAAAAAGGCACAGGTCTCTCTGAAGTGCTCCATCAGTTTTTTGAAGGAGTACATGATTGAAGATATGGAGAAGAATCCTGTTAGAAAGAAATTATTTAGAGACAATTATTTTAGATTTTTACTTAACTTTCCACTGACTGGGTGGATGGCACACTCTCAGATCATGCACTGCCTAATGCAGAGGCATGTTGGTGATCTGACATTCGATGTTCAAGGCACCATAATAAAGTTTATTGAGCTCAATTTTGCATTAATAATGAGTCTTAAATTTGGACCAGTTAAGATAGATGATAGCAGTCATGACAAGAGCGAAGGAGTGGAGACAGGAAAAGGTATTAAGGAGAAATACCTAAGAGTAGTTAGTCTGAGTAGGAAAGAATTGAAAGAAGCTTATATGTCACTTGCCAAGAAAGAGGAACATATGGACGCGGTGAAGCTGGCTCTAATAATTTACGTTGATAATTTAATAGTTGGATCTCTACAAAAGAATTACTGTGTTGATGAGTCTATCAACATGGTTGATGACTTAGAATATTTTAATAACTACCCCTGGAGCAATGCGGGGTATGAATATTTGTTGGATGGGGTTAACACTGCAAATTGGTAGTGTTCAGGTAAATGGTCAGTACCCCAAATCATACAACATATGAGGATGCGCGTATACACTACAAGTAAGTTATTATTGTCCTCATTCATACTTTGAGTTTAAATTTTGACTCCATACATGCTAACTGATATGTAATGCATGATAATTGATTTTAAACAGATTTGGGCATACCAATGTTTCCCAAAACTCACTGGTGAAGTGTGTGGGCCATTAGAAGAGTACCTACAAGGATTCCTCGAATACTAAATTGGGATCCTTATAAAGTAGGCAGATATCATCCCATCTCGGCCATCTTCACAGCTGTACCGGTAAGAGTTATTTAATTATTAGTGTAATCTAATTACACGGTATGTGTATAATTAATAAATCAATTTTTTTCTTGTAGGTGGTGATAGCTCCAGATCTTCGACCAACGGTCGAAGAAACAGAGACAGATGTTGTCAGGAGTGTAATTGGTGACACCTATAGGAAGGACAAGGCTCTGCGAGCAGCGCCCACGATAGAGAAAATGATGGAGGACATGGTGTTCAAACATGTCTCTAGCAGAAAGGAGAAAAAAGGAAGTTGTATGTATAGAGTGGATGAATTATAGGAAATAAGAAGCAAACTTGAGGCTGATCTTAAAGCCTCCCTCAAGACCCTTGTTGGCAAGATATTTAAAGATAATAAAAAATAAAGATCCGTAATAAAGAAATTTAATCAGCAGATTCAGATCATTGTCAATGAACTGGAAGGAATAAAGGAGGAAGTGAAGCGAATTGATGGGCTTGGAGAAGAAAAGCATCTCAAGGAGGATATTTCTTCTTTACGAGGAGAAGAGAAGTTGATGAGAGAGGATATTCATACAAAATACAAATGCGATTTTTCTTTGGTTTATTTATTAATAGGTCACTATAAATACAATGTCATTTAATATATAATTTTAATACAGGTCGACAGCACAACAACAACAACAACTGTTGATGATGGGATAAGCCATCTCAAACATTTTGAAGATGGGATGAGCCATCTAAAAAATGAAATGCTTCACTGCAAGAGCAGATGAAGCAGCTAATAGATGAGTTTTAGGCAACGAAGGTATATGAAACTGAAGTTATCTTCATTCTTATTTGGTCGTAGCTGTGTTCCTTTTTGGGTCGTGGTTATTGTAAGTGCTATAAAGTATAAAGTACTCTTGTTTGTCAAAGCTTTAGAGGAGAAAGTTGTTGAGTTGAAGGTATCTTAGGATACTTTGGCTGAAAGTCACAACGCTTTAATGAAATACATGCGCAAATATTTTCATCGCATTACCAAAGGACTTCACCAAATTGATCCTTTTATACCTCCTCCATCTTCCTCTGGGCCTGATTAGTTTACTTGCTATGAATTTTCCTAGCTAACTTGTGTTGTATTAATTTTCATTATGTGGTTGGTCGACTTGTTAACTTTTGGATTATACTCTCTCTTTATGATGCTTTCACTACTCCTTTTCTGGACTGAATTATAATGTTCATCTCTTGATTCAGTTATGCATTTTCTAGTTCTTATTGTTTAATTATATTGTGTTCACATGCTCTTTCCTTTGTTAATTTGTAACAAAAGGGGGGAGAGATTACCTAGAATATGATTGGATTGATGAATATGGATTGTTGAATTTGATAAATGAATATGATTGATATGATGAATGTATGGAATAGAAAATGTTGTTGGAGTTGTGTATTGGAATTATATGTTATAATACAGGTATTGTACAAAACATCGAGAAGCTCACATTGAGGGGGAATAGCATTGAGGGTGAGTAGTAGAAATGTTGTACAAAGTGTTTTGTCACGAATTTGACAAAGGGGGAGATTGTACGTGCTATAAAGTATAAAGCACTCTTGTTTATCAAATTTTGATGGGACAAAACAACTTATGGATAGTCC
The DNA here is from genome assembly GCA_037074715.1 of Magnolia kwangsiensis. Taxonomy (NCBI): domain Eukaryota; kingdom Viridiplantae; phylum Streptophyta; class Magnoliopsida; order Magnoliales; family Magnoliaceae; genus Magnolia; species Magnolia kwangsiensis. Next base: position 9,561,460 of record CM073585.1, on the reverse strand, counting down.
GCCTTCAAGTGAATCAATATGGAAAGTCCACCTTCAAGTGAATCAAGATGAAAAGTTCACCTTCAAGTACTAACCATAAAGTTGGAAAGTGTAAGCACAAGTACAAGTCATGAAGATGGATAGTTCAAGCTAAAGTGAATTCAAATTCTACTACACTTCCAATAGAGATCAAGCTCCACTTTCGACTACACTTCAAGTAGAAGATCAACTAAGCACTATTGAAGATTCAAGCAGAAGATTCAAGCTTTACACTTCAATGTCCAATTTTCTCAAGTATAATTAACCCTAGAAAGACCTTAGACATAGATGCTTTCAAATGATAAACTTATATGGATTTTTATACTTTAATTAGGCTTTAGTTCGACTAGTCTAAGCATTGGTTCGACTAGTCTAAGCTGTGGCTTCGACTAATTCATTCAAAACTCAAAAAATGGATATTTCTTGTGATTTCTCGACCAGTCGAAGAAGAACCTTCGACCGATCGAGGGGTCCTTGACTCGAAGTCCAACAATTATTTTTTAGCACCCTCGACTAGTCGAAAGACTGTTTTATCTGAATGCGCCCAAAATTTAAAATTTGTTTAGATCTTAGACGAGTCAAAGTAACAACATTTCAACCTATTAATAGAGGCATTCTCTAACTCCAAAATTACTCATCCAAGCTAAGAAAAGCCTTCACTTGGAAAGAGAGAAGTCCCCACTATCATCAAGTTATTGCATGGAATTTTATATTTTTATTTTTATTCCTTGATCTCTTTTCATGAATCTTATGTTTAAAGAGAGTAATCACTTTTCTTTTGAGATATGAGGAATTCGAACAAGTAGCCTGAGGTTTGAATTAATTTGAAATTAATATAGAACCTAGAACCCTTGTTTGTGTTACTGGACATTGAACATTCTACTTCAAGTGAAGCGATTCTACTGTCTACATCAAGAACGTCTTTAAAGAGAAGATAAGTATCATTCTATATTTTTGTATTTTGGTTTCTTTAAGATATCTAGAAAATCTCTTATATTGATTTTACTGAAATAGCCAGAAAATCACAACATGGGGTTTTGTTTGTGATAACCATTCTAAAATCACAACTGTATAGGTTTTAAAGTGAACCTATGAAAACCTTGTTTATTAGTGAACACCAATATCACGTGGGTACTGATTATTTGGAGTGGAGGTGTGGCTGTTTGAGAATAATTGGCGTACACACCAAACCACTATAACTCATGGTGTTTGTGGTGAATGTTTAATTTGTATATCTGTAATGAATGATTGTAATTTAATTTATGCAAATGTTGTGAATGCTTGTAATAGATAGCTCTATTATCTCTTGCTTAGTTTGAGATCTTGATCCTTACAAACGTTCGTGAAATCAGGTTGTCCTACCTAAAACTTTGTTTTTGGGGTAAGGTTATCCTACGAACTAAGTTTGAATCAATTTTTCAATACTAGTGCTGTTGAGATCTGTAATTTATTCTGATTTATTTATTATTTAAGTCTTTAAGTTTTTTGGCATAGTCCTATTGACCCACCCCTCCCCCCCCTAGGACTGTTAACTCGCCTTTTCCAGTTATCATCCACAATGGATCGGTGTTATCATCCAGACCAGGGTTGTAGTTACTGTGAAAAAAGGTCATGGTTTATATGAACTATGGATCATGGTTATCATCCATAGTGGATGGTGATTTTCATTCACAATGATTCATGGGTGTGTTGAACTACGACTTAATATGGACAACAACTACATTCCATTGATCATAATAACCACGACCCTTTTTTTTATCGTAGTTGTCATCCACAGTTGATCATGGTTCACAACTAGGAAGGGTTGTGGTTGAGTTCCTTAAAAAAAAAACATATTGAAATACATAAATAATATATGATTTTGTTGCAGGACAAAGTCCCTTCGCTGATGTAAGATCCGTATCCTATGTCGTACCGTTTCGTATGCTTCCGTGGTCCTTCCAGTCGAATTCCGACAACTTTCGACCTGTATCCAACATTTGTTGTAAGATCTGTATCCTATGTCGTACCGTTTCGTATGCTTCCGTAATCCTTCCAGTCGAATTCCGGCAACTTTTGACCTGTATCCGTCGTTTGTTCCCGATCCTGAGCCGGGTCCCACACACCGACGTCGGCTCGATCTGAAACTTATATCATAGCGACCGCGCCGTCGCCGTGATTCTAACGCCATGACTCACACACCTAATCGATACCTAGGCTAGTAGATATGGGCTTACGTTCGTTCCAAAGAAACACCGCGCGTTGTAAATATTAAGGAAATATCTATGACACATCACATCGGTCACATCAATCAAGTACACATCACTCACACCTATCCCCAAGTACAACCACCCTCTCCAAAAGTCAACTTTTCTTACAACAAAAGTACTCCCTTACATCACTCACCATCCCTCTCATCCCATCACTCTACCTCACCCTTCTCTCTCTCATTTTCTCTCTTATTATTCCAAGAAACTCCCATGGAAGCAACCTACATTCAAGCTCCCCATGAGAGAGCTAGTGTGGCCCACCTTCCTACCATAAAATCCAACCCTTGGATCATCATCTCAACCGTTGAAAATGTCCTCTTGGAGCTTTAGAGTGCATAGGCGGAAGAAGGAATAGGCGATCAAGGTGGGTGCTTCCTTCTCTCTTTCTCCCTCTCCTTTTCCTTTGTTTTGTGGGTGTTTTTATGATTTGATTTTTTAGTGATTTGAGGGCCCACGTATGGTGGGACCCATCTTGATCTAAGCATTGTATCGTGGAGGAGCTCATAGTGGCAGAGCTCCTCCTACCTCATCCGATCTCTCTCCCTTTTCTCTATCTCTCTCTTGTGATGCATGTGGCCCACTAGATCCACACCGATAGTGGACCCACTATGATGTACGTTTTATCCATGTTGTTTGATCATGAGGCCCACCTTGTTGCTGCCCATTTTTGGACAGATCCTGGGTAAAGAAAAAAAATATAAATATCGGTTTGGTCCAACCCATGGTGGGCCATCACGTGGGACCCACTTGATGTGTGCGTTGTATCCACGCCATCCATTCCTAGCCAGATGTGAGCCCACCTTGATGACGGCTTCCATCCAGACCGTCCGTCCTCTGGACGTCCGGGATGTCTGGGTGGAGTGGAACTACAGATATCAGCTAGGTGCATAGCTGGTGGGTCCCACACGTGTGGACCCAGCTCAATATAAATATATATATATTTTTATATATCTGGGCTGTCCATCTGTTGGATGGCCATCAGCCACTGTAGCTGCTTTAACATCAATCATGTGGGCTGATTATGAGGTATATGTTATAACTGACTGTCTGTTCAGGATGTGGCCCACCCCACAGGTGTGGGTGGGACCCACCTTGATATATATGTATATATATGTGTGGTGTACCCATTCTGTCCAGTAGCTTGTGGACGGTGATAGATCCACGGTGATGTACATCCATGTCGTCCATTGCATGGACGTGGGGCCATGTATGTGTTGTATACAGACCTTCCAGCGTCTGGACGTGCCCCCACCCTGATTTATGTATCTGCTCTGCACCGTCCAGAGGTACTGGACGGTGGTAGCCACTTGATTTGGGTACTATTCACACCGTCCACTGCTTGGACGGTGGAGATCCACCTTGAAGTATTTATTCTTTATCCACTCTGTCCAGCCGTGGACCCCACTTACTACAGTGTGTGATCCAACCGTCCATCAGCAGATGTAGCTGTTGTAGGACGTCAGTTCTGTAGGTCCTGAGCACAAGGTTTACGTTATATTCCACCTCCATTCATTGCTGGTGGGTCCCACACGTGTGGACCCACCAATGTATATATTTTATCCATGAAATCCTTGTCGTCCAGCAGCAGTTTAGCTACTGGATTAACGTCAGAAGTTCTGTGGATCTGACAAGAAGTATGCGGTATATCCCAACCGTCTGTCCAATATAAGGACGTGGGGCCCACCTTGATGGATGCCTTGCATTCACACGCCCACCTTGATATATGTGATTTCCATATCGTCCATCTGGCCGGTATGCTGAGTGGGGCCAGCTTTGATGTATGTGTTTGATACCAAGCTGTCTACACGTGGATAGTGTGGCCCACGTGACATGATGCATTGGTTGTATCCATTTCGTCCATCCGTTTTGGGACAAGGGGCCCACCCTGCATGTGTGGCATGTGTGGGGGTGGGACCCACCTTGATGTTTATATTCTGGATTCACACTGTCCATCTGGACGGTGTGATGTGTGGGCCACCATGATGTATGTTTTTATCCACCCATACAGATGTGGTGCATACTAAACGTATGTGTTTCTCCATCCATCCATCCATCTTCCAGCACGTGGATGGTGGGTCCCGCAATGACGTACATGTTTTATCTACACCGTCCACAGGATGGTGGGCCCTACCGTGGTGTATGTATTTTATCAGCACCGTCTAGCTGGGACGGGACCCACCCGAGGTATGTTTTAAATGCACGCCGTTCATGGGCTACGGTCCACCATGATATATGTTTTATCCTTGTCGTCCATTAGTTTTCAGGCTCACTAGAGGCATGTGTTTTTTCAACCCCCACTTGCTGTTTGGTTGTGGCCCATTGATGCAGCCCACTTGATGAGTATGAGGCCCATGTGGTAGGGCCTACCTATTGTGTATTTGAAGCCCACGGGTCAAGGCCCATTGTGATGTATTTAAGGCCCAAGGGGGAGGCCCATTTGATGATTTCAGGCCTAGATACGTGGCCCATTTAATGCATATGAGGCCCAAGCAATGCAGCCCACTTATTGTATATGAGGCCCATTAGTGCGGCCCCTTGATACAGCCCATTTAATGTGTACGAGACCCGTGCGAGCAGCCCATTGTGATGTATATTAGCCCCTTTGTGTGAGGCCCATTATGATGTATATGCGGCCATGTTTGGGGCCCAATAAGATGCATTTGAGGCCCATATATGAGGCCTAGTGTGATGTATTCATGACCCGTATGATAGGGCCCATCTGCTTGTATTTAAGGCCCATGTGCAGAGCCCACCTATTACGTATATTGGGCCCATGTGCAGGGCTCGCTTGTTATGTATTTATGGCCCTTTTTAGCGTGACCCATTGAGTTGTATTCTAAGTCCATATGATGCAGCACACCTGATGTATTCAAGCTCAAATGCGTGGCCCATTTGATGTTTAATGGGCCCATATGTAGAGCCACATGTCATGTATTTGAGGCTCATGTGTAGGGCCCATCTGTGGTGTATATGAGGACCATAAGTCAGGCCATTGTGATGTGTTTAAGGTCTATGTGGTGCGGCCCATTGGTGTGGCCCATTTGATGTATATTAGGCCCTTGTGCGAGGCCGTGGGGCCCACTATGTGTTTGGTTCTATGTGGGCTACTCCTTGGGAGCAATGTTGGTTAAATGTTCACATTGATGGACAATGATGGTTGGATGTCCACATTGTGACCTTCCCTTAAGCCTGGTTAGGCCCATTCTCATCATTCTCTAGTGGGTTAACAAAAATGAATAGGCCCCATTGATAATGCTTGGACCATCATCGGACGTCCATTTACGGACCCAGCCTTGTGTCGATTATCGATTACCGATTTTGATTTGTCATGGCCGATTACCGATTATCGATCGAGGCTGATTACCAATTCTGATTTGATGTGGTCGATTGCCGATTATAGATCGAGGTCGATTATCGTGGCCGATTGCCGATTCTGATGGTCATGGACGATTGCCGATTCTGATTGTCGTGGCCGATTGACCGATTATTGATCGAAGCCGATTGCTGATTCTGTTTGTCGTGGACGATTGACCGATTACCGATCGAGGCCGATCATCGTGACCGATTACCGATCGTGGCCGATTGTCGATTGACGTGCCGATTGTCGATTCTTCTTGTCATGGCCGATTGACCGATTTTGATTATCGAGGTCGATTATCGATTGAGGCCAATTATCATGGCTGATTGTCGATTCCGATTGTCGTGGCCGATCGCCGATTTCGATTGTCGAGGCCCAATGTGATGTATATACGGCCCATATTTGAGGCTCGTTATGATGTGTATCCAGCCAGTGTTTAAGGCCCAATGTGATGTATATGAGGCTTATGTGATGAGGCCCACTGTGATGCATTTGAGGGCTAGGCGATGGAACCCATTGTAATGTATGTTAGGCCCATGTGAAAGGCCCATTGTGATGTGTATTAAACTCTTGAGTGAGGCCCATGGTGTTGTATATTTGGCCCTTGTGTGAGGCCATGAGTCCACTATATGTTAGGCTTTATGTGGGCCATTCCTTGGGGGACAATATTGGTTAAATGTCCACGTTGTCGATGTCGATTGTCAATGCCTGTTATTGATACCGATTATGAGTATGTGACTGCATAGCATCATGATACATGTCCATACGCATCATCTGCATGTCTATTATGAAATATGATTGACCATTGCATATGTCATAGTGCTGGTTGTTATGAGACTCCCTGATAGGTGGAGATTGTCTCACATGAGCGCACGATATGAGCAGGATTAATGCATGATTGAATTGTATGACTCATGCATCTTATATTGTGTATTGTGATTACTATATGCCCTAGCGACATCAGGGCCGTAGCCTCCACAGACATATCGTGGATGGCCAGATGGGATACCGAAAATCTGTTCTACATGGGGTGCTATAAAAATCCTTGGGTGAAAGTCCCAGAACCCTCTTGGTTTTAGAGGTTGCTCCAACGTCTAGACCGAGTGGGTAGATGATCGCCGAGTGCCGATTACCAGATGGCTGCGCTCTCCACTGTATCGTAGTCGGTTGGAAGGGGGTGCGGCCTTACCTACCCGAGAGGAGGGGGCAATACTAGGCTGAGTCTGACCAACTCGAGGAATGGGTCCGCTATTGACGAGTCGGGCCCGATATTGGCAGGTGGATAGTGAGGTCTCTTCCACTCACCTTGTTGCGTGCGATGGGGCGACAATCTGGTTTGGAGTGTAATAGACCCCGGTGATTTTTTTAGAGAGCAACCGTACTGATATGTGGACTTATTGAGTAGGAATTGCATATCCATTCATTCATTCATTCACTATCCACTCAGGTTGGTGGTGCGCAACTAATTGTTGTGTACCTTAGTTATGGTAAGGATTTCGGTTGGGTGCGTGACCAATCTGAGTTCAGGAGTTTACCACGTTGAGTCTGACTATCCAAATTTAGGTATGGGACTGGTTTGGATAGAAGTCCATTGTAGCAGACCCCATAGCCTGCGATATTACGTGCTATCATCCCGACTTCACACTCCCAAGTATGGTCATTTCATTTGCATCGCTTATTGCATTACATCCGTAGGCATATGACATTTTGGGTTGCTATGTTTCTGCACTGATATGGCCTAGATAGACTTAGCAGGATTTGTATATTGCATTGCATCCTCGGCATCTGATATTTAGCTCTTTATGATTCTTTATTGCATAACTGTTCTATATTGTGTATCCTGATATTTATTGACTTATGGACTTGTCAGTATTTTTGCTTATTCCGATGATGTACAAATTATGAATTACCAGTATTTTCGGTATTGTATGATTATGACATTATATTGAATACTTGACACTTACCTTGTGCACACACTTACACCACCCTCTAAGCTTTCTATAAGCTTATGCACGATAGATGCGTGCAGGTAATGTTAGGTTGCAGCCGTGTTGAGCTTGGAGCGTGCAGTGGTCTTCTGAAGCTTAATTCTCTATTTATGTATTTTTTTCCATTCAGTATTGTATTCCAATGATTATATTAGTGGATATGTGATGATGATGTTGTCGTTGTGGATTGGGTAATCTTGTGGTTATGCTTATTACTAGTTAAATGTACATTAAAAAAAAATCCTCCTTGTAGGATCCCAGGATCGGAATCTGGCATATGAATGCTAGGAGCCAAGAATGGGTTACTACGGAGGCTGTCGGCACCGGATCCGGCGATCGGGATTCCTATGAATCCGATTTTCAGGTTTGGGGCGTGACAGCTGAGCCCTCTAAGAGGAGAGAATGCTTCACTGCAGGAGCAGATGAAGCAACTTGGAAAGGAGATCCAAGCAATGAAGTTATATGAAATTAAATTTATCTTGAATCTTATCTAGTCTTTGTTGTATTCCTTTTTGGGTTGTGGTTATCATCCAAAGATGGATCGTTGTTATCATCCACTAGGGGTCGTGGTTGTCAAAGACATTGGGTCCTGGCTGATGCATGACCCAATATTGATGACAAGCACAATCCAGACTAGGGTCATGGTTACTGTGAAAAAAGGGTCGTGGTTTTTATGAGCTGTGGATCGTGGTTATCATCATAGTGGATTATGATTTTCATCCACGATGATTCATGGGTGTGTTGAACCACAACCCAATATGGATGACAACCATGATCCATTGGTCGTAATAACCATAACCCTTTTCTTGATCGTAGTTGTCATCCATAGTTGGTCATGGTTCATAGCCAGGAAGGGTCGTGGCTAAGTTCCTTAAAAAAGATATATTGAAATACATAAATAATATATGATTTTGTTAAAGAACAAAGTTCTTTCAATGAGCCCTCTAAGAGGAGAGAATGCTTCACTGCAAGAGCAGATGAAGCAGCTTAGAGAGGAGATCCAAGCGATGAAGGTATATGAAATTGAATTTATCTTGAATCTTATCTCGTCATTATTGTCTTCTTTTTTGGGCCCTGGTTATCATCCAAAGATGGATCCTTATTATCATCCACCAGGGGTGGTCGTCAAACACATTGGGTCATGGCTGATACACGACCCAATATTGATGACAACCACGAACCAAACCAGGGTCGTGGTTACTGTGAAAAAATGGTTGTGGTTTGTATGAACTATGGATCATGGTTATTATCCATAGTGGATCGTGATTTTCATCCACGATGGTTCGTAGGAGTGAACGACGACCTAATGTGGATGATAACCACGATCCATATGGAGGGTCGTGGTTCATATTCCCAATGGAACGTGGTTTCCATTCATAGCGGGTCGTGATTGAACCACGACCCAATATGGACGACAACAACAATTCATTATTCATAATAACCATTTCTTGATCATAGCTATCATCCACAGTGGGTCGTGGTTCACAACCAGGAAGGGTCGTGGTTGAATTCATTGAAAAAGACATTAAAATGAAAAAATAATATGTGATTTTATTACAGTATAAAGTCCCTTCCATGAGCCCTCTGAGAGGAGAGAATGTTTCACTGCAGGAGCACAAGAAGCAGCTTGGAGAGGAGATCCAAGCAATGAAGGTAAGCGAAATTGAATCTATCTTGAATCTTATCTAGTCATTGTTGTGTTCCTTTTTGGGTCGTGGTTATCATCTAAATATGGATCATTGTTATCATCCACCAGAGGTATTGGTTGTCATACACATTGGGTCGTGGATGATGCATGACCCAATATTGATGACAACCACGATCCAAACCAGAGTTGTGGTTACTGTGAAAAAATGATCGTGGTTTGTATGAATTGTGGATCGTGGTTATCATCCATAGTAGATCATGATTTTCATCCACAATGGTTCGTGGGAGTGAACCACGACCCAATGTGGATGACAACCACGATCCAGATGGAGGGTCGTGGTTCATATTCCCAATGGAACGTAGTTTCTGTCCATAGTGGGTCACGATTAAATTACGACCCAATATGGACGACAACAACGATTCATTGTTCATAATAACCACAACCCTTTTCTTGATCGTAGTTGTCATCCACAGTGGGTCGTGGTTCACAACCAGGAAGTGTCGTGGTTGAATTCATTGAAAAAGATATTGAATTACATAAATAATATATGATTTTATTACAGGATAAAGTCGCTTCCATGATCCCTCTAAGAGGAGATAATGCTTCACTGCAAGAGTGGATGAAGCAGCTTGGAGAGGAGATCTAAGTAATGAAAGTATATGAAATTGAATTTATCTTGAATCTTATTTGGTCGTTGTTGTGTTCCTTTTTGGGTTGTGGTTATCATCCAAAGATAGATCATTATTATCATCCACCAGGGGTCGTGGCTGATACACAACCCAATATTGATGACAACCACAATCCAGACCAGGGTCGTGGTTATTGTGAAAAAAGGGTCGTGGTTTGTATGAACTGTGGATCGTGGTTATCATCCATAGTGGATCATGATTTTCATCCACAATAGTTCATGAAAGTGAAACACGACCCAATGTGGATGACAACCATGATCCAAATGAAGGGTCGTCATTCATATTCCCAATGGAACATGGTTTCCGTCCATAGTGGGTCATAGTTGAACCATGACTCAATATGGACGACAAAAACGATCCATAGTTCATAATAAGCACGACCATTTTCTTGATTGCAGTTATCATCCATAGTGGGTCGTTGTTTACAATCAGGAAGGGTAGTCATTGAATTCATTAAAAAAGACATTGAAATACATAAATAGTATTTGATTTTATTACAGGATAATGTCCCTTCGATGAACCCTCTCAGAGGAGAGAATGCTTCACTGTTGGAGCAGATGAAGCAGCTTAGAGGGGATATTCAAGCAATGAAGGTATATGAAATTGAATTTATCCTGAATCTTATTTGGTTGTAGTTGTGTTCCTTTTTGGAGAGGAGATACAAGTCACTATGAATGTAATGTCCTCTAATATACGATCGTAACATAGGTCAACAACTCAACAACAACTACAACTGTTAAGGATGGGATGATCCATCTCACTCGTTTTGAAGATAGGATGAGTCATCTTAAAGCTGACAATGCTTTACTACGGGAGTAGATGAAGCATCTAATAGAGGAATTCCAAGCTACAAAGGTATATGAATTTTAATTTATCTTGATCCTTATTTGGTCATAGTTGTCTTCCTTTATGGGTCATGGTTATCTTCCACAGTGGATCGTGATTCTTATCCATAATGGATTGTAGTAGTCATGCTATATGGGTCGTGGTTATGAAAAACGACCCAATGTGGTTGATATGCTCAGTCCAGACAAGGATCATGATTATTGTTCATAATGGGTCGTGGTTGATGCATGACCCAATGTGGATGACAACCACGATCCAATCTGAGTGATAGATGACAACCACGACCATTCATCTGGGTGATACATAAATAATATATGATTTTATTACATGAAAAAATCCCTTTGACAAGCCCTCTCAGACTTGAGAATGCACAACTGTGGGAGAGAATTAAGCAGCTAAGAGAGGAGTTCCAAACATCGAAGGTAAATGGAATTGAATTTATCTTAATCCTTACTTGGTCATAGTTGTGTCCCTTTATGGGTTGTCATCCACAATGGATTGTGGTTGCCATCCACAATGGGTCGTAGTTTTCATACGCATTAGGTCGTGATTGATGCACGACCCAATTTGGATGACAACCACGATCTAGGTGAGGATCGTGGTCACTATCAATATTGGATCGTTGTTATCATGTATAATTGACCGTGGTTATCACTTAAAGTAGATCAAGGATGTGAACCATGACCCACTATCCTTGACAACCATGATCCTTCGACTGTGTCATTGTTACTAGGAACCATGGATCATGGTTATCATCCATAGTGGATCATGGTTTTCATCCACATTGGGTCGTGGTTCATCCACGATGGTTCATGGTTGTGAACCACGACCCAATATGGATGACAACAACATTCCATTTGAAGGGTCGTGGTTCACATTCCGAATGAATTGTAGTTTTCGTCCATATTGAACCACGACCCTATATGGATGACAACCACGATTCATGACCCCGGCCAAATGTGAATCACAACCACGATCCAATTCAAGGGTCATGGCTCAGATTCTCAATGAATCGTGGTATCTGTCCATATTGGATCGTGGTTCATCCTCTTCTCATTTCCCTACATGACATGTTAAAATACATAAATATCATGTTATTGTATTATAGGAAAAAATCTCTTCCATGCAAATAGTTGAAGCAGAAATGAAGCAGCTAAAAGAGCACAATGCTTCGTTAAGGCAGGAGATGAACCTGCTAAAGGATGAAGTTAATAAGAAAAATGTGTGTGAAATTGCAATTGTTTTAATTTTTAAATAGACATTATGGTATGAATTGCATAATAATATGTAATTTTATTATAGCTCAATATCAGTACTTCACAAATGAGTGAGGAAGGGAGAGGACAAAAATGGGTACAACAGTTGTGACTATGGTGGATGCTACTCCTATTGCGGATGTACCTAGGCCACAACACAATAAACTAGCCTCAAAATTTCTATCTTCTCCATACGTGGCGTCAACTTCTTCTCCTATAAAGGAGAGTCGTCAAGGGTACATGGATCCCCACTGAGCTCTAACTGATGCCAAAGATAATGAGTTGAGACAAATTAGATAATCAGGTTCACAACAGTGGTTGAAAAGCATCTATGACTTAAATTCATGTGTCGACTTTGAGGTAAGTTTCTATCATTTCTCTTTCTTTATTTAATATCAATGTATGAATATTATATGACACATTTTTCTCATTACGTAGGCCATCGATCTATACTTAAATTACCTATCAATACGTTAAGAAAATAGATCGAGCCATAGACAGGACTGTGCATTCGTCCGGTCATTATTTACGGTAATATGAATTTGAGGGCTATAGTTTTCATTAAAATGTCATTAATTATTAATGTTTCTAACGCTATACAATATCTCAATAGAAAATCACGAAAATTCAACTTGACTTGGTGTGCACTTATGGAACCGGGAACCATAAGGATCGACAAGTCATGAAGTCTGAAAAATTGAATGAAAATCTTATAGTTATAGTCAACGTTGAAGGTAAAGCAAAGCCTCTATGAAAATATAAAGTGGTAAGATCTTAGTTACTTGCACATGTACTTGGACTTAAATGATATTATTCATCTTAGAAAGGCATAATTTTAACTATTGTCGTATTTATTGTGCTTAACAGTTATGCGTTCCTCACAATGCGAGGTAATAACACTGGTTGATGGGTGTTGTTTCTCCAAAGAAGAGAGATGTCACTTTATATGACAACATAAGTACTAATCGAAAAGAGAAAAACGAGTTGGTCGTCGCACAGATAACGAACGGTCTTAGGTGGTTATGACATGATAACCTCGAACCATAATAACTGACAACCATGATCCATATAACACAACAACCACGATTCATATAACATGACAACCATAAACCATAACAACTGACATTCACGATTCATGCAACATAACAACCATGACCCATATAACATGACAACCAGGACCCATATATCATCACAACTACGACCCATATATCATGACAACAATGACCCATATAATGACAACCATGACCCATATAACATGACAACCATGACCCATATATCATCACATTCAGGGACCATGCATCTTGACAACCCTAAGATAACATAATAGGAAGGATGGATGGCATGGATTATACCCATGCATCAGTGTGGGACCCACAAATTGGGAGATGCCCATCATGGATAACAGCCACGATCCATATAACATGACAATCACAACCCATATAACATGACAACATGATCCAGATAACATGACAACCACGACTCTTACCATGTTACATAGGGTCATGGTTGTCATGATACATGAGTCGTGGTTATCTTTTTATGTGAATCGTAGTTGTCATCCACGATGGAATGGATCTTGGTCCATATCCAAACTAGATCAACAAAGACCATTTATGGATGGAAAAAATGATCCATTCATTAATCATGTTTCAGATAGACAATGGATCGTGGTTGTCATCCACAAGTGTCGTGAACTCCACAAGATGACTAGAAAATCAACAAGTGAATTTCGTTTGTTTACAAGAAGTTTGCAGATGAAAAAGAATAACAGGACAAGGAAGAAGAAGAGTGGGCCGATTTGAGTTCTTTAAATCTTTTAGCGGCCTCAGCTTTCACTTCCTTTACCGCATTGCACCTTTCGATCCAGTGTAGCCTTTTCTTGTTAAAGTCCTACTCGTGAGTACGGTGCGGCCTGTTCTTCCCAGCTGCTTCAGAGTGGGCTGGCAGAGCCCAGCAATTAACACTAAGGGCCAACAGGGGAGACGGAGTGGAAGAACACCGCTAGATTTCTCTATCTGCCTTGGAGAAATTATCTCCGAGCTGCCGGAGTTTGGAAATGATCTTCAAAAATTCCTGTGGAGGTCATTGATCTTCAGGAAGATTGAAAATATCCCTAAGGAAAGGGAAGGGATCACCCATAAAGGAAGAACACGAGAAGGACTCGATGCCTTCTTCGAATATCTCCTCCATTATTTTGATTGAAAGAATAAAGAAATCCATGAATGTTTAAGGTGTTGCGATAAGGATTCTAGTTCAAATTGGCTTGTGAAAGTAATTTAAAATCCAAATACCACTTGTATAGGCTGGTGATCTAGTGATTAATGTGATTAGGATACGGTGTGATTATTGATTTTTCGATGTTAGTTGAACCCTTTTTCGGGATTACGGGGAAGTAGTGAAATGAATGCGATTTCATGAAAAAGAATGTGGCACTATTACCATGGTCAAGGTATGGTGCATCGCGACTTATATAACATGATAACCATGACTCATATAATATGTCAACCACGACTCATATAGCATGACAACCATGGTCCATATGACATGACAACCACAATCCATATAACATGACAACCATGTTCTGGCTTGACCAGTTTAGAGTTTTTCTTGACCAGTCCAGGATTTGTTACAAAATTTTAGATTTTTCTGGTAAGGTCACGACCAGTCGAGCACCCTGCTTGACCAGTCATGGACACTGGCTCGACCAGTCGAGCAGGGCTCAACTCGAACTCTAGCAAGCATTTTGGGCCCCACTCGACTAATCGAGTGCTATGCTTGACCAATTGAGAGTCAGTTTTATCCAATCGCACCAGAATTTTTAAAATTTGGTTGCTCCTTGGACTAGTTGAAGCTAACCTTAGACTAGTCAAGGGAACCATTTTTCATCCAATAAATAGAGGACTTTTCTCAGCTTTTTTCATTTATTCAAAGCCAATCCACTCTGACAGAAATGTCCCCGTGATTGTAAAGTTATTGTTCGGTAAATTAAGATTCTTTTTATAGCCTTTTAATTTCTAATTTCTTAATCTTTCTTTGCTTCAATCTGATTTTATAAAAAGGGTGTTCTTCTCTACCCCTTTTGAGATCCAAGGAATTAAATCAAAGTAGCCCAAGGTTGGATTAATTTAAAATTCATTTAGACCTAGAACCCTTCTATATGTGTGATTGAACATTGGACATCTACATCTTCAAAAGAAGTGGTTCTACCAGGCTATATCGAGCAGGATCTTCAGATAAGAATTTTGTTTAAATTGTTTTTGGTTTGTGAGATTACTAGAAAATCTCTATTGTGGTTTTGACTGAGATAGCCAGAAAATCTCAGCGTGTGGTTTTTAATTATGGTAGCCCATTGAAAACGCAATTGTAAAGGTTTTAAGGTGAACCATGGAAAGCTTTCTTTCATAGTGAAAGTCAATATCACCTGGGTTGTGATTATTGGGAGTGGAGTAGGTGTGAATGTTTGAGAACAGTTGGTGTACACACCGAACCACTATAATTCTTGGCGTTTAGTGGATGATGTTGTATGTGTGGTGAATGCTTGTATCTATTTCATATACATGTGGTGGATGTTGTAATAGCTACATTTCTTTCTATTACTTCTTGTTTTAGTTTGGGTTTTTGATCCTTACCGAGTTCAAGACATCAGGTTGTCCTACCATAAACTTTGGTTTTGGTGTAAGGTTGTCCTTTGAACGATGTTTGAATCAACTTCTCAATACCATTGCAATTGACATTGTTATTTAATTTAGCTATCTCCATTTTATATTTCACATTTATTTTTTATTTGGCATAGTCCTATTCTTCCCCCCCCCCCCCCTCCCCCCCCCAAGGATAGAGAGCTCGCCATTCTCATGTTCAAAACAGGTAACTTCTTGTTCTGCAATCTGAAACCATACAATTTCTGATGCATCAAGGCCAGTATGAAGGGTTATGGTTATGAAGAAAAAATGGTCCTGGTTGTCATGAACAATGGGTCGTGGTTCACATGCACAATGGATCGTAGCTATCAACCACAACCCATATAACATGACAACCATGACCCATAACAACTGACAACCACAACCCATGTAACATGAAAACCACGACTCATGTAACATGAAAACTATGATCCATGACAACTAGAAGCCATGATCCATATACCGTGACAACCACGACCCATATAACTTGACAATCATGATAGAAGTTTTTGGGCCTAACGAGTTGGGCCTTGCACAGGGCAATGAAAGGCACGATCCTTATAACATGACAACCACGACCCATATAGCATGACAACCGGGACCCATATAACATGAAAACCATGACCCATATAATTGTCAACCACGACGCATGACCCATGTAACGTGATAAACACGATACATCATTGTGGACCAAACGAGTTGGTCCTTACACAGGGTAATGAAAGGCATAATCCTTATAACATGACGACCATAATCCATATATTGTGACAACCACGACCCATGTAACATGTAAACCACGACCCATATAACATGATAACCATGATCCATACCATCTGAAAATCACGATCCACATAGCTTGACAACCACGATACAAAGTTATGGGCCAAACGAGTTGAGCCTTGCACAGGGCGGTGAAAGGCACGATCCTTATAACATGACAACCAAGACTGTAAGACCCGTATCCTAGCTTGTACTATTCCGTCAACTCCTGCGATCATTCCCGTCGAATTCCGGCAACCTGCGACCTATGATTGACGTTTGTGCACGACCCTAAGTTGTATCATGTAGATTTGAGTCAGATTAATCTGAGACGTGTACCATTGCGACTGCACCGTCGCTGCGGTTCCAACTCCACGTCTTGCATACCGATCCGATACCCTGACAGGGAGATGTGGGCCAGCGTTTATTTTCAAAGAAAATGCCACGCGTTTGCAATCCGAAGAGAATCTCTACAACATGTCCCATCAATCAATCAATCATATCATGTCAAGTACAAGGGCAACCCATGCTTTCTTTCTCCATAAGTCAAGTAAGCCTCAAAAGTCAACAAGTCCCTCACCTTACCCATCACCTCACATCACTCACCTCACATCCATCACCCATCTCTCTCTCTCTCTCTCTCTCTCTCTCTCTCTCTCTCTCTCTCATTTCTCATCACACTTCCCAAGCAAGAGCAAAAAAAATGGACGTTCAAGCCTTCCCATGGAGAGAAAAGAGTGATTTTGGTGGCCCACTTTCCCATCCCAAATCCTTCATCCTTGCCCTTCATCCCTCATCACCATCCATTAAAGTGAAGCACAAGGAGATCAACATTCCAACGGACTGAGAAGATAGAACGAAGGGTGCTCTATTAGGCCTAGATTTTTTTTTTATGAAGGGCCAAGTGAGGCCTACCGATTGATGATATGGATCTCACTTTGGACCCTGGTATGGCCGATGGTCCACCTTGATTCTCATGATCATTCCATGGTGGGGCTATTCTCTATGGACTCCATCATGATATTTATTTTCTTTGCATGGATAGAGGTCATCTAGACTGTCCATTTTAGTGGAGAAGGAATCTCCACCGTTGAATTTTGATCTAATGGGCCCACATGTATTGGGACCCACTTGATGTATGATTGAATACAAGAGAGGGCCCATAGTGTCGGGATCCCTCCATCACATGTGTCCCTTTTCTCTCTTTCTCTCTCTCCCTCTCTCTTTCATTGTTCCTATTTATATGTGATGATGTGGCCGTGTGGTCCACCCGGATGGACCCCACTATGAAGCATGTATTTTGTCTAAGCCATATGTAGGTGGGGCCCACTTACATATGTGTTGTATCTACACCATCCATCAATTGGTGGCCCACTGAAGCAGGGCCCACCTTATGTACTTGGTTTGCCCAAACCGTCCAGTGTCCAGGGACGTTGGACGTTAAATGGAAAGCACAAATATTAACTTTGTTTCAAAGCCTTTGGGAAGGGTTACTCATGTAGGCCCCACTTTGATATATGGATTCAATCCATGTCATCCATCCTATTTACCAACTCATTTTAGGCATTGAGCCGAAAAAATGGAGTCAGTTTGATTTTTCTGGTGGGCTATAACATTGAAAACAGTTTCATTACCATTGAAATCTACCTTTATTTTTCTATACCCCAAAATATATTGAATATTGGGCTTGTTTGGTCCGTCTTGAGTCCTGGAATCTAGTGGTTAGGATGAATTCATCTGATGCGGACCCCACATACAAAAAACTATTTAA
The DNA here is from genome assembly GCA_037074715.1 of Magnolia kwangsiensis. Lineage (NCBI taxonomy): Eukaryota > Viridiplantae > Streptophyta > Magnoliopsida > Magnoliales > Magnoliaceae > Magnolia > Magnolia kwangsiensis. The sequence continues at coordinate 9,543,201 of CM073585.1, read as the reverse complement.
AAAAATAAAAAATAAACAAATAATATATTAGGCAGCGCCTGCTGCTACTGCAGCAGGACGCTGCTACGTCTGGCGAGTGAGAGAGGCAAGGACCATGGGTCCCATCCATGGATCCCACCACGATGCATAAGCACATCAACACAGTGAATTTTGATGGGGCCACTTAGGGCAGTGGACCCTCCAAAAATCAACCACATCCAAAGCTCAGGTGGCCCACGTCACAAGAAATAGTGTGATTGCACGTCTGCCATTGAAACCCTTTCTGGGTGTCATAGAAGTTTTGGATTAATATGAAATTTATTTTTCCTATTCTTCTGGGTCTATGCAACCTTATCAACGGATTGGATGGCATATAAATATTATGGTAGGCCCCACGTGGGAACCACAGTGATGCATATGTTTTACACCACCGTCCACCCCCTGGACAATGGAACCCACAAAGATGTATGTGTTTTACACCACTGTCCACCCCTGGATAGTGGAACCCACGGTAATGTATGTGTTTTATTCACACCACTGGACGGTGGGACCCACCATGATGCATGTGTTGCATCCAAGCCGTCCAACCATTTTAACAGATAATTTTAAGGCCTGAGATTAAGAATGAGTCAAATCCCTAGTTCAAGTGGGCCCCCACCACGAAAAATTAGTGGGAACAGTGATATTCACCGTTTAAACTTCTTAAGGACCACGGTAGTTCCATTCACTAATGGTGGGCCCTGTAGGATATTTTTAACGGTGAAAATCATTGTCACTACTATTTGGAGTGCGATCCAGTTCATCTTTTGATATAATTCATTTATACACACACACACACACACACACACACACACACACACACACACACACACACACACACACACACACACACACACACATCTTGATATATTTGTGGCCATCTGTTGTAGCCCACTTTGATATATATATATATATATATATATATATATATATATATATATAGGACCCATGGGTTAAGGCCCATTATGATGTATTAGGGCCCATGGGTTAAGGCCCATTGTGATGTATTAGGGCGCATGAGTTAAGGCCCATTGTGATGTATTTGAGGCCCATGGGTTGAGGCCCATTGTGTGTATGAGGCCCGTTATTAAGGCCCACCTTGATGTGTATGAGGCCCGTTATTGAGGCCCACCTTAATGTCTATGAGGCCCATTATTAAAGCCCATTGTGGTGTGTATGAGGCCCGTTGTTGAGGCCCACCTTAACATATATGAGGACCATATGATAAAGCCCATTTCATGTATTTGAGGCCCATAGGTCGAGGCCCAATGGGATGTATACAAGGTCTATTGCATTGTGTGAATCTACCATAGGTTACGTAATGACATTTATGGCGGGCCATGCCCTGGGAGCAATGTTGGTTTGACGTCCACATTGTAAGAATAATATTGGTTAAATGTCCACATTATAACTCTCCCTGGAGCCCATTGATAGGTCCATACTTGTGTGTATGCCATCAATGCCCATCTGCATTGTAAGGATAATTCATTACTTTATAACATGCTTAGTATAATTTCATGACTCATGCCATACGCATCATATGTATGCTTGATATAAGTAGTAATTGATCATTACATATGTCATTGGGTAGACTATTTACGGGACTCCTTACGAGATGGAGTGCCCACATTATCGCGTCGAACGCACAGGATTGCTGCATGACTGGATAGTGTGACTCATGCATCTCACATATATGTGACTTGATCATTGTATGCCCTAACAACATCAGGGTCGTGGCCTCCACAGACACATCGTGGATGGCCAGATGGAACACCAAAAATACTTGATTCTAGCACTGTGGGTACGTAGGATGTCCTTGGGTGAAAATTCCAGAACCTCCTTAGTACTAGGAGATACTCCAATATCTAGACCAAGTGAAATATGAGCGCCAATGCCTATACCATGAGGTCATGTCTCCCGTTGTGTCGTGGTCGGTTGGAAGGGGGTGTGACCTTATCCTCCCGAGTGAGGGGGCTATAAGCTAGGCTGAGTATGACCAACTCGTAAATGGATTCGCTATCGACGAGCCTAGTAGGTATTGGCAGACTGCTAGCTAGGCGGATAGTGATCTCTTCCACTCATTGAGCTATGCAGCTACGGAGGAGGCAGTCAGTGTGGAGTGTAATAGACCCCGGTGATTTTTCTAGAGAGTAATCGTACTGATATGTGGACTTATTGAGTAGGAATTGTATATCCATTCATTCATTCACTATCCACTCGGGCTGGTGGTGCGTAACTATTTGTTACGTGTACCTTCGCATAGCTAGGATTTCAGTTGGACGCATGACAACCTAAGATCAGGAGTTTACCACATTGAGTCTGACTATCCAAATTTAGGTATGAGACTGGTTTGGATAGAAGTCTCTTGTGATGGCCCCCATAGCCTGCGATACTTCGTATTATCATCCTGATTTCACATTCCAGCATGGTCATTTCATTCGCACTGCATATTACATTGCATCCGCAGTACTTAGCATTTTGGGTTACTATGCTTTTGCACTTACATGGCCTAGACGGACTTAGCAGAATTTTGCATATTACATTGCATCATCGACATATGATATTTGACTTCCACATTTTTATAGCCGATCCGCATTGCGTATTTTATTATTGAATGATTCATACACTTACCAGTATATTTTTTCTTACTCTGATATTGTATGATTCATAATCTTTTTAGTATTTCCGCTTATCTCGATGATGTATGATTTATGTGCTTTATTGTAGACTTAGCACTTACCTTACACATACTTTCACCATCCTTTAAGCTTTTGTAAGCTTATGCACTATAAATGCATGCAGGTAGCATTAGGTTGCAGCAGCGTTGACTTGGAGCGTGCAACTGTCCTCTGGAGCTTTGATTTCAATATATGTATTTTCCTTTCATCATTGTATTCAAATGATTATATTAGTGGATGTGTGATGATGATGTTGCCTTTATGATTTTGGCATACTTGTGATTATGCTTCTTGTGAGACAAATGTACATTGAAAAATTCTCCTTATAGGAACCCAGGATCGAAACCTAGCGTATGTACGCTGGAAGCCGAGAATGCGGTACTACGGAGGCTGTCGGCACCGGGTTCTGCGATCGAGATTCCTATGAATCCGATTTTCAGATTTGGGGCGTGACAACGACCCATAACATCTGTCAACAACAACCCATGTAACATGATAACCAGGACTCATGTACATGTGAAAAGCACAATCTTTATAACATGATAACCATGATCTAATATGCATGTGAACCATGACCCTTCGTCTGGGTCATGGTCTGACAACGTGAAGGGTCGTGGTTATCACTGTCATGTGACAAGGAGAAACGGTGTCCCTCTTTGGCAGTTGGTCCCTAGATCTTCACTTTTCTAGTAAAACGAAAAAAGAAGAAGAAGCTTTGTAATAGGTGAATAAAGGCGACATTTGGCCCTTCCTAAGCTCATAAATGCTTCCTTCCACGTCACACTTTCTTAGGGTTGCGACAAAAGATAACTTCTTATTCACTCGAGGACCGTACGATTTCTGAACCAAGGATAGGGGCATTTTCATTCGAAAGAATTTTAAAAAGTTGTCAGAAGGCCACCCATGGGATATCTGGAAGGTAGTACCTCTCTAGGTAATTCGACCAAGCTTCGAGGTCAATACGGTCAAATTCCCTAAATGGTTTGTTTTGCTAGAATAAGGCACAAATCCGACTACTTTGGTCTAATAATCTTATAGTTATATGTTGGGATGTATTTGAGCAATCCCATGCAAAGGAGTGTAAAATAATGGCTGAGAAGTGCGATGTTGGTAGGATGTGTGGAGGGGGCATTGTGACAGTTGTCATGCACATGGGAGATCCGAGCTATTCATGTTGGGGATGTCTCACTTGTTCATTCCCCTACTATAAAATCATCCCCCGCATACTATAAAAGATTGGTGACGAGTGAAGCTAGAATGTGAGTTAGTTTTCCCCATTTATGGGTGGATCAAACTCTCTGGGGTCGTAGGGGGTGGGCCTCACCTGATCAATTATCTCGATGGGGAAATCAAATGACCACTTTTGAGAGTAGATAATGTGTATATGTATCTAGTTGAGAGAGAGAGAGAGAGAGAGAGAGAGAGAGAGAGAGAGAGAGAGAGAGAGAGAGAGAGCTCACCAAGGAATTTCCGAAGAGCTTTTCTCATCTTCGTCTTACAACGATGGCAGTCAAGATCAACATTCAACACTAATGTCGATTTCTATATTTAAATAAGAAAAACAAAATCCAAGTTAGAGAGAAAGAGGAATTTGTAGTTGTAAAATGGAAACCCAACTTGTGAAATGGAGAAATTTGTAGTTTTATAAGAGTGAACACAAGGAAAATAATCAATAGCCAAGTTAGAGAGAGAGAGAGGAAATTGGGAAACCCAGGTTGCAAAATGGATATAATTGCGGTTTTAAATCAAACAAAAGGAAAAATAATCATAACCCCAATGAGAGAGAGAGAGAGAGAGAGAGAGAGAGAGATGTTGGAGGGGGGGGGGGGGGGGGGGGGGGGGTGTCTAAAATGGAGATAATTGTAGTTTTATACCAAACACAAGGAAAAATAATCAAAACCCAAAGAGGGAGTAAAGAGAACTAAGTTATAAAATCAAGGGAATTTTACAAAAACTACCTAATTAATAGAATTATTTATATTTGGGTCCTTTCTAAAAAGGTTTTTAAAAAGCTACCTCATTTATCCGTATAATTATTATTAGACCTTTCCTTACATTTTTTATGGATAGGTTGAGTAGGTGCTATAAAATGGGCCGGCTGCTTGAGTGGCCCCTACCATAATGTTCATGTAAAATCCACCCCAACCACCAAGTTCCTCACCTCATGTTTAGACTAAGGGCCCAAAAATCAACCCCCTTTGTGATTAAGGTAAGTCATTAGGTTAGAAACAATGTATAAAGTAACAATGCGCCTTTTTTCTTTTCTTTTTTTGCTTTTTTCTTTATGTTTTTGGTTCGAATGCTACTGCTGCTGAGATTTGTGTAGATGGCGACTCAGAATTCCATGAAATTTGACATCCGATGGATGTTGGGTGATTTTAAAAATAAATAAATAAAAAAGATGTTGGGTGATTTAAAAAAAATAAAATAAAATAAAAAATGTATAAAACAACAATCACCCTACAAACTACTCTAGCATGGCCAATTTAGACCCAGGCCTAAATTTTTGTAGAATCAAATAAGTACAGTGGATTTCATATAATCATCACATTGGACCCTGTAAAAATCAAGGGTGGATGTTTATCTCTCAATTGTTTTCCTCGGTGTGCCCCACCAAAATCCCAATTTTTTTGAAATGTTGGTCTTTGGACCTAAACTAGCTAGGATTATGCATCTGACGCTTGGAGTGGATCTCTCTCTCTTTCACACACACACATACACACACACATATAACCCATGCTGGCCTGCTAAAAAGCAAATCCACACGTCCCACCTATTATGGGGAGAGATTATTTAGAATAAAAAAATTGCATGGACGCGACTCACCATGATGTTTATGTAAGATCCACTCTGACTATTAGGTATTTAGTCCCATCTTAAGCCTAAGTTGGAAGAACGGGGTTGGGCCTGACCCTTGATTTTAATGGCCACACCAAAGAAAACAGTTGGCAGGAAATGTCCACCTTTGATATTTATAGGCTCATTATGATAATTATACTAATTCAACTCTGAACCAGTCATTAAATTCCACACAAACATTCAGGCTTGTGGCCTGAAAATCTTACTCAACCATGATTCATGTGGGCCATGTAATAGGAATAGTTTGGAGGGTGAGAGGTGCCCCGTGCATTTTTTTAAAATAAAGTGGTCCACTTGAATCACAGATGGAGCTGCTTTTGGGGCTATTTGCCTAGCATGAGTTGGCGCACTTAGTAGTTGGGGTGGAAAATAGGGCCCATTTTTTTTAAGGATAGGTCTCACTAGCTTTGATAAAGAGCAAATAACCTTTTTAATAGGCTTCAAAAACATGATTATATGCATGAGATCTGATAAAGATTGTGTTTGAATAAATCTACGAGGCTTACTATGATGTATGTGTTTGATCCACATCATTCATCCATTTTTCCAACTCATTTTAGACATAAAGTAAAAATTGAGGTTGATTATAAACTCAAATGGACCACACCATAGAAAACAAGGGGATAACGATGTCCACCATTGAAAGCTGAAATGTGGATCATGGCTCACAGAAATGTGTATCTGCCATCCAACCTATTCATAAGGTCAAAAAGTCATAGATGAAGGGTTAACACAAATATCAGCTAACTTCTATGGCCCATTTGAGCTTTGGTTCTACTTATTTTTTAACTCATGCACTAAAATGAACGAGTAGAATAGATGAGCCGCATAGATCAAATATATACATAGACATCACCAAGCAATTAATATAAATAAATTAAAAAAATAAAAACCATATAGGCAACAAACATCATGACGGAGGCATGGAGCCATCTAAGCCACTGATCCTTTTGCTAGCATAGTGGCCGTGATGAAGGTAGTGGAATTATAGTTACACCAATTGTGAGGTAGCTTTTTGAATTGTTTTTTAAAAAGGATATCAGAATGAAATTCTCATATTATTCAAGTAGTTTTTTATAAAATAATTTAAAATGAATGTAATTTGCAATTCGATGACAAGAAAAGATCCCCAAATCTCAAAGATAATTATAACAATTTCAATAAATCATCTTACAACATCAACTCTCACTTTATCTAACTTGGTCAAAAAAAATATAGAAAAAAATGAAATAAAAAAGAAATAAAAAAGGTTCATCTTATATATGCTTGCATGTGTAATGAAATTAGAAAGTAAAAAGAGGAGAGATTTCACAAACCTCCTCCGCCATTTGTTTCTTTCTTTATTTAAGGAATAGAACTAGATATTATTTGATATTTTTACAGGAAGAAAGATGGGGAGGCAGGAGAATGAGTATTAGCACGTCCATGGCTTTCATTAAATAGGCCATTGATCCTTAGGAGATGTAGACTGATGAACTAACTGGTGATGACAAGTGTCCCACACCCAACCAAAATAGAATGGGTGGGCTTAGGTGTTGCCAATGTAACAGTGGGTGTTACCCTTTCTGTGTGGGACTCATCATGATGAATGTGTTGCAAATCCATAAGGTCTGTCCATTTTTTCAGCTCATTTTAGAATGTAATCCAAAAAAATTAAGAAAATCCAAGTTTCATGTCGACCACACTATTGGAAACATTGGTAAATGATCATTAAAAATTTTCATGGGCCAGATGGCACTACAAAAGTTTTGGATCAAGCTGATCTTTGTATTTTTCCGTTCATAGAGATTTGGTTGACATTATCAACAAGCTAGATGGAAAATATTTATTATGATAAGTTTTAGAAAGTTTTTAATGGTGGGCATTCCACTTTTTTACGTGGTGCGGTCTACTTGAGGTTTGGATCTGTTTAATTTTTGAAATCTATCCTAAAATGGGCTTGAAAAAACTTATGGCCGGTGTGGATATACGATGGATCATGAATGCGGTATAACACCCTGTCCACTCCCAAAAAGCATAGCCGTCTCTGACTCGGCAACAACGGAAACGTGACGTCAGCATCCCACGTCACAACATGCAGGAGTCGGATTGCAGAGTATAGAACACAGCACTGAGATGGGTACTTCATTGACGTGGCAAAGTTGTGTCCACACAGTGTATGTCTAATATTCATAGGGTTCATTTATTTTTCTGAATTATTTCAGGGAATTATTCCAGTAACGAGTCAGATCCAGGACTCAATTGGACCACACCACAATAGGATGTGTAAATTGAACATCTACAATTAAAAACTTGCAAAAGTGTTGAATGAAGCTGATATTTGTGTTTTCCTTCCATCTACGTGACCTTATGAACAGGTCGGATGGCAATAAACAACCTGGTGGGCATTAGGACGATGTCAACTGTGAATATATTATCATCTTTCCTTCCCGTAGCGTGTCCCATTTGAGCTTTGGATCTGATTTCGTTTTTGGACTTATAGGATACAGGGAAGGACTTGTTGAGGTCGAGCACCCTCTTAATCCGAGGGGTAATAACTCTAAATTGATAGAGTCTCTGGGGACTCAGAGAGATGCCTCCCATTCATGAAGAAAAGAATATAGAAATAATTCTTTACGAAAACACGAAAATAATTTGCTTGATTATTAAAAATGAATTTACAACTCTCTAAATAATGTTATGAACCTTAGGAAAAAATTTCAGAATCAAGTTATAACTAAAATTCCCTAAAACCGTGACTTATTATAAATAGTAAACTTACTATTTATAGACAATCATGATTTCTACTAGAACTTATGGTTTTTAGCTAAAAATAATAAGTGTCCTATTTGCTAAACCATGTCATTCTCCTAAATTTTCAAAGCACTTTTTGTGTTGGACACAACTCATAAAGATAAATAGATGAAGAGTTACCATCAAACTAAAACTTACTAAAAATAGTAAAAACGAAAATAAACTAGAATTTCGATCGTCGATCTAATGGAATCTCACAAATTTGGTGTGGGCAACCAGGCAAAGCAGAATTAGTTGGCTAAAATATCTCCTCCTACCCCAAAATCATATATGGCATGTTCGATAGGGTATGATACAAGTTTTTCAAAACCTCACAAAGGTCATATAAGGACTTGAGACTAAAAGTGTGATTGGGAATAAAAGAAGCCTTACAGCGTAACCTCTTCCCAATCTAAAACCGCAACATGAAGTTAATGACGTAAGCTCTTCAAATTAGATGGAGTAAGCTAAATCTATCACCATTCTTAGGAGTGGGAAGACCATTGACAAAACTATTCCGGTAAGAACTGAAAAGCCTAAGGACCTAGAAAAGGATAACAACGATAGATCTAGTCATGCCCCACCAGAGTTAGAACCGAAACCTCAAGGGAAGTCAATTGCCCCATTTCCCTAACAGTTACTAGCACCAAAATCTCTCTCTAACTCTCAGGACATTTTAGAGGTGTTAAAACAAGTGAAGGTCAATATTCCTTTACTGGATGCTGTAAAACATATACCTTCATATGCCAAATTTCTGAAAGACTTATGCATGACCAAAAGACGGTAAAATATTCAAAAGCAGATCTTTTTAACTGAAAATGTAACGCCCCAACTTTCAGGATCCACGTATATGACCTATTTTCCAAAAACCTGAGTATTAACCTTAAAAGATGGTCAAATTCGAGTACACTTTTTTTTTTAATTCAGAATAAGCAGATGAGTGTAGAGTGGAAAAATCAGCATAAAAGAAAATTTCATTTACATTTGGAATATACAAGAAGCTGCCCATAGTGACTTATACAAACTAATGTCTTAATTCTTACAATTACAAAATGAAATAAAGTAAATCACAATAATATTAGAATAAAAAATCTGGTAGCAACCCTGTAATCAGCATCAGCTTGCTCTACACCTGCATCAACTGTTACAGTTTAATAGCGTCAATGACTATTGCAGTGAGGAGCACCCTCTAAGATTGCACACTCATCATTTATAATCCAATACATATCGCAAGTCATGAGGATAGATATAATAAATAGGGCAATTCATAATTATGATCATATACTGAAAAATTAAGTCAATCAACATAATCCCATCACAAGCAAAATACAATAACAATTGCGATGTGAGGGAATATGTCCAGATAATTAAATTATCAACCTTACAAACTCCATAAAATGGTTAGAAAATCAAGCTTTAAACCTCTACTTCACCTGAAAATCAAATCGTACGTGAACACCGCAAGATAGCGAGAAAATCGCTAAGCGAACCCCGCTCCACCCGAAAATCATAGTATGCCTGAACACTACAAGATGAAGAGAGAACAACATACTAACGTCTACTTCACCCAAAAATCATATCGTATGTGAACACCGCAAGATGGATAGAAAATCATTAAGCGAACACCCACTCCACACGAAAATCATGGTACGACTGAACACCGCAAGATGAAGAGAGAACAACATACTGACGTCTACTTCACCAGAAAATCATATCGTAAGTGAACACCGCAAGATGGATAGGAAATCGTTAAGCGAACACCCGCTCTACCCGAAAATCATGGTACGATTGAACATTGCAAGATGAAAAGAGAACAACATGACGACGTTTACTTCATCCGCAAATCATATCGTACGTGAACACCGCAAGATGGTTAGGAAATCGTTAAGCGAACACTCACTCCACCCGAAAATCATGGTACAACTAAACACCACAAGATGAAGAGAGAACAACAAACCGATGTCTACTTCACCCAGAAATCATATCATATGTGAACACCACAAGATGGCTAGAAAATTACTAAGCGAACACCCGATCCATCCAAAAATCAAGGTACAACTGAACGCCATAAGATGAAGAGAGAAACAACTCACAAACTCTAGACCATCCAAAAATCATATCATACGTGAACACCGCAAGATGGCTAGGAAATAACAGATGTGTAAATATAACCAATAGGCCACAAGGGCACTAATGACCCATCTAAGCCACAAAGATAAATGTGTAATTCAAGCCATATAAGGCAAATGTGGACCGCAGGATCATAAGTCCAAGGTAAGTTTCATTCAATTCATCATTCAAGCACAAGTGGTAGCATATAAATAAAGTAATACATATACACTAACGGATAGCATGTTATCACTGAACTATTCATGCATGTTATAATTTAAAAGAAACGTTTATCGTCCAACACATGAATTAACTATATAACTGTAAGACCCGTATCCTAGTTCGTACTGTTCCGTCGACTCCCACGATCCTTCCGGTCGAATTCGGCAATCCTCGACCACTTTCTGATGTTTGCGCGTGATCCTAAGCTAAGACCTGTATGTCAAAGATGGATAAAATTGAAACCTATACCTTAGCGACCGCGCCGTTGCCGCGGTTCTAATGCAGCGGCTCACGCACCGAACCGATACCCAGGCTGGATGATGACGGTCTGCGTCCGTTCCGAAGAAACACCGCGCGTTACGAATTACGAGGGAATCTCTACGAGATGTCCCATCAATCAATCAATCACTCATGTCAAGTACAAGTCAAGTCACTCCATACCCAAATACAACAACCCATACCTTTCTCTAACACAAGCAATCCCAAGGTCAACCCTCACATCACTTCACCTCTCTCTCCACCCATCCCTTCTTACAACACACCACTCCACCCATCACCCATCACACCACATCACTCCATCACCCTTTTTCACCTATCACTCCCCTCTCTCTCTCTCATTAATTCTCAAAAAAAAATTCCAAGCAAAAGAGCTTCACACGTCCAAGCTCTCTCTCCCTCTCCCAAATGCCAAGTGTAGCCCACCTTCCCTACTCTCTCATCTCTCATCTCAACCGTTGATCCATCATCTACCACCGTTAAAAGTCAAGCAAAGGAGCATTGGAGGCCAAGGGAGCAAGGAGGAGGCTTAGAGGTGGGTGATCATCCTTCATTTCAATTTTTAAGGGCCCACTTATTGTGGGACCCACTTGATGTATGTGTTTCAATCATATGAGAGACCTATAATGGCGGGGTCCCTCCATCTAAGCCGCTTAGTTCTCTCTCTCTCTCTCTCCCTCTCTCTCTCTCTCTAGAATGCAGTGGGCCCCACCAAACCATGTTAAATCTACTCCATTCATCAAATGGTGTGGTCCACCACATTTTAGGTGATATGATATATGTATATATATATATATATACATATATATTATTATATTAATATTATATAAATATATGTATGTATATGTATATGGTGGGCCACGTACACATGGGACCCACCATGATGATGTGTTCATCCATGCCATCCAGCGTCCCTGGACGCTGGACGAGAGGCATGGAAGTGAAGTGGTTAACGTGGAGTGTGTGTACTGTCAGGGGTGTGTACTTACAAGCTCTAAAAAAAAAAGAAAAGGAAGGAAAATGGTGGGCCACTCCAACATGGCCCCACCTTGATGTATATATACATTCCACGCCGTCCATTCCATTTGTCAAATCATTTTAGGCGTCGAGCCGAAAAATGAGACCGATCCAATCATTTGGCGGGCTGTAGTATTAAGAATGGTAGTATTTTCCGTTAAAACTTGGGAAAAAGATCGCTGGGGTCCACCAGAAGCTTGGACCCACCTGAAACTTGTTTTGGACCCCTATTTTTGTGGGACACATGCATGGACGTGATAGATCTAGTTAACGTGGGTCCCACCTAGGATAAAAAGAATATTTTTTTTTATTGGCATGACTTTATGCCATGACGTGCAGAGACATCCACGTTAAGGAAGAGAAATAGTGGGCTGCTCCAACATGGCCCCACCTTGATGTATGTTCTTGATCCAAGCCGTCCATTCTCTTTCTCAGATTATTTTAGGCGTTGAGCGAAAATTTGGGATCAATCTGATTCTCAGGTGGGCCATACCATCTAAAAACATGTGGAGACATGCCTGAACATAAAAAATCACTTGGTGGGGCCTACCTGAAATTTGGATGCGTCCTAAACTTGGACTGAACGGTCCACCACGTGGGACACACACAATAGACGGATTGGATCATCTATTCGTGGGCCCAATATTAAAAAAAAAAAAGAAAATAGAAAAAAGAAAAAAAGAGGCAGCAGCGTGTGACGCTGCTACTGCAGATGCCAAGCGGGCGGCCGTTTGGGGTTGCCCCACAGATCCCAGTTGTGGGCCCCACCGTGATGCGTTCTACCATCAGCACAGTGCATTTGAGAAGTCCCCTTTGAATAGGGGCTTTTCCCCAAAATCAGCCGTATACGATACTCAGGTGGGCCATACCATTTAAAATCATGTGAAGACATGCCTGAAACATATGATAGCACTTGGTGGGGCCTACCTGAGATTTGGACATGGCCGAAACTTGGTCTGGACCCTCAGTTAGGTGGGACACACATAATGAGTGGGTTGGATTGGCGAACCACCCTGCGGTGGGCCCCCAACCGTGGCCTCATGAATTGGTTGAATGACAAATAAACATTATAGTGGGCCCATGCTGCTAGAAACGTGCCAGCGCCCAGTGGTGGCGCACCTAGATGTATGTATTGTGTCCACGCCGTCCATCACGTGGGCCCCTGGCCACGTGACGTTATGAACAGGTTTGGATGGCAATAAATATTATAGTGGGCCCTCCCTGTCCATGTGACCTTATGGATAGATTGCATGGCAAATAAGCATTTTCAGTGGGCCCATGGTCCACTTGACCCTATGAACAGATGGATGGAAAATAAATATTATGGTGGACCCCCCTAATTATGTGACCTTTTCAACAGATTGGATGTGAAAATAAACATTATGGCAAGCCTCACATGAGGCCCACTTGGATGCATATGGGCCCATATATTTAAGTTCATCTTTGCATGTATATAGGCCCATTGTTGAGGTCCACTCCGGTATATATGGGCCCATTTGAGAGGCCCATCCTAAGGTATTTGTAGTCCATTGTTGAGGGCCACCTTGGTAGATGTAAGGCCTATGTGATTAGGCCCATTTGATGTACATAAAGCTCATGTGATTGGGCTCATTTTTAATGAATTCTAAGGCCCATGGGTTATGACCCATTGCAAAGGACCTAAGGCCCATTGGTGAGGCTCATTAAGGTGATCCATTTGATGAATGTAAGGCCCATAGATACGGCCCAATTGATGTACTTAAGGCCCAATTGAGTACAACTAGGTCCATTGCAATGCGTGATCCCTCCATGGCATATAATGACATTTATAACAAGTAATGCCTTGGGAACAATGATGGTTAGATGTCCACATTGTAAGGATGATGTTGGTTCAAAGTCCCCATTGTCACTCTCCCTACGGACCACTGATAGGCCCATATTGTAGTCTACAGGCCGTTTAGGCCCATCTTCATTTTGAACAAAGCCCACCTATTACGTATATTAGGCCCATGTGCAGGGCCCGCCTATTTTGTATTTAAGGCCCGTGGAAGTAGCCTAATGAGATGCATTTACGACCCTTGTGCAAAGGCCCATGGCGATGTATATGCAGCCCACGAGTGAGGCCCGATGTGATGTAATTATGACCTATGATGATGTATATTAGACCTTGTATGAGGCCCATTGTGATGTGTATCCAGCCCGTGGTTAGGGCCAATATGATATTTTTATGGCCCATCTTGATATATTAGTGCGGCCCATTGATGCGGCCCACTTGATGTGAATGAGGCCCATGCGCAGGGCCCACCTATGAAATATATATTATGCCCATGTGAACGGCCCATAGTGAAGTATTTGCGGCCCAGTTGATAAGGCCCATAGTGATGTATTTGTAGCCTGTATAGTGAGGCCTGTCATAATGTATATGTAACCCTTATATGAGGCCCATGTGAGAGACCCATCATGGTATGTATTAAGCTCTTAAGTGGGACTCATAGTGTTGTATATTTGGCCCTTGTATGAGGCCATGGGTCCACTATATGTTATGCTCTATGTGGGCCATTCCTTGGGGCAATATTGGTTAAATGTCGACATTGTCGAGGCCGATTGTTGATATTGACTATGAGTATGTGACAGCATAGCATCATGATACATGCCCATACGCATCATCTGCATATTTGTTATGAGATGTGGTTGATCATTGCATATGTCATTGAATATGTTGATATGAGACTCCCTGATAGGCGGAGGTTACCTCACATGAGCGCACGACATGCGCAGGATTGATGCATGACTGGATTGTGTGACTCATGCATCTTGTATTGTGTGTTATATGCCCTAGTGACATCAGGGTCATAGTCTCCACAGACATTCGTGGATGGCCAGACGGGACATCAAAAATATTTGGTTCTAGCATACGGGCGCCATAAATGTCCCTGGGTGAAAATCCCTAAACCTCCGTGGCTAGGAGGTGACTCCAACGTCGAGACCGAGTGGATATATGAGTGCACGAGGGCCGAATACCAGGAGGCCGCGTCTCCCACTGTGTCATGGTCGGTTGGAAAGGGGTGTGACCTTACCCGCCTGAGTGAGGGGACAATGTCTAGGTTGAGTTTGACCAGCTTCAGGAATGGGTCCGCTATCGACGAGCCGGGCCTGATATTGGCAGGCGGATAGTGAGGTCTCTTCCACTTACCCAGTTGTGCGCTTGGATAGGGACAGCAAGCTGGGATAGAGTGTAATAGACCCCGGTGATGATCCCCGAGATGAACTGTACGGATATGTGGATTTAGTGAGCAGGAGTTGCATACTCATTCATTCATTCATTCATTCACTATTCACTCGAGCTGGTTGTACGCAACTATTTGTCATGTGTGCCTTTACAATGGCCATGATTTCGGTTGGGGCACGCGACTAACCTGAGATCAGGAGTTTACCACATTGAGTCTGACTATCCAAAGTTAGTTATGGGACTGGTTTGGATAGAAATCCCTTATGGTGGATCCCGTAACCTGCGATACTACGTACTATCATCCCTACTTCACACTCTAGTATGGTCATTCCATTAGCACCACATATTGCATATTGCATTATATCCTCGGCATATGGCATTTTGGGTTGTTATGTTTCTGTATTCCTGTGACTTAGATGAGAGTGATGATATTTATTAGCTCTTGCGAATCGTATATTGCATTATATCCTTGTCATCCGATATTTGATTATTTATGACTCATCATATGCATAACTGTCCTATATTGCGTATTCTGATATTGATTGACTCATGGACATGTCCGTATTTCTGCTTACTCTGTTATCGTATGATTTATGATCTTGTCTGTATTTCGGTTTACTCTGATAATTTCTGCTCTTGTCAGTATTTCTGCTTATTCCGACATTGTATGATTTATCGATTATGAGTGTTTTCGGTATTGTATGATTAAGGCACTGTATTGAATACTTAACACTTACCTTATGTACACACTTACACCACCCTCTAAGCTTTCTATAAGCTTATACACGATAGATGCGTGAAGGTAAAGTTAGGTTGGAGTAGCGTCGAGCTTAGAGCGTGGAGTGGTCTTTCGAAGCTTGATTTTGATATATGTATTTTCCTTTCAGTATTGTACTCAAATGATTATATTAGTGGATATGTGATGATAATGTTACCTTTGTGAATTGGGTAATCTTGTGGTTATGCTTATTACGAGTTAATTGTACAAAAAAAATCCTCCTTGTAGGATCCCGGGATTGGAATCTAGCATATGAATGATAGGAGCCGAGAATGGGGTACTACGGAGGCTGTCGGCACTAGATTCGGTGATCGGGATTCCTATAAATCCAATTTCTGGATTTTGGGCGTGACAGAAGTTGGTATCAGAGCATAACTTGGGAATACCTGAAGATAACATCACATATCTGCTGATAGCTACCCTGCACTCTCTAATCGTTGAGAACCTAGAATGGTTAGATCCCCGAGTTCGAATAACTTAGAGATTTTCTGATATAGCTCCCTACCATTGAGATTGTGAGGTTGTATAGTATTTCAGTTTCGATCGTTTCTGATCCAAGATTCGAGGTCCGGTTAGATTATCGTAATGTTGATGAGGCATTTTAAGAGCTGAAGGATGAGATTCGCTAGCATTGTCCACATCTCTTAAGCGTTTGATTATGATGGCATGTTGCATTCGAATAGGATTTCGCTCCCTTGGTAAGCTCTGTATTGGTCGTGTAGTTGTTTAAATTTCGAGGATGAAATTTTTATTAGGTGGAGAGAGCTGTAAGACCCGTATCCTAGTGAGTACTGTTTCGTCGACTCCCGCGATCCTTCCGGTCGAATTCGGCAATCCTTGACCACTTTTTTATGTTTGCGCGTGATCCTAAGCTGAGACCTGTATGTCAAAGACGGATAAAATTGAAACCTATACCTTAGCGACCGCGCCGTCGCCGCAGTTCTAATGCCGCGGCTCGCGCACCGAACCGATACCCAGGGTGGAAGATGACGGTCTGAGTCCGTTTCGAAGAAACACCTCGCATTGTGAATTACGAGGGAATCTCTACGAGATGTCCCATCAATCAATCAATCACTCATGTCAAGTACAAGTCAAGTCACTCCATACCCAAGTACAACAACCCATACCTTTCTCTTACACAAGCAAGTCTAAGGTCAACCCTCACATCACTTCACCTCTCTCTCCACCCATCCCTTCTTACAACACACCACTCCACCCATCACCCATCACACCACATCACTCCATCACCCTTTTTCACCCAGCACTCCCCTCTCTCATTCATTCTCAAAAAAAAATTCCAAGCAAAAGAGCTTCACACGTCCAAACTCTCTCTCCCTCTCCCAAATGCCAAGTGTGGCCCACCTTCCCTACTTTCTCATCTCTCATCTCAACCGTTGATCCATCATCTACCACCGTTAAAAGTCAAGCAAAGGAGCATTGGAGGCCAATGGAGCAAGGAGGAGGCTTAGAGGTGGGTGATCATCCTTCATTTCAATTTTTAAGGGCCCACTTATTGTGGGACCCACTTAATGTATGTGTTTCAATCATATGAGGGATCCATAGTGGCGGGGTCCCTCCATCTAAGCCACTTAGTTCTCTCTCTCTCTCTCTCTCTCTCTCTCTCTCTCTCTCTCTCTCTCCCTCTCTCTCTCCCTAGAATGCAGTGGGCCCCACCAAACCATGTTAAATCTACTCCATTCATTAAATGGTGTGGTCCACCACATTTTAGGTGATATGATATATGTATATATATATACATATATATTATTATATTAATATTATATAAATATATATATGTATATGTATATGGTGGGCCACGTACATTTGGTACCCACCATGATGATGTGTTCATCCATGCCATCCAGCGTCCCTGGACGCTGGACGAGAGGCATGGAAGTGAAGTGGTTAACGTGGAGTGTGTGTACTGTCTGGGGTGTGTACTTACAAGCTCTAAAAAAAAAAGAAAAGGAAGGAAAATGGTGGGCCACTCCAACATAGCCCCACCTTGATGTATATATACATTCCACGCCGTCCATTCCATTTGTCAAATCATTTTAGGCGTCGAGCCGAAAAATGAGACCGATCCAATCATTTGGCGGGCCGTGGTATTAAGAATGGTAGTATTTTTCGTTGAAACTTGGGAAAAAGATTGCTGGGGTCCACCAGAAGCTTAGACCCACCTGAAACTTGTTTTGGACCCCTATTTTTGTGGGACACATGCAATGGACGTGATAGATCTAGTTAACGTGGGTCCCACCTAGGATAAAAAGAATATTTTTTTTTTATTGGCATGACTTTATGCCATGACGTGCAGAGACATCCACGTTAAGGAAGAGAAATAGTGGGCTGCTCCAACATGGCCCCACCTTGATGTATGTTCTTGATCCAAGCCGTCCATTCTCTTTCTCAGATTATTTTAGGCGTTGAGCCAAAATTTGGGATCAATCTGATTCTCAGGTGGGCCATACCATTTAAAAACATGTGGAGACTTGCCTGAACATATAAAATCACTTGGTGGGGCTTACCTAAAGTTTGGATGCGTCCTAAACTTGGACTGAACTGTCCACCACGTGGGACACACACAATAGACGGATTGGATCATCTATTCGTGGGCCCCATATTAAAAAAAAAAAGAAAAAAGAAAAAAGAAAAAAAGAGGCAGCAGCGTGCGGCCGTTTGGTTGCCCCACGGATCCCGGTTGTGGGCCCCACCGTGATGCGTTCTACCATCAGCACCGTGCATTTGAGAAGTCCCCTTTGAATAGGGGCTTTTCCCCAAAATCAGCCGTATACGGTACTCAGGTGGGCCATACCATTTAAAATCATGTGAAGACATGCCTGAAACATATGATAACACTTGGTGGGGCCTACCTGAGATTTGGACATGGCTGAAACTTAGTCTGGACCCTCAGCTAGGTGGGACACACATAATGAGTGGGTTGGATTGGCGAACCACCCTGCGGTGTGCCCCCAACTGTGGCCTCATGAATTGGTTGAATGACAAATAAACATTATAGTGGGCCCATGCTGCTGGAAACGTGCCAGCGCACAGCGGTGGCGCACCCAGATGTATGTGTTGTGTCCACGCCATCCATCACGTGGGCCCCTGGCCACGTGACGTTATGAACAGGTTTGGATGGCAATAAATATTATAGTGGGCCCTCCCTGTCCATGTGACCTTATGGATAGATTGCATGGCAAATAAGCATTTTCAGTGGGCCCATGGTCCACTTGACCCTATGAACAGATGGATGGAAAATAAATATTATGGTGGACCCCCCCTAATTATGTGACCTTTTCAACAGATTGGATGTGAAAATAAACATTATGGCAAGCCTCACATGAGGCCCACTTGGATGCATATGGGCCCATATATTTAAGTTCATCTTTGCGTGTATATAGGCCCATTGTTGAGGTCCACTCCGGTATATATGGGCCCATTTGAGAGGCCCATCCTAAGGTATTTGTAGTCCATTGTTGAGGGCCACCTTGGTAGATGTAAGGCCTATGTGATTAGGCCCATTTGATGTACATAAAGCTCATGTGATTGGGCTTATTTTTAATGAATTCTAAGGCCCATGGGTTATGACCCATTGCAAAGGACCTAAGGCCCATTGGTGAGGCTCATTAAGGTGATCCGTTTGATGAATGTAAGGCCCATAGATACGGCCCAATTGATGTACTTAAGGCCCAATTGAGTACAACTAGGTCCATTGCAATGCGTGATCCCTCCATGGCATATAATGACATTTATAACAAGTAATGCCTTGGGAACAATGATGGTTAGATGTCCACATTGTAAGGATGATGTTGGTTCAAAGTCCCCATTGTCACTCTCCCTACGGACCACTGATAGGCCCATATTGTAGTTTACAGGCCGTTTAGGCCCATCTTCATTTTGAACAAAGCCCACCTATTACGTATATTAGGCCCATGTGCAGGGCCCGCCTATTTTGTTTTTAAGGCCCGTGGAAGTAGCCCAATGAGATGCATTTACGGCCCTTGTGCAAAGGCCCATGGCGATGTATATGCAGCCCACGAGTGAGGCCCGATGTGATATAATTATGACCTATGATGATGTATATTAGACCTTGTATGAGGCCCATTGTGATGTGTATCCAGCCCGTGGTTAGGGCCAATATGATATTTTTATGGCCCATCTTGATATATTAGTGCGGCCCATTGATGCGGCCCACTTGATGTGAATGAGGCCCATGCGCAAGGCCCACCTATGAAATATATATTACGCCCATGTGAACGGCCCATAGTGATGTATTTGCGGCCCAGTTGATAAGGCCCATAGTGATGTATTTGTAGCCTGTATAGTGAGGCCTGTCATAATGTATATGTAACCCTTATATGAGGCCCATGTGAGAGACCCATTGTGGTGTGTATTAAGCTCTTAAGTGGGACTCATGGTGTTGTATATTTGGCCCTTGTATGAGGCCATGGGTCCACTATATGTTATGCTCTATGTGGGTCATTCCTTGGGACAATATTGGTTAAATGTCCACATTGTCGAGGCCGATTGTTGATATTGACTATGAGTATGTGACAGCATAGCATCATGATACATGCCCATACGCATCATCTGTATGTTTGTTATGAGATGTGGTTGATCATTGCATATGTCATTGAATATGTTGATATGAGACTCCCTGATAGGCAGAGGTTACCTCACATGAGCGCACGACATGCGCAGGATTGATGCATGACTGGATTGTGTGACTCATGCATCTTACATCGTGTGTTATACGCTCTAGTGACATCAGGATCGTAGCCTCCACAGACATATCGTGGATGGCCAGACGGGACATCAAAAATATTTGGTTTTAGCATACTGGCGCCATAAATGTCCCTGGGTGAAAATTCCTAAACCTCTGTGGCCAGGAGATGACTCCAACGTCGATACCGAGTGGATATATGAGTGCACGAGGGCCGAATACCAGGAGGCCGCGTCTCCCACTGTGTCGTGGTCGGTTGGAAAGGGGTGTGACCTTACCCGCCTGAGTGAGGGGGCAATGTCTAGGTTGAGTTTGACCAGCTTGAGGAATGGGTCCGCTATCGACGAGCCGGGCCTGATATTGGCAGACGGATAGTGAGGTCTCTTCCACTTACCCAGTTGTGCACTTGGATA
Source organism: Magnolia kwangsiensis (assembly GCA_037074715.1). NCBI lineage: Eukaryota > Viridiplantae > Streptophyta > Magnoliopsida > Magnoliales > Magnoliaceae > Magnolia > Magnolia kwangsiensis. The sequence continues at coordinate 9,522,128 of CM073585.1, read as the reverse complement.
AGGGCGGCAAGCTGGCATAGAGTGTAATAGACCTCGGTGATGATCCCCGAGATGAACTGTACTGATATGTGGATTTATTGAGCCGGAGTTGCATACTCATTCATTCATTCATTCAATCACTATTCACTCGGGCTGGTTGTACGCAACTATTTGTCACGTGTGCTTTTGCAATGGCCATGATTTCGGTTGGGGCGCGCGACTAACCTGAGATCAGGAGTTTACCACATTGTGTCTGACTATCCAAATTTAGTTATGGGACTGATTTGGATAGAAGTCCCTTATGGTGGATCCTGTAGCCTGCGATACTACGTACTATCATCCCGACTTCACACTCTAGTATGGTCATTCCATTAGCACCACATATTGCATATTGCATTATATCCTTGGCATATGACATTTTGGGTTGTTATGTTTCTGTATTCCTGTGACTTAGATGAGAGTGATGATATTTGTTAGCTCTTTCAAATCGTATATTGCATTATATCCTTGTCATTCGATATTTGATTATTTATGACTCATCATATGCATAACTGTCCTATATTGCGTATTCTGATATTGATTGACTCATGGACATGTCCGTATTTCTGCTTACTCTGTTATCGTATGATTTATGATCTTGTCTGTATTTCGGTTTACTCTGATAATTTCTGCTCTTGTCAGTATTTCTGCTTATTCCGACATTGTATGATTTATGGATTATGAGTGTTTTCGGTATTGTATGATTAAGGCACTGTATTGAATACTTGACACTTACCTTATACACACACTTACACCACCCTCTAAGCTTTTTATAAGCTTATGCACGATAGATGCGTGCAGGTAAAGTTAGGTTGCAGCAGCGTTGAGCTTAGAGCGTGCAGTGGTCTTTCAAAGTTTGATTTTGATATATGTATTTCCCTTTCAGTATTGTACTCAAATGATTATATTAGTGGATATGTGATGATGATGTTACCTTTGTGAATTGGGTAATCTTATGGTTATGCTTATTACGAGTTAATTGTATAAAAAAAAATCCTCCTTGTAGGATCCCGGGATCGGAATCTAGCATATGAATGCTAGGAGCCGAGAATGGGGTACTACGGAGGCTGTCGGCACTAGATTCGGTGATCGGGATTCCTGTAAATCCGATTTCTAGATTTTGGGCGTGACAGAAGTTGGTATCAGAGCATAACTTGGGAATACCTGAAGATAACATCATATATCTGCTGATAGCTACCCTGCACTCTCTAATCATTGAGAACTTAGAATGGTTAGATCCCCGAGTTCGAATAACTTAGAGATTTTCTGATATAGCTCCCTACCATTGAGATTGTGAGGTTGTATAGTATTTCAGTTTCGATCATTTCTGATCCAAGATTCGAGGTCCGGTTAGATTATCGTAATGTTGATGAGGCATTTTAAGAGCTAAAGGATGAGATTCGCTGGCATTGTCCACATCTCTTAAGCGTTTGATTATGATGGCATGTTGCATTCGAATAGGATTTCGCTCCCTTGGTAAGCTCTGTATTGGTCGTGTTGTGGTTTAAATTTCGAGGATGATTTTTTTATTAGGTGGGGAGAGCTGTAAGACCCGTATCCTAGTTCTTACTGTTCCGTCGACTCCCGCGATCCTTCCGGTCGAATTTGGCAATCATCGACCACTTTCTGATGTTTGCGCGTGATTCTAAGCTGAGACCTGTATGTCAAAGACGGATAAAATTGAAACTTATACCTTAGCGACCGCGCCGTCGCCGAGGTTCTAACGCCGCAGCTCGCGCACCGAACCGATACCTAGGCTGGAAGATGACGGTTTGCGTCCGTTCCGAAGAAACATCGCGCATTGCGAATTAAGAGGGAATCTCTACGAGATGTCCCATCAATCAATCAATCACTCATGTCAAGTACAAGTCAAGTCACTCCATACCCAAGTACAACAACCCATACCTTTCTCTAACACAAGCAATCCCAAGGTCAACCCTCACATCACTTCACCTCTCTCTCCACCCATCCCTTCTTACAACACACCACTCCACCCATCACCCATCACACCACATCACTCCATCACCCTTTTTCACCCATCACTCCCCTCTCTCTCTCTTTCATTCTCAAAAAAAATTTCTAAGAAAAAGAGCTTCACACGTCCAAGCTCTCTCTCCCTCTCCCAAATGCCAAGTGTGGCCCACCTTCCCTACTCTCTCATCTCTCATCTCAACCGTTGATCCATCATCTACCACCGTTAAAAGTCAAGCAAAGGAGCATTGGAGGCCAATGGAGTAAGGAGGAGGCTGAGAGGTGGGTGATCATCCTTCATTTCAATTTTTAAGGGCCCACTTGTTGTGGGACCCACTTGATGTATGTGTTTCAATCATATGAGGGACCCATAGTGGCGGGGTCCCTCCATCTAAGCCGCTTAGTTCTCTCTCCCTCTCTCTCTCTCTCCCTTTCTCTCTCCCTAGAATGTAGTGGGCCCCACCAAACCATGTTAAATCTACTCCATTCATCAAATGGTGTGGTCCACCACATTTTAGGTGATATGATATATGTGTATATATATATATACATATATTATTATATTAATATTATATAAATATATATATATATATATATATATATATATATATATATGTATATGGTGGGCCACGTACATGTGGGACCCACCATGATGATGTGTTCATCCATACCATCCAGCGTCCCTGGACGCTAGACGAGAGGCATGAAAGTGAAGTGGTTAACGTGGAGTGTGTGTACTGTCAGGGGTGTGAACTTACAAGCTCTAAAAAAAAAAAGAAAAGGAAGGGAAATGGTGGGCCACTCCAACATGGCCCCACCTTGATGTATATATACATTCCACGCCGTCCATTCCATTTGTCAAATCATTTTAGCCGTCGAGCCGAAAAATGAGACCGATCCAATCATCTGGCAGGCCGTGGTATTAAGAATGGTAGTATTTTCCGTTGAAACTTGGGAAAAAGATTGCTGGGGTCCACCAGAAGCTTGGACCCACCTGAAACTTATTTTGGACCCCTATTTTTGTGGGACACATGCAATGGACGGGATAGATCTAGTTAACGTGGGTCCCACCTAGGGTAAAAAGAATATTTTTTTTATTGGCATGACTTTATGCCATGACGTGCAGAGACGTCCACGTTAAGGAAGAGAAATAGTGGGCTGCTCCAACATGGCCCCACCTTGATGTATTTTCTTGATCCAAGCCGTCCATTCTCTTTATCAGATTATTTTAGGCGTTGAGCCAAAATTTGGGATCAATCTGATTCTCAAGTAGGCCATACCATCTAAAAACATGTGGAGACATGCCTGAACATATAAAATCACTTGGTGGGGCCTACCTGAAGTTTGGATGCGTCCTAAACTTGGACTGAACGGTCCACCACGTGGGACACACACAATAGACAGATTGGATCATCTATTCGTGAGCCCCATATTAAAAAAAAAAAAAAAGAAAAAAGAAAAAAAGAGGTAAGCGGGCGGCCGTTTGGGGTTGCCCCACGGGTACCGGTTGTGGGCCACACCGTGATGCGTTCTACCATCAGCACCGTGCATTTGAGAAGTCCCCTTTGAATAGGGGCTTTTCCCCAAAATCAGCCGTATACGGTACTCAGGTGGGCCATACCATTTAAAATCATGTGAAGACATGCCTGAAACATATGATAGCACTTGGTGGGGCCTACCTGAGATTTGGACATTGCCGAAACTTGGTCTGGACCCTCAGCTAGGTGGGACACACATAATGAGTGGGTTGGATGGGCGAACCACCCTGCGGTGGGCCCCCAACCGTGGCCTCATGAATTGGTTGAATGACAAATAAACATTATAGTGGGCCCATGCTGCTGGAAACGTGCCAGCGCCCAGCGGTGGCGCACCTAGATGTATGTATTGTGTCCACGCCGTCCATCACGTGGGCCCCTGGCCGCGTGACGTTATGAACAGGTTTGGATGGCAATAAATATTATAGTGGGCCCTCCCTGTCCATGTGACCTTATGGATAGATTGCATGGCAAATAAGCATTTTCAGTGGGCCCATGGTCCACTTGACCCTATGAACAGATGGATGGAAAATAAATATTATGGTGGACCCCCCCTAATTATGTGACCTTTTCAACAGATTGGATGTGAAAATAAACATTATGGCAAGCCTCACATGAGGCCCACTTGGATGCATATGGGCCCATATATTTAAGTTCATCTTTGCATGTATATAGGCCCATTGTTGAGGTCCACTCCGGTATATATGGGCCCATTTGAGAGGCCCATCCTAAGGTATTTGTAGTCCATTGTTGAGGGCCACCTTGGTAGATGTAAGGCCTATGTGATTAGGCCCATTTGATGTACATAAAGCTCATGTGATTGGGCTCATTTTTAATGAATTCTAAGGCCCATGGGTTATGACCCATTGCAAAGGACCTAAGGCCCATTGGTGAGGCTCATTAAGGTGATCCATTTGATGAATGTAAGGCCCATATGATACGGCCCAATTGATGTACTTAAGGCCCAATTGAGTACAACTAGGTCCATTGCAATGCGCGATCCCTCCATGGCATATAATGACATTTATAACAAGTAATGCCTTGGGAACAATGATGGTTAGATGTCCACATTATAAGGATGATGTTGGTTCAAAGTCCGCATTGTCACTCTCCCTATGGACCACTGATAGGCCCATATTGTAGTCTACAGGCCGTTTAGGCCCATCTTCATTTTGAACAAAGCCCACCTAATACGTATATTAGGCCCATGTGCAGGGCTCGCCTATTTTGTATTTAAGGCCCATGGAAGTAGCCCAATGAGATGCATTTACGGCCCTTGTGCCAAGGCCCATGGTGATGTATATGCAGCCCACGAGTGAGGCCCAATGTGATGTAATTATGACCTATGATGATGTATATTAGACCTTGTATGAGGCCCGTTGTGATGTGTATCCAGCCCGTGGTTAGGGCCAATATGATATTTTTATGGCCCATCTTGATATATTAGTGCGGCTCATTGATGCAGTCCACTTGATGTGAATGAGGCCCATGCGCAGGGCCCACCTATGAAATATATATTACGCCCATGTGAACGGCCCATAGTGATGTATTTGCGGCCTGGTTGATAAGGCCCATAGTGATGTATTTGTAGCCTGTATAGTGAGGCCTGTCATAATGTATATGTAACCCTTATATGAGGCCCATGTGAGAGACCCATCGTGGTGTGTATTAAGCTCTTAAGTGGGACTCATGGTGTTGTATGTTTGGCCCTTATATGAGGCCATGGGTCCACTATATGTTATGCTCTATGTGAGCCATTCCTTGGGACAATATTGGTTAAATGTCCACATTGTCGAGGCCGATTGTTGATATTGACTATGAGTATGTGACAGCATAGCATCATGATACATGCCCATACGCATCATCTGTATGTTTGTTATGAGATGTAGTTGATCATTGCATATGTCATTGAATATGTTGATATGAGACTCCCTGATAGGCGGAGGTTACCTCACATGAGCGCACGACATGCGCAGGATTGATGCATGACTGGATTGTGTGACTTATGCATCTTGCATCGTGTGTTATACGCCCTAGTGACATCAGGGTCGTAGCCTCCACAAACATATCGTGGATGGCCAGACGGGATATCGAAAATGTTTGGTTCTAGCATACGGGCGCCATAGACGTCCCTGGGTGAAAATCCCTAAACCTCCGTGGCCAGGAGATGACTCCAACGTCGATATCGAGTGGATATATGAGTGCACGAGGGTCGAATACCAGGAGGCCGCGTCTCCCACTATGTCGTGGTCGGTTGGAAAGGGGTGTGACCTTACCCGCCTGAGTGAGGGGGCAATGTCTAGGTTGAGTTTGACCAGCTTAAGGAATGGGTCCGCTATCGACGAGCCGGGCCTGGTATTGGCAGGCGGATAGTGAGGTCTCTTCTACTTACCCAGTTGTGCGCTTGGATAGTGGTGACAAGCTGGCGTAGAGTGTAATAGACCTCGGTGATGATTCCCGAGATGAACTGTACTGATATGTGGATTTAGTGAGCAGGAGTTGCATACTCATTCATTCATTCATTCATTCATTATTCACTCGGGCTGGTGGTATGCAACTATTTGTCACGTGTGCCTTCGCAATGGCCATGATTTTGGTTGGGGCGCGCGACTAACCTGAGATCAGGAGTTTACCACATTGAGTCTGACTATCCAAATTTAGGTATGGGAATGGTTTGGATAGAAGTCCCTTATGGTGGATCCCGTAGCCTGCGATACTACGTACTATCATCCCGACTTCACACTCCAGCATGGTCATTCCATTAGCACCACATATTGCATATTGCATTATATCCTCGGCATATGGCATTTTGGGTTGTTATGTTTCTGTATTCCTATGACTTAGATGAGAGTGATGATATTTGTTAGCTCTTTCGAATTGTATATTGCATTATATCCTTGTCATCCGATATTTGATTATTTATGACTCATCATATGCATAACTGTCCTATATTGCGTATTCTGATATTGATTGACTCATGGACATGTCTGTATTTCTGCTTACTCTGTTATCGTATGATTTATGATCTTGTCTGTATTTCGGTTTACTCTGATAATTTCTGCTCTTGTCAGTATTTCTGCTTATTCCGACATTGTATGATTTATGGATTATCAGTGTTTTCGGTATTGTATGATTAAGGCATTATATTGAATACTTGACACTTACCTTATGCACATACTTACACCACCCTCTGAGCTTTCTATAAGCTTATGCACGATAGATGCGTGCAGGTAAAGTTAGGTTGCAGCAGTGTCGAGCTTAGAGCGTGGAGTGGTCTTTCGAAGCTTGATTTTGATATATGTATTTTCCTTTCAGTATTGTACTCAAATGATTATATTAGTGGATATTTGATGATGATGTTACCTTTGTGAATTGGGTAATCTTGTGGTTATGCTTATTACGAGTTAATTGTACAAAAAAAAAAATCCTCCTTGTAGGATCCCGGGATCGGAATCTAGCATATGAATGCTAGGAGCTGAGAATGGGGTACTACGGAGGTTGTCGGCATTGGATTCGGTGATCGGGATTCCTTTAAATCCGATTTCTGGATTTAGGGCGTGACAATAACAAGTTAGCATATTCAATAGTAAAGTAAGTAACTCAGTTAAGGGAATCATGCCATCATCTATATCTAGATTGATGAAATCAAGTGGGAAGCTCAAAGGATGAGTTCTCACCTTATGTTTGAACCGCCTACACCATCGCTAAGAAATGCGTACTTCCTAAGATTAATTCCTACCATCAATTGCAAAGCTGTAAAATTAGACCCAAGCTTGCATACTATTTAGGGTTAGTGTCTTAACCTAGGGTTTAGATTTCCTAGGTTTTAGGGTTTCATCCTAGGGTTTAGTTAATGCTTGGATCCTAGGATTTAATTCCTAGATTATTATTAATATTATTATTTTTATTATTGTATAATAGGCCAAATAACATTTCTAATAAGAGTATTAATCCATCCATATTAATAATGATGAACCATAAGTTCATACTTAAACGTACTGACATCCTCTAATATATTTTTTTATAATTACTAATAAAATAATTCAAGTAATAATAACGGAATATTTACTAATGCCACCATAATAAGTATTTATACTAATAATTTTATAAATAAGTATTATACTAATCTCGTAAAGAGAAAAATAATAATATAGTCATAATAATGAATCTAGTAATGATAATTGGTGTTATGGTCTTATCACTTATGTTTAAAGTATAGACCTATAGTTTAGGTTACTTAGGCGTAGGATTTTTATCCTAGAGTTTAGGTCTAGGCTAGATTTCTTAGAGTTTGAACCCTAGTTGGTGTATTATTAATTACAATGACTATTATCATTAGAGTTGTAATTTACATTAGCTAACATGGTAACAAAGTCATTATGATGCAAATTAACAATAATTTCCATAACATTAATTAGTACATTGTAATATTGGTTATAATTTCCAGTCAATGTCATTAAGATGATATTAGTTGTTAAAATAGATAAAAATAATAGCGATATAATTAATAACAAAATGAATGATGAAAAATCCGAAAATAAAATGGAAATTCTCACCTGGTTGACTCAGTTCGAGTCGAGTTGACTCGGCAGCAACCAACCCGACTCAACTCCCCTACTTCCCTCTTCTTCTTTCTATTTCCTCTGTTTTCTTTTCTCCTTTTTGCTGGAACTCCAAAGGTGTTTGGACCAGTCCCAAACTCAGATAAACCCAGCTGGACTCGGTGGGCTTCAACCGAGTTAACTCGGCAGCAAAAACATCGAGTCAGCACCCTCTCCCTTACTCTCTCTCTCTTCTCCTCCTCATTTTCTTCCTCTTTCTTCCTTTGGCCAGCAGCAGTAGGACCGAACTCAGTCCCAGCTCAGCAGACTTGGCAGCGGGTCACGCTGGCTCGGTTTGAGCGGGTGCAGCCGAACCATCCCCACTCTCCCTCTCTCTTTCTTCCTCCTTTCATTTCCGTTTCTTCTCTCTCTACTTTTCTTTCCTTCTTCTTTCACTACACTGACCAGCAACGGTCAGGACAGACTGACCCGATCACCGACTTGGCCCGAGCTCGGGCTATTGCGGCAGCAAAGACCACCCACAATCTCTCCTCTCTCCCTCCTTGCTTCACTTCCTCTCAGAAACTCCCTCCTCCTTTTCTTTCTCTTTTCCTTCGGCCATGATTAGCAGGGCATCCAAAACCGACCAGATCTTGCCCCAACTCGAGGCAACTGGTGCGGCTTGAACGGGGAAGAAGACCGAGCGTTAATGGCATCTTCTCACTCACTACTCGTTTCTTCATTATGAAGGCATGGGACAGTTCCTAGGGGTATCGTGGAGCTTGTAGACGCAAGAAACTGAAGGTCTGGTGACATTTTCTCAATGGGTTCGGATGTTGAAGGTGGTGGCTGGTTTTTGAGGTGCCGCTGCAAGGGATGGAGTAGCGAATCCTTTGTTATTTACTCTCATTCTTTTGAAGCCCTAGACCTCCCAGTAACGTCGGATGAGGAATGGATGGTTTGGATTGAATCTCTGGCAGGGAGAAACTATTGGCGTCACAAAACCGACGTCGGTTTCCACTGACAGCCCTAATCTGTGTGAACGGCAGTGGGTGGCTGAGATGAATCTATGTGGAGGGCTAGGATTCGACGATTTCTCCTCACACGGATCGCCAGCGTGGAGAGAAAACTGGGCTTTCCATTTTTGGAAAGAGAAGAAGCACAAACAGTCCTATTGTGCCTGTGATTGTGGTCACACGTGTGCTATAAAATTAGTGAAACTGGATAGGGTTTGGTCTTCCCCGTACCCTCTACGAGATGGACGGTTTGGATTGGTTGATCCAATCACGGAGGTGGGCCACAGTTGCAGCGAAACGGACGTTCGTCCGTCGGTTGCAACAACTGAGGAGAGAGGGAGAGATTTCTCCTTTTTTGGACAACTGAGGAGAGAGGGAGAGATTTCTCCTTTTTTGGACAACTAAGGAGAGAGGGAGAGATTTCTCCTTTTTTGGAGGGACACGAGTCAGAGACGTCTGACCGTGCCCATTAGCTCAGTACACAGCAGGTGCTCCACCTTTGGTGCACATGCAGCTCATGTGTGGGATCCACAGGGCTATGTGAATCCGATCCACTCTGTTCATCTGCTTCGTCAACTCATATTAGAGTCTAATCCAGAGTTTGAGGCCGATCCAACTCTTAGGTGGGATATACTAATAGAATTAAGGTCCTTTATTGTCGATTGCATCAATCCAGCAGTCGGATTAGTTCCATCTCAACCACTAACGGTCAAAATGACCTAAGGGATCATTTGTGTGTCTAAGCACCTCATCATTACTATTTGAATAATATATATAAAAATAATAATTTTAATTTTAATTTTATTTTTATTTTCATTATAATTACCTATAAATATATATACATATATTCATTGTATATTTAAGTACAATTATTAACGTATTATATCTTTTATATTAATAATCATTTATCAATTAATAAAGTATTTAATTGGTAATATTATATAATTTTTTTCTTTATAAATATCATTAATAATATTTCGAATATACTATAGTTAATTAATGTAGTATTCTTATACATTCATATTAGTAAATAATATCTTAGATTATAAAATAAAAATATATTTACGTGTTTGTTTAGTATTTACTTACAATCATTAATATTTATAATGTACTTTCGTGATTATATATGCTTATATTAGCATAGAAAAATTAATATTAAGAGATATATATTTTATATATAGTATAATACATTAGTATATAGTTAGAGTTATAAAATGTAAATGCTAATTAATATACATTGATTATATAATAATGTATTAGTCTACAATTTGTTCCATATATAGTTTAAATAATATACATAATTTAAATAATTTTAGTAACATACATATTTTTACAAATACTTATAAAATTATTATTATTATTATTATTTTGTATTATAATATATATGCAATTATATCCCATTTAAGATGAATTCTTTAGTCTTCCTGGTAACACCCGAGTACTGAAAAGTACGGGGTGTTACAGAAAAAGTGAGTGTCATCTTGAAGAAAGATGTGCCACAAAAGTATAAGGATGCTAGTAGCCCAACCATCGCTTGCATAATTGGGAACTACCGGATTAAACACGCACTTCTTGACTTAGGAGTGAGCGTGAATCAAATTACGTACTCGGTCTACGAGCAACTGGGTCTAGGTGAATTAAAATCCACCCGGACCACATTACAACTTATTGATCGCTCAGTCCGTATACCGATAGGGATAATCGAGGATGTGTTAGTCCAAGTTGACAAATTCTATTATCTGATAGATTCTATCATCTTGGATACTCAACCCATCGTAGACATAAGCACTTAAATTCCCGTCATTCTTGGTCGTTCATTCCTGGCTACTTCATATGCAATCATTAATTGCAGGAATGGAGTCATGAGTATGTCTTTCAAGAATATGACATTGGAGTTAAATATATTTTTCAATACAGGTAAACAGTCAGAGGATGATGACGATTCTCACGATATTAACTTGATTGACTCTATCGTGGAAGATAAAACACTCTTGACCTTATCCTCTAACTCTCTAGAGGCGTGCTGAGCCCACTCCCATGATTTTAATGATGACATGATTAGTGAGACGGGGGGCCATACTTGATACCGTGCCAGTACTTGAAGTTAACCGGTGGAGGCCACAATTTGAAGAATTGCTCCAAACTGATGTAGTGATTCTACCATCTAACTTTAAGGCACCGAAACTTGACTTAAAACCTTTACCCTCTGATTTGCAATATGTCTACTTAGATCAGGATGAGACATACCTGGGGTAATTTCTTCCCACCTTGAGCAAGAACAAGAGAGTATGCTTATTTCTACTCTCATTGAGCATAAGGGAGTCCTTGGATGGTCGATTGCGGATCTCCAGGGAACTGACCCTTCGATTTGTACTCACCGCAGCTATCTAGAGGATAATGTGAAGACCTCCCGACAACCACAACGTAGATTAAATCCAAACATGAATAAAGTGGTTAAAGCGGAAGTTCTTAAGCTATTAGATGTGCGTATCATATACCGTATATCAAATAGTTAATGGATGAGTCCAACTCAGGTGGTTCCTAAGAAGTCTGGAATGACCATCATAGCCAATGTCAATAAGGAACTCATGCCAACTAGAGTTACTACTGGTTGGAGAATGTGCATTAACTACAGGAAGTTGAATACCGTCATAAGGAAGGACCACTTTCCTTTACCTTTTATTGATCAAATCTTGAAAAGACTAGCTGGTCATTCCTATTACTCCTTCTTTGACAGGTATTCGGGCTACAACCAGATAGAGATAGCCCTTGAAGATCAAGAAAAGACCATGTTCACATGTTCTTTTGGCACATTTACTTACTGAAGGATGCCATTTAGACTGTATAATGCCCCTGCCACCTTCCAGCAAAGTAAGATGAGTATTTTTCTAACATGACGGGGCAATATTTAGAGATCTTTATGGACGACTTCTCAATCTTTGGTCCATCTTTCAATGAATGTTTGGAAAATTTGAAAAATGCGTTGAAGTGATGCGAGGAAAAGAACTTGGTACTGAATTGGAAAAAGTGTCACTTCATGGTTTGAAAGGGAATTATCCTTGGACATATCATCTCGTCCAAGGGAAATGAGGTAGATAAGGTTAAAATTGATCTTATCTCTAGCCTACTTCCACCCAAGAATATACGAGATATGCGATCCTTCCTAGGGCACACCGATTTTTACAGAAGATTCATAAAGGACTTTAGTCACCTCTCTCGTTCTCTATATAATCTACTTCAAAAGGATGCACCTTACGAGTGGACTGAGTAATACCAGAAAGCTTTTACTAAGCTCAAGGGCATGTTAACTGCTGCACATATCTTGCAGTCACTCGACTAGAGCCTTCTTTTTGAACTTATGTGCAACACATCTGACTATTCTCTTGGGGTGATTTTATGCTAGACAAAAGAAAAGAAGCCTTACGATATTCATTAGGCAAGTAGAACTCTAAATCCTGCCCAAGTGAACTACTCTAATACGGAAAAGGAACTCTTAACTGAAGTGTTCGCTTTGGACAAATTTAAGTCCTACTTGATCGGATCCAAGATCATGATTTACACAAATCATGTAATGCTCAAGTATCTTCTTTCTAAGAATGATGTTAAGCCCCGCTTGATAAGATATATCCTCCTACTCCAAGAATTTGATTTGGAGATAAAAGATAAAAGTGGAGTAGATAACATAGTGGCAGACCATTTTTCACACCTTAATCTCTCTGATTCCCTTGAGACGACACTTATAAATGACATGTTTCCTGACGAACAATTATTTAAAGTCTCCCATTCACCTTGGTTTGCTGATATTACTAATTATCTTGCCACAAGTTTCATGCCGACACTAAGATAAGAAAAAATTCTTTGTCGAGGTTCGTAAGTGGTTTTAGGATAATCCGTATTTGTTTAAATATTGCCTAGACCAAATCTTAAGGAGATATGGGGCAAATAATGAACACTAAAATGTCATCTCCTTCTGTCACTCTCAGGCCTGTGATGGTCACTTTCCTACTAAAAAAATCACGGCCAAAATTCTATAGTGCAGCTTTTATTGACCCACTATATTTAAGGACACTCATAAGTTTTACAAAGCTTGTGAACATTGTCAGAAATTAGGAGCATTTTTTCGTCAAAACATGATGCCTTTGAACCCCATTTTGATCATTGAAGCATTTGATTGCTGGGGCATTGATTTCATGCGACCATTCCCTTAATCTTTTGAAAATTTATATATTTTGCTCACTGTAGACTATGTCACTAAATGAGTCGAAGCGATCCCGTGCCGGAACAGTGATCATTAAACGGTCATTAAAATCTTAAAAGAGAACATCCTTTCCAGGTTGAGAACACCTCGAGCCATCATTAGTGATAGAGGTTCACATTTTTATAGTAGGTCATTTGTAAACTTAATGAAGAAATTTTGGCATCTCTCACAAGGTGATCAATCTATACCACCTACAAATAAGTGGACAAGCTGAGATTTCCAATAGAGAGATCAACCACATTTTAGAGAAAACGGTTAACCCTGATCGAAAGGATTGGTCAATCTGATTAACCGATGCTTTATGAGCTTACCGTATTGCATTTAAAACTCCTATTGGAATGTCTCCCTTTAGACTTGTCTAAAGGAAGGCTTGCCATGTACCCATGGAGTTAAAACATAGGGCTTATTGGGTGATTAAAATTTTGAACTTCAATTTAGACAACGCTGGCTCAATGCGCAAACTCCAATTAAATGAACTCGAAGAAATCTGGAATGACGCATATGAGAATTCGAGAATTTACAAGGATAAAATGAAGGTGTTTCATGACCAACACATTCTCAGAAAATTATTCACACCAGGTTAGAAGGTCCTTTTGTATAATTTTTGGTTGCATCTCTTTCTAGAAAAACTTCGATCTCCTTGGACCAGTCCTTTCACCATTACTAATGTCTATCCTCATGGGGTCGTTGAGCTAAAGAATCTGAACAATGTCAATACTTTTAAAGTAATGGACATCGGTTGAAGCCATTTGTGGAGAAATTTGATTCAGAGGACATGTCCATTGTAAGGCTCATTCCTAAACCGTACTGTTGCTTAGGCTTTCGCGGTCCTCCCGGTCGAATTTTAGTAACCCTCAACTGTATCCGACGTTTGCGCGTGATCCTAAGCCGAGTCCTACATACCAAAGTCAGCTCGACCCAAAACCTGTACCTTAGCGATCGTGCCGTCACCGTGGATCTAACATCACGACTCACGCACCGATCCGATACCCTAGCTGGAGATGTAGGCCTGCGTTCATTCTAAAGAAATGCCGCGTGTTACGAATTCTGAAAGAATCTCTACAACATGTCACATTAAATGAAGTCAAGTACACCACCTTACCTCAATGCCACTTCACCCTATCCCAAGTACAAATGACCACTCCCTCTTTTCCCACAAGTCAACACTCTCTATCCCTACCCATCCCTTTTTTTAAAAAAAATTCCAACAAAACCTTACCTCTCCATCCCCTTCCTTACAACACCCATCCCATATCAATCCATCATTCCTCTCTCCCTCTCATTCTCTAAGCAATTACCAAATCTCATGAGAGCTTCCAGCATCCAAGCTCTCTCCCAAAAACTAAGTGTCCCACCTTCTCATCTCCCATGTCAACCACTCATTCTCCATCAACCTCCATTAAAATGGAAGGCAAGGAGCATACAAGTCCAAGGAGTTAAGGAAGAAGGCCAATAGGCGGGTGATCCACAGTTAAATTTCTTTTTTTGGGAACACACGTGGTGGGACCCGTTTGAAGCATACAATGTAAGAAATGGAGGGCCCATAGTGGCGGGGTCCCTCCTCTCCATCACGATCTCTCTCTCTCTCTCTCTCTCTCTCTCTCTCTCTCTCTCTCTCTCTCTCTCTCCTAATTGTTTGGCCCATCTCGAAGTATGTTCATATCCATACCATCCATACATGTGGGGCCTACCATCTGGCCATCCGTCCGACATCTCTGGACACTGGGCGTTGACAGCACTGGCCTCTCTCCCTCTCATACACACACACACGCGTGCACATATATAAATATAATATATATTGTATATTATTATATAATATATTATATTTCCTTAAGCTGGTGGGCCACTTCCACATGGAACCCACCTGTTGGAAGCAGAAAGGCTGGTGCATCTCACACCAGCTGTATAGGTGGGATGTCACCAGATCCTACAGGACCCACTATATGTATTTCAACCCACTGTCCATCTGGACGGTGGGAAATCCACACGCCTACAGTTCTATGGGCCACTATCATGATATATGTGTTTTGAATCCATGTCGTCCATCTACCTGGTGACACCCACCATCACTGGACATGCTTCATCTGCACCGTCCATACGTACAGTACCATCAGCGGCCCCATCATGATGGATGTTTTCCATCCAAAGCATCCATACATGTGGGGCCTACCATCAGGCCATCAAGGGACGTTAGGCATTTACAGCGCTAACACTCCTACCCTCACACACACACGTATATATATATGATATATGTTATATAATATAATATAATTTATATTAAATAATATCATGGTGGGTCTGGCGTGCCTGGTACGGCCCCCACCATGATGCATATGTTGTATCCCTACAATCCATCTATGTGTGGACATGGGGCCACCGTGATGTTTGGGTTCTGCCACACCCATGGGACCCACCGCTCTGTGGATGTGTTGTATCCATCCATCCATCCATTTGGCTAGCTTGTCTCAGGTTTGAGACTGGAGATGAGACAGATCCAGTTATCAAATGAACCACACTAAAGACAACAGTAGTATTAAACGTGTGCCATCACTAAAAGAAAATAGGCCTTTAGCCTCAATTTTTTAGCCTCAATTGAAAAAATGGAGGCTAAATGTGTCTTTTAGCCTCGGTTGCTAAGAAATTGAGGCTAAAAGTTCATCTTTCGCCTCAGTTACATAGGAATTGAGGCGAAAAGTCTACCTTTTAGCCTCAGTTGCATAGGAGCTGAGGCTAAACATCTACCTTTTAGCCTTATTTGCATAGGAACCGAGGCGAAAAGTCTATTTTTTAGCCTCAGTTGCATAGGAATTGAGGCAAAAAGTTTACCTTTTAGCCTCAATTGCATAGGAACCGAGGCGAAAAGTCTACCTTTTAGCCTCAGTTGCATAGGAACCGAGGCGAAAAGTCTTCCTTTTAGCCTCAGTTATCAGGAACCGAGGCGAAAAGTCTACCTTTTAACCTCAGTAGTGCAGGAACCGAGGCAAAAAGTCTACCTTTTAACCTCAGTTGTGTAGGAACCGAGGCAAAAAGTCTACCTTTTAGCCTTATTTGCATAGTTACCGAGGTGAAAAGTCTACTTTTTAGCCTCATTTGCATAGGAACCGAGGCGAAAAGTCTACCTTTTAGCCTCAGTTGGATAGGAACCGAGGTGAAAAGTCTACCTTTTAGCCTCAGTTGCATAGGAACTGAGGCTAAACATCTACCTTTTAGCCTCATTTACATAGGAACCGAGGCGAAAAGTCTATTTTTTAGCCTCAGTTGCATAGGAATTGAGGGGAAAAGTCTACCTTTTAGCCTCACTTGCATAGGAATCGAGGCAAAAAGTTTACCTTTTAACCTCAATTATCAGGAACCGAGGCAAAAAGTCTACTTTTTAGCCTCAGTTGTGTAGAAACCGAGGCAAAAAGTCTACTTTTTAGCCCCAATTGCACAGGAACCGAGGCAAAAAGTCTACCTTTTAGCCCCAGTTGCACAGGAACCGAGGTAAAAAGTCTACCTTTTAGCCTCAGTTGCCAGGAACCGAGGCGAAAAGTCTACCTTTTAGCCTCAGTTACACAGGAACCGAGGTAAAAAGTTTACCTTTTAACCTCAGTTGCATAGGAATCGAGGTGAAAAGTCTACCTTTTAGCCTCAATTACACAGGAACCGAGGCGAAAAGTCGACCTTTTAGCTTCACTTGCATAGGAATCGAGAAAAAAATTCTACCTTTTAGCCTCAGTTGCTAGGAATCGAGGTGAAAAGTCAACTTTTTAGCCTTAGTTGCATAGGAACTGAGCGAAAAGTCTACCTTTTAGCCTCAGTTGCATAGGAACTGAGGCTAAAACTCTACCTTTTAGCCTCAATTGCATAGGAGCTGAGGCGAGAAGTCTACCTTAAAAGTCTACTTATTGGGACAGGCAAAGGCCCCACGGGCCACCGTGATGTATGACTTCTACCCACATTGTTCATCCATTTTTTTCCATATCATTTTAGAATACTGGACAAAAAATAAGACAGATTCAAGTCTTAAATGGACCACACAGTGGGGATTAAATTCCTACCATTGAAAAATTCTCAGGGCCACAAAAGTTATAAATCAGTATGATATTTATTTTTTCACTTCATCCATGTATATATAACCATATCAAAAGGTTGGATGGAAAATAAATGGCACGGTGGACCCCACAAAGGTTTCAACGGTGGGCGTCCTTACACTGCTTCTTCTTATGGTGTGGTCCACTTAAGCTTTTCATCTGCCTTATTTTTTATCCATTATTTTAAAATGATATAGAAAAATGGATGGACGGTGTGGATAAAAGTAATACATCACTACATCCCTTAATTGGCCCGTGGCCCTCCGCCTATATCGAGCTCAGGAGGGGGTAGTACCTGATCCGCGCCCTACTTTTTAGTCTCGGTTGCCAACCGAGGCTAAAAGTCTACTCAACGGCCCTTCATGGCAGAGAGAGAGAGGGACTCGCCATCGGTAGGTTTTTAACCCAAACGAAACAAGAAAAATGAAAAGAAGAAAAGAAAAAGGGGAGAGAGAGAGAGAGAGGGAGGGAGAGACCGTAGTAAGAAAAAGAAAGGAAGATGAAAAAAATGAAAAAATTGAAGATCTGATCTTCAATCGATCTCGACATCACGAGGTATGTACGAATCTCCCTTCGATCTGTGTTATTCACCGTGCAATCTGGCATTTCTTCCCATTTCTTTGACCATTCATCGCTGGTTGAAGAAGGGAATCGCTAGGGTTTCGTGGCTCTTGGAGTGTCGGTTCCTCTTGAAATTGTGGTGGGAATCACTAGGGTTTTTTTTTTTGGTAGGAATGGTTGGGTTTTGATGCGTTTGGTGGGAAAAAGTTTTGAAAAATTCAATCTTGTGCCTTTTTTTTCCTGCATTTTGTGTGTTTTTGCCGGAATTGCTGAGTTTCTGGAAATCGCTTTTGATTTCATTGGGGAGAGTTAGGTTTTGGATGCGGTAGATGTGGGAGAAATCCTAAAGGTTTTATTTTTTACGTATTGTGTATGAGTTGTGGTTTGATTTGTAGGAATTTGCTTTGAAATTTCTGAGATTAGCCCCTTTCGGAGATCTCTCTTCGACTCTAATGTGATTTATTTGGAAATTAGGGTTTTGGCCTTTTTTTAAGCAATGTTGCATCTGGTGAATTTTCAAAGAAGTGGAAATTCAACAAGCATTTTGTCTAATAAATTAGATGCTTTGATGTTCTTTTCTGAGATTTTGTCTAATACACTTGATTTGGAAGCATATATGTGTATAGGGGAGATTGGTGATGTTGCCTCACCTCTTCATCAACACATGGAAGGCTGCTCGTCATATGGGTATTGACTGTTGCTAGATACCAAAAAATCTCAATTTTTGTGAAGAAGTTTCATGTAGCATCCTCTTATGGCTGATACTCAACTTCTTTGTTTATGTTTCTTAGTTTGGTATGTTCTCGGCATGCCTAGGTGCTCATCGAATGCATGTGATCCTTCGACCAGCTGCAATCCACATGAAGCAGGTTCACATGTTGCAATGGAAGGGAGTTGCCAATCTGCAAATAATAGTGGTGATGTTGCTAACCTGTGCAATATTGGTGGAAATGCATGCCAGGAAAATAGTTATTCTGGATACACTCAAGCTGTCTTTGTGAGCGGATGGATGTATGTCAATGAATGTGGGCAGATGTGTGGACCGTACATTCAAGAACAGCTATATGAGGGTTTATCTACACGATTCTTACCTTGGAGCTTCATGTATATCCTGTTGTAAACGGGAATATTGCCAATCCAGTACCCTTGAAATAATTTAAGCAGTTCCCTGATCATGTAGCTACAGGTTTTGCATATTAGGCTGCAACCTTTCCAACCACAGTTATGCCTAGGTGCTCAAGATCTGACCTTTCAAACCACTTAACTTCTTCCAGTGGAGACTCGGTGTCAGCATCCCACAAAGAACGGGCGTTTGCCCATTATGTTTATATGTTTGAAAAACAAAAATTAGTTTGATACAAAACTGTTGTGGCAGAACAAATGTTTCAACTATTATAATTCAATTCCCACTGTTTCCTCCCATGTGGCTCACTTGAGTTTTGACTATGCTTAATATTTTATCTCATGTCCTATAATAAGCTGGTGAAACAGATGACAGAGTGAATTTCTCACAAACATACAAATGGCCCCACCTAGCTTCCCAGTGTAAGAACGAGTTCCTGTGAAAGCCTTGGGTAAGCAATTTCCGTCCTATCAGGGTATGAACTTAAAAATGAAATAAATTCAGAGTTTAAATGGACACTTTGATGGCAGATCTCTGATTGGAGGTAATCAGTCCATACCATTTTACATTCTTTCAGGAATTTAGTCTGCACTTTGTTACTGAACTTGTCTGGCAAGCTAATCTATGACCTAAGGTACATGATGCCCATTTATGCATTGACATGTATGCATAGACTAGCACAGCCTTAGCTAGTTATTTTCTGCCATTTATTTGTTCCATCCACTGCGATTCATCTGATGAATGGTCTGGCCTGATTTTGGGCCAGGACAACCACATAGTGGGGACCACCTGATGGGTTGACGTCGTTGATCCAGGATTATATGCGCCTCAGTGATAGCAGCATGATTTCAATGGTAATCAAGATGATGGTTACTATCTGATTTTGCCTCTTGGATTTCAGTCTGCATATAATTTACGTTTAACCATCCATTTGATAGCCATCAATTGCATGGTTAAGATTTTTTTATCAGCATGATGTTGGAGACATGATCTATCACTAAAGTTTATCACAGTTTGGACTGTCTGCATAGATGTACATGAATGCCATGTGTGAGGAGAGGAATAGGGGATGAATCACCACCATCTTCAAAATTGCGGCAAACCAAAATCACAGGAGGAGCCTACATTAAGGTACTTGAGAGGTGAAGCTGTATGCTGAGACCTACTTTTTTAGGCTAGACTCTACAAACCCCCATTTTACAAAATGGTTTTAACTCTTCAACTGTACACATGACATAGTTTCAAGGCAATCCAGATGGTGGTTGTTATGTCTTGGATATAATGAGTTCTTAATTGGTAATGAGATTTTATTTTAATTGACTTTAATTTGATTGTTAAAGAAATTAATCTTCTTGTTGTTTTGTTGAGGTTTTATTTTTTATTTTTAGATCTGTTTGAAATGAAGTGATTTTTTTTTTTCATTTCTATAATTTCTTTTGTTGCTTCTATCTTAGTTTGGTGGTTGTTATGTCTTGGATTTATTTAGATTATTCTATTGTGTTTTATATATGTCATCCAATATGCAGCCCACTGTTAAGTTGTAGTGCTCCCTGTGGAATGTGAATACGAGGAGGTGAACCGATTGGGCAGATTTTAGATCATAGGAAAATTCATATTTATATTTTTTTGTGAAATTATTTTGCTGATTCGATGCATCGGTTTTTTGAATTGTTAGCAGTCCAAACAAAAAAAAACAAGGGTTTTTGCATTTTTATACATAATTCCTTCAAAGCTTGCTTTTGAGTTTTTTTTTTTTCCTTAGCTCTCTTGTTTTATTCCTGGCAACTGTATGATTAGATAGAAGGATATGTCACAACTTACAATCAATTGGAGAAAATCAAATTTTAGAATTTTTTGGGGATGATCTATGTCAATGTTTTACATCACATCACGTCACTGATGTGCCAAACATTGTAGCTATTTCATCCTATGTGATTGTGGTGCTCATTTTGCAAACAATTTCTGTAGACAGTATTTCTTGCTTCCATTTGCACCAATTCCATGACTATCTTTATCAATATAAATGAAAATAACCTGTCAGAGTATTTTACCCACATCAAACTTACTAGGCTTTTACTGTCTTGGATGCTTTTTTATTGTTATGGGTGGTGAAAACGACACATATATAACCAATTATTAATGTGGAATGAAGTGAAATATGTGATGGTCATAGAATGGCCGACAATGCATGTTATGAAAAAATGCAATCTGGTTTGGATCTAGTACTCCTTTTAGATGGTAAGCAATGGAATGTTTAAATGCTTTCTCCTCTTTGTTAAATAGACTTGATGACTGTTCAGGTATCTGAGATCCTCAATGATCACCACCTATTATCCACTCTATGAATTAGAAACATGCTATTAAATGGTAATGGGACTAGCAATGGGTGATATTTTTGGGATCCATGACAAGCTTGAAAGTTATCCATGTCCACTGTAAAGTAAATGAGTCAATGATATTGCTGATTGTTAGGAACTCAGCAGAATTTGGTGTTATATGATATATACTTGTCCTTGCTTTACTGGCTTATATATGATTTTTCCTAGTGAACTAGGCGATCCTCATGGTTGGGCCAACCTATTCGAGGGGCTAGATGTCACAGGCTCTTGTTCACTGTAGCTCTATTTTTTTTCTTCTTTCTTTTAAAGATATATAGCTTTGTATTGTTTAACCATGTATAACCCTAACCAATCTGTGTATTCACATTGTTTAGTCATTTCCAATTTAACTACATTTACCTTTTATTATTGTTGTTTAATTGACTAACTGATGATCATATAGGCAAATTAGTAACATAAGGAACGAGACCCCATCATTGACATTTATTAGGAACATGAAGAACTTGACTACCTTGTAAGTGATCAGGTATGAATTCTCATTCTGCATGCCTCTGTTGCTTTGGTACATTAGTAAACATGTGCCTATGGTCTACCGCCTGGACCAGTTCGCTTTGGCTGCTACATCGTCTAAACTTCTCATATGAATCAAAAGCCCCTTAGTCCTCCCAAATGGAGAATCATTTAATTAGATGAGGGGCTTCTTTCTCTTTTCTAAATTGGTAAATAAGGTATGTAACAGATGGGTGCTTTGTCAATTTTCATGTGTACAAACTGTATCTTCCTTTCACTAAGCTTTGCCATGCCCCATGAGTTTGTTGGGGCTACTTGGTTTATCACTTCTAACAAGTGGGGCCCGTGATTCAGTAATCCAGGCCATTGGTTTATTGATTACAAGTTTGGATAGACTATGCCCCAAAAATCTAATGGATAGAGAACAATCCTGACTATTCTATCTGTGGGCTACATGGCTGAGCAAGTTTCTAAAAAGGTAGTGGGATTGATCTCAATATCAAAGTTACCTGATTGCTACACTTTTTCATCGGTGATAATGAAAATCAAAAGCCAAAACTGAAATGCAGCAATTAGTGCTTGCTGTTACTAGTTACATAAAAGGCAAAACTGAATTTAGACATCAAGATTCATAACCCAGTTGTTATTCTTCCAACAGAATCAACACCAAGTGGTTTTTCTAGGCATCTGAAATCCATAAGCCACTTGTTAGACCAACAAAATCAATACAGGGTCTTTTTACCATGCATCTTTTTCATGAAAATAAATCTTTTGTACAGTTGCAGTATATGTTTGTATCTTTGACGTTGTATAGCAATTTAGTACTGTAAATTTTATTGCCAGATCTAATGACATTGTCGTTACAAACTTCTATAACTTAAAAATTGCTGATTTGGTGAAGGTATAAGGAAGAGACCATCTAGTTGTAAAATTCATTGCAGAGGAATTGGGTCTGGAGGGCTCTTATGTTCCCTGTACTCATATTGAACAGATTCAGCTTGAGAAGCTTGTAAATGATGTTATGGTAGGTTGTCTTTTGAAAGCATCTTAAGCTAAATATTTAGTTTCCCACTTTAATTTTCTACCGTAAATTGATCTTGATACAATAGATTCTCTGTGCAGGCACTACCGAATGATTTGAAGACAAAGCTTAGCATCGACGATGTTATAGCATCAAGTCCCAAAGAAGCACTTTCCTGGGCCTCTGCAAGCATGATTGCCTTGAGAAATAAGAATCTTAAGAGGTACTGTTTCTAATCCTTTCCTCCATATTTCCAGACATAAATGCAAGCCTTGCAGGTAAGAGAAGAAGGGTTTTGATCAAATAATGAATTGGGTTCTGATTACTTTTGGTTTTCATATAATGCAAAGATATTTTGTGCCTAACCAACTGATAGTTTTTTTCACATACTTTCATAGATTGACTTTGTTGTTAGGACCTCCAGCCTCGGGGAAGACCACTTTACTCTTAGCTTTCGCAGGGAAGCTTGATTCAGATCTCAAGGTAGAAATATTGTATTTCTCACATCTTTGGAAAAACAAATTGCATCTCTCTTTTCCTTTTTTTAAAAAATAAAAAAATAAAAAATAATCTATGATTGTTGTAATTTCACAACTTCTCAATAATTGTTTTTATGTACACATGGGACGTGTTTTTCTTCTTTACTTGAAATGCCAGGTTTCTGGGAGCGTAACTTACAACGGTCATGAAATGGAAGAGTTTGTGCCTCAGAGGACTTCTACCTACATCAGTCAATATGATGTCCATATAGGGGAAATGACTGTGAGAGAAACCTTGGCTTGCTCCGCAGGATGTCAAGGAGTTGGAGCTGGTTATGGTAACAAAACATGATCTTTCCTACTTCTTCTTCTTCTTTTTGGGGGGTTTTGGAAACCATGTCAGGATAATTTCACCAATTTTTCATCATTTATTTCCTTTTTCACAACAATCTAAGAAATGGATGGTGCTATCACCAACAGGTTAAAAGCAGAGTTATTTCTGTTTTTGTTTTTGGGTTCAGTCACTTTCTCGGGTTGTAATAGGGAAGATAGCATGGGGAGTTGTGTTCATTTGACACCTGGACAGTCGCACACAAAATTATTGCTAATGGCGAGTTCTTCTTCTTTGCAGATACTTTCAGACAACCGAACAAGCTATAGTTGTTCATCAGCTAAGCAAAAGTCATACCCAAATCTTACATTGTGACTTTGTATTATTTGTGGAACCTAATGTTGTGTAATAGTTTGATTGAGTTTGTTTTGAAAACTTTCAATAGTAAACAAGTGAGATTGATTGAGTTATTAACTATTTTGTTGGTATTATGGCTTTCATGATTGATTGTTTCATGAGTGGATTGAATGAATGGATTAGTAGTTTAAATAAATATTTTAAAAAATAAACATTTTTAGCCTCAATTTGTAACAGAGGCTTGGATTTAGCCTCAGTTGTTGAGAACCAAGGCTGAAATTCCCGTGGCTAAAGGTTTTAGCCTCGGTTGTTGAGAACCGAGGTTAAAAATAGATTTAGCTTCAATTGGAGGCAACCGAGGCTAAAATTTGGATTTAGTCTCAGTTGGAAACAATGGAACTAAAGCTAAAAAGGTTTTTAGCCTCACTTGAAGAACTGAGGCTAGAAGTCATTTTAGCCTCAATTGCTAAAACTAAGGCTAAAGCCTTTAGCCACAGGGGTATCAACCTCGGTTTGGATAAATGAGGCAAAACTGAGGCTAAAGGCTTTAGCCTCAGTTTTTAACCTTTTTAGCCACAGTTTTGAAGTGAGGCTAAAGTCCCCTTTTCTTGTAGTGCATTGAGACCCCATTTTGGGTTACAAAAGTTTTGAATTAATATGATATTTTGTTTCTTCCCCCTGTCCAGGTCTTTGTGACCTTATGAATGGACTGGATGGAAAATAAATGATATGGTGGGCCCCTCTAAATTTTAACAGTGGAAATCATTATCAACACTGTTATTTGTCGTATGGTCCAGATGATCTTTTGATCTAATTCATTTTTTAGATAATGCTATAAAATGATCTCTATAGATGGATGAATGGTGCGGCCTACTTGTTGTATTTGAGAGGCCCAATATGACATATTCAGGGCCCATGGTTTGAGGCCCATTGTGATATATTTAGAGCCCATGGGTAGAGGCACATAGTGTTGTGTACTCGACCCATTTAACTAGGCCCATTTGCCTCGGCCCACTTGATTCTGCCCATTTAACTGAGCCCACTCGACTTGGCCCACTTGATTTGGCCCATTTAATCGACCCATTTGACGCGGCCCGATGTGATATATATATATTCCCATGAGTGAAGCCCATTGTGATGTGTATATGCCCCGTAAGAAAGGCACATGATGATGTATATTAGGCCCTTGTACAATGACGTGGGCCCATTATACGATTGGCCCTATGAGTGTCATTCCTTGGGAGCAATGTTGGTTAAAGGTCCACATTGATGGGCAAGAGTGGTTGGACGTCCATATTATGACCTTTCCTTATGCCTTATTAGGCTCATTCTCATCATTCTCTAGTAGGTTAACTCAAACGATTGGGCCCCATTGATATTGCTTGATCCATTATCGGTCGTTCATCTATGGGCCTTACGTCGGGGTTGATTATTGAAATCGATTATCGGTGCCGATTGTCGATACTGGCTACCATTGCCGATTATGAGTTTGCGACAACATAGCATCATGATACATGCCTATACGCATCATCTATGTGTTTGTTATGAGATGTGAATGACCATTTCATATGCCATAGTGCAGGTGGTTTATGTGACTCCCCGATATGCTGAGTCATCCTACATGAGCTCAAGATTGATGCATGATTGGACTGCGTGACTCATGCACTTTGCATTTATGTGATTGTGATTACTGTATGCCCTACCAACATCAGGGCCATGGCCACCATAGACACATTGTGGGTGGCCAGATTAGAAACCCAAAATACTGTTTCTAGTATCAAGGCGCCATAGATGTCCCTGAGTGAAAATCCTTAAACCTAATGGTACCAAAGGATGACTCCAACATCGAGACCGAGTGGATACATGAGCGCGCAAGGGCCGTATACCAGTAGGCCATGTCTGTCACTGTGATGTAGTCGGTTGGAAAGGGGTGTGACCTTACCCGCCTAAGTGAGGGGGAAATTTCTAGGTTGACTTTGACCAGCTTGAGGAATAGGTCCACTATCAACAAGCCGGGCCCGATATTGGCAGACGAATAGTGAGGTCTCTTCTACTCACCTAGTTGTGCGTTCAAATAGGGGCAGCATGCTGACATAAAGTGTATTAGACC
Source organism: Magnolia kwangsiensis (assembly GCA_037074715.1). Taxonomy (NCBI): domain Eukaryota; kingdom Viridiplantae; phylum Streptophyta; class Magnoliopsida; order Magnoliales; family Magnoliaceae; genus Magnolia; species Magnolia kwangsiensis. The sequence goes on along the minus strand of CM073585.1, from coordinate 9,495,885 downwards.
CCAATAATTATCCAAAACAAGAACTGTACTGATATTTGACGAGCTGCATTGATATGTGGATTTGGATGAGGATTGGCATGCTTGAGTTGCATCTCGCATTGCATGGCCTTGATATGGTCAATAGCATTCATATCTTGCACTGCATAGCCTTAGTACTACTGATCGCATTTGTGTACTCATCAGTATGATTCTGCATTACTCAGACATTGCATTCTAAGCACGCTCATATTACGCACACACTTACACCACCCTCTACGCTTTCTATAAGCTTATGCACGATTGATGCGTGCAGGTGACGTCAGGTTGCAGCTGTAGCTTTGCCGCAGTAGGAGTGTGCAGTCAAGCTTTAGGAGTTTCCGTTATTATCATTATCTTATTTCTCTTCATACACATTGTACCTTAAAGTTTTTCATCATAGTAGATCGTGTGAAGGTGTTCTTGTGGTTATTGTTCATGGGTTATGCTTATGGTTATGCTTATACCAAATCAAAATCATGTTAGAAATCCTCCTTGTAGAATCCAAGGATCGAAACCTAGTGTAAGGATGCTGGGAGATGAGAATGGGGTAATGTGGAGGCTGTCGACACCGGATTCAGCGATTGTGAATTTTGTGAGCCCGATTTTTGAGTTTTTGGCGTGACAGAAGTTGGTATAAGAGCATAAATTGTGAACAACTCAGAGCAATATCACATATATAGTATGAGTTTAGGTCAATTAGGTTCTAAGTGCCTAACCTTTCGATTTAGTTCCCCAACATACATGTATTCGAGAGATTCTCAAGGTTGATTGGCATCCTTATTCTTCCTATAGGACATGCTACCTAAGAGAGCGACCCGGGCGACTCCCACTCCACCACCTGCGGTTCCCACTTTACCACCTACAACTCTCGCTCCACCCCCAGAGATCCCCGCTCCTCAGCCTGAGGATGTCATTCCTCCACCTGTGACTGGTGCGGATCCGATCGTGTCTGTGAGTGCCTTCCAATTACAGCAGATGTTGTAGGCTATGACGGCTGCGCTTCAGGTACAGGACAAGTACCCAATTGTTTCACTAGCCCAAGCAGAGCAGGAGTGCACGAGCGCCCTTCTTCAAGAGTTAAGACAGTTTGGTCCTCCGCATTTCCGGGGTGAGCCAAATCCGACTGCAGTTGAGAGATGGCGCTCCGATGTGGAGAAGATTTTTGAAACTATGACATGTAAACCTAGTAGGGAGTCCGGTTGGCAGTATTTCTTCTCCAGGGTGAGGTCGAGCACTAGTGGACCTCCATTACCTGTATTATATGGCCTGATTTTGTCTGGTCATGGGAGGATTCTATTGATCGATTTGAGCAGCAGTACTTCCCCTACCACACTCATCGTCATAGAACATTAGAGTTCGAGACTCTAGTACGGGAGGATATGTCCGTGACGCAATATGCTACTCATTTTGTGGCGCTATGGAGGTTCGTGCTGTATTTGGTTGATGATGAGGGGTGGAAGGCCTGCCATTTCGAGAACGGCTTGCTTTACACCATCAAGGTCATGTTATTGGGCATGAGCTCCCGACTTTCCAGGTGGTACTACGGAGGGCTTAGATTTACGAGACAGAGTGGGCCAGCACGTAGAGTGACCATGATCAGAGGAGAGACCAAAAGAGGCAGGCCCCTCTGGCAGCTCTCATCAGCAGCCACATTGTCAGTAGCAGAGGCGCACAGGCCATCCATCCGCCAGAGCACTAGCGACACCACCTCAGAGGCAGCTTCCCGGTGCCTGTTATGGATGCAGTGGGATAGGACACTGTAGCTGGGAGTGTCCTCGACTACAGCAGTAGCTTTTAGCATAGTAGCTACCTCATCAGCAGCGACCATAGCCACCTCAGCAGCCGATGCGCCAATAGCAGCAGAGACAGCAGTACAGGGTGCCGCAGAGGCAGCAGCAGCATCAGGGACCTCAGAGGGGATAGGCACCTCCCCATCCAGCTCAGGCTAGGTTCTATGTGGCTCAACAGGACCCGTAGACCTCCAGAGGAGTCGTTGAGGGTATACTTCCAATCTCTGCATGCATCGCCCAAGTGTTATTTGATTCCGGTGCTTCGCACTTATTCATGTCTGAGGATTTTTACCGATCGACTGGATTACCGACAGAGTCTGCTAGTGAGGGATTAACCGTATTGACGCCCTTGGGGAAGACTACAGTATTAGGCTGCTTCTGTTCGTCTTGCCTAGTGTTAGTAGGAGAGATTTTCTTGCCCACCAACTTGTACATGTTGTTGATGTCAGATTTTGACGTTATCTTGGGCATGAATTGGCTTGCCGAGTACCACGCCATCTTGAACTGTTTCGCAAGGACAGTCACGTTTTGTATACCAGGCTTGTCATAGTTTCAGTTCACTACTGAGCCCAGAGGATAGTCATTATCTTGTTTGATGTCCTGCGCCGTTGAGGAGCCTGTTGCCGTTGTATTGATCAATTACCGATTGTTTATGATTTCCCTAATGTGGTCCAGGAGATTTCGGGGTTACCGCGTAGTCGGCATATTGAATTTCAGATTGATCTTGTGTCTGATACCACGCCTATCTCGAAGGCCCCATACCATATGGCACCGATGGAGTTACGAGAGCTGCAGCGGCAGTTGGATGAGTTATGAGAGTTGGGATTCATCCGTCCGAGTAGTTCTCTGTGGGGAGGGCCGGTACTCTTCGTCAGGAATAAGGATGGCTCATTGAGGCTATCATGCCCCAAAATCAGAAACCGGGCTTACAAAATTTTCGATCGCCGAATCCAATGCCGACAGCTTCCATAATACCCCATTCTCGGCTCCCAGCATCCATACGCTAGATTTCGATTCTAAGATCCTATAAGGAGGATTTTTTTTCCAATGTACATTTAACTCATAATAAGCATAACCACAAGTTTACCCAAATCACAAAGGCAACATCATCATCACATATCCACTAATATAAATATTTGAGTACAGTACCAAAAGGAAAATACATATATAAAAAATCAAAGCTCCAGAAAACCGTTGCATGCTCTAAGCTCAATGCTGTTGCAACCTAACGTCACCTGCACGCATCTATCGTGCATAAGCTTATAGAAAGCTTAGAGGTTGGTGTATGCGTATGCACAAGGCAAGTGTCAAGCACGTAAATATCAAAATAACCAAAAATACTAACAAGTTCATTAATCATATGATATCAGAGTAAGCAGAAGTACTGGCAAGTTCATGAGTCATACAATATCAAAGTAAGCAGAAATACTGACAAGTTCATGAGTCATACAATATCAAAGTAAGCAATACAGATCAACTATGCAAATGAGGAGTCATAGAGAGTCAAATATTAGATGCCGAGAGTACAATGCAATATGTAAATCCTGCTAAGTTCACTAAAATTGTCAGCCGTATCTAGACCATATAAATGCAGAAACACAGTAACCCAAAATGTCATATGCAGCAGATGTAATGCGATATGCGGTGCGAATGGGATGACTATGCTGGAGTGTGAAGTCAGGATAATAATATGTAGGATCACAAGCTATGGGGTCTACCACTAGGGACTACTATCCAAACCAGTCTCATACCTAATTTGAATAATTAGACTTAATGTGGTAAACTTTTGATAGGTTAGTCGTACGCCCCAACTAAAATCCTAGCCATTGCGAAGGCACATGTAACAAATAGTTGCATACCACTAGCCCGAGTAGATAGTGAATGAATAAATGAGTATGCAACGCCTGCTCTACAAATTCGTACTATACATCTCTGAGATCATCACCGGGGTCTAGTACACTCTACACGTAAATCGCCGCCTACTGACATGCGATCATGCAAGTGGAAAGACCTCACTATCTGCCTGACCAATATTCAGTCAATATCTACCTGGCATGTCAATAGCGGACCCATTCACGAGCTGGTCAAATTCAGTCTAGTTACGCCCCTACTCTCAGGCAGGTAAGGTCACACCCCCTCCCAACTGACCACGACACATTGCGAGACATGACCTCTTGGTATTCGACACTCGGACGCTCATGTATCCACTCGGTCTCGACGTTGGGGCATCTCCTGGCCTCAGAGGTTTTGAGACTTTCACCCACGGATATCCAAAGTGCCCGGATGCTCGAACCAAATATTTTTGATGTCCCATCTTACCATCCACAACATGCCTGTGGAGGTCATAGCCCTAATGTCACTAGGACATACAGTAATCACAATCACACAATGCAAGATGCATGAGTCATATAGTCCAAACATGCATCACTCTTGCGCATACCGTGTGCACATGTAGGATAAATCTACCTATCAGGGAGTCCCAAAACCATCTACCCAATGACACATACAATGGTCAATCACATCTCATAACAAACATACAGATGATGCTTATGGGCATGTATTATGATGCTATGCTATCACATACTCATAATCAGCATCGATAATTGGCCTAACGAGGCCTAAGGGAAGGTCGCGATGTGGACCTTTAATCATCATTGCCTATCAATGTAGACATTCAACCAACATTGATCTCAAGGAGTAGTCCACATAGGGCTGAACATATAGTGGGCCCATAGCCTCACACAAGGGCCTAATATACAATATTATGGGCCTCGTATAAGGACTATATACACATCACTATAGGTCGCATCACATGGGCCTCGAATACATCACGATGGCCTTGCTCATGGGCCTCATATACACAACAGGTAGGCCCTGTACATGGGCCTCAGATACATCACACGGCCATAACCCATGAGTCTAATGCACATCATAATGGGCCTCATTAAATGGGCTATAAAAACATCTCAATGGGCCTTACAAAATGGGCTAGAAGTACATCGCAATGGGCCATGACATATGGACCGAAAATACATCTCAATGGGCTACAAGCCATGGGCCTCAGATATGCCGAGTGGGCCACATCAACGGGTTTGATATACACCACATATGGGCCTCATACACAACAAGTGGGTTGCATCAATGAGCCGTACTAATAGGCCTCATACACATCAAGTGGTTACATTAATGGGCCGCACTAATGGGCCTCATACACATCAAGTGAGTTGCATCAATGGGCCGCACTAATGGGCCTCATACACATCAAGTGAGTTGCATCAATGGGCTACACTAATGGGCCTCATACACATTAAGTGAGTTGCATCAATGGGCCGCACTAATGGGCCTCATACACATCAAGTGAGTTGCATCAATGAGCCGCACTAATGGGCCTCATACACATCAAGTGAGTTGCATCAATGGGCCGCACTAATGGGCCTCATACACATTAAGTGAGTTGTATCAATGGGCCGCACTAATGGGCCTCATACACATCAAGTGAGTTGTATCCATGGGTCGCACTAATGGGCCTCATGCATATATCAAGGTGGGCCTCATACATCCAAAAAAAAAAGAATCATATGGAAGGATCATTTAGACCATACCATAAATAGCAGTGAAAATAATAAACTTGCACTGTTAAATAAATCATAGGGCCCACCATAAAGTTCATAATTCATTATGGGCTTACCGAGGACTCAGGGTGGTCATGACGCCATCTGGGTTGTCGTAGATTTCCTGACAAAGTCAGCACAATTTTTAATAATTCGTGAGACTTGGCATTCAGACCGGTTCACAAAGCTGTTTATTGATGAGATCGTGAGACTCCACAGTGTTCTTGTCTCAATCATTTCAGACCGAGACCCAAAGTTGATGTCTCAATTTTGGGAGAGCTTTCAGAAAGCAATGGGCATTGATTTCCAACTCTGCACCACATATCATTCACAGACCGATGGCTAGACCGAGAGGGTCAACCAGATCCTATGCTTCGGGCCTGCGTGATAGACTTTGGGGGTAGTTAGGATGAGCATTTACTATTGGCTGAGTTCGCATACAATAACAGCTATCAGGTAACCATTGTCATGGCTCCTTTTTGAGGCATTGTATGTGTAGACACTGAAAAATTGGTGCCCACATTGATTTATATTTGTAATGGGTTAATAGGGGGATAGGCTGATTGTGAATGTTGGAGTAACCACTAGCCGAAAAATCTCAAAATCTCACAGTCGGCTAGCACCATGAAATATGTAAGGTGAGGAAAATTCGAAGACATCCCTACCTTAAATTGACTCCTGGTCTGCGATCCGAGATTCCGGGCAGAGTACCTCAGTTACAGAGAGGGAAGGTATTAGGCACCCTCTCTGCCCATATAAACATATGGTCTCTACTTTATGTGATAAAATAATCTCAAGGAATGGATGATATGGTTGGGATAGGACTAGGCACACATGTGGATTTCTGATGTGACAAGATGTAAGACCCGTATCCTAGTCCATACTATTCTGTCAACTCCCGCGATCCTTCATGTCGAATTTCAGCAACCTGCGATCGATAATCGATGTTTGCGCACGACTGTAAGTCTTATCCTATACATTTGAGTCAGCTTAATCTAAGACTTGTACCATTGCGACCGCACAGTCGCCGCGGTTCCAACACCGCAACTCATGTACCGATTCGATACCCTGACTAAGAGATGTGAGCGACGTTTATTTCGAGAAAACACCGTGCGTTTGCAATCTCAAGAGAATCTCTACAACATGTCCCATCAATCAATCAATCAATCACTCCATCAATTTATCAATCACTTAATGTCAAGTACACATCACCTTTCACCTCATCCCCAAGCAACTACCAAAGTCAACTCTCCCTCTCTCTCTCTTACACACCCATACATGTCAAGTACATCTCCATCACCTCATCACTCACTTCCCATTACTCCATCACTCCTTACATCCCATCTCCCTCTCTCTTTTCTCACACCATTTCCAAGCAAGGAGAGACCACTCCCACATCCAAGCTTCTAAGTGAGAGGAGAGAGAATTTGTGTGGCCCACTTTTCCTTCCCAAGATCTCTCATCCTAGTCGTCCAAATCTCATCATCCACCATCGAAGAGAAACACAAGGAGACCATCATCCCAATGGACCAAGAAGATCAAGTGGTGGGTGTTTTCATAGCTTAATTTTTTATATTTTTAAGATGGTCCAAGTGAGGCCTACCGATCAATGGTATGGATCTCACTTTGGACCCTAAGATGTGGCCGATGGCCCATCTTGATCATCAATATCATTCTATGATGGGGCTATTCTCCATGGACCCCATCATGATGTTTACTCTCCTTGCATTAAAGAGGTCATATAGACCGTTCATTTTGGGTGGAGAGGGATCTCCACCGTTGATCTTTTATTTGGAGGGCCCAATGCAAAGGGACCCATTGATGTATGATTGGATGCTTGAAACGGAGGGCCCATAGTGTCGGGGTCCCTCCATCACGCGTGTCTCACTCCCTTTTTATTTCATTATTTTGTGTATGATATTATGGCCATATGGCCCACTTGGATGGACCCCACAATGGAGCATGTATTGGATCCAAACCATCTAAAGTTGGGGCCCACTTTACATATGCATTATAACCACACCATCTCACCATGTGGTGGCCCACCTATGAAGGGCCCACCTTAAAGGCATTGCACGCCCAAACAACAAAAAAAGAAAAAGAAAAAGGGAGAGAGTCCAGAGACTCTCTGGACGTGCAAAAGTAAAACACAAATGTTAGCCTTTTCAAGGCATTGGAGGTGGGCCACAGTATAGGACCCACCTTGATGTATGTATTCAATCCATGCCATCCATCCCATTCAACGGATCATTTTAAGCGTTGAACTGAAAGATGAGGTTGATCGGAGTATTTAGTGGGCCATAGTGTTGAAAACAACATTATTACCATTGAAATCTATCTAGATTGCTTCTACACATTGAAAGAGGCCCGATATCGGACTCGTTGGATTTATTATGAGCCGTAGAATCCAATGGCTGGAGTGGATTCATCAGATGCGGGCCCGATGCATGAAAAACCGTGAGAAATCATGATTTTTTTAAATAATAATAATAATAATATAAGCAGCAGCAAGCTGCTGCTGTGTCAGAGAGCTAGCCAGGCCAGCGGTTGGCGGGTGGGATGTAACGCCCGTGAAAAATCCGTACTTGGGTTCGAGTACCGATTTGACCCGAAATCGCGTAGAAATATTTTCCATGAAAATTAAGCGTAAGTTAGCTAGCGCAACGCTAGAGTAGCTGGGAAATAGTCCCTGATCACTTTAAATACGTTCTATAAGACCCAAATCGAGTAGAACAGACAACTCTACAATACTCTATAACCTCGGATCAAACTCTAAGCGGGTTTGTTCTCTGGACCATATTGAAATTTTGTATTGGATTTAGACCGCGCGTCGAAGGTCCGATACCTCCTATCTTAGACCGTTAGAACCGCCCAGCTGGACTTGACAATCATCTCGAAAATCAAGTCAATCCGATAATCACAGACTATTTCGTTGAACCCGGACTGAAGCGACCGCGAATAGGGACGAATTTGAAATTTCAAATTCAAATCTGGCACACGAATTGACACGTCAGTATTAAGCTTTCTGACCGTCAGAATTCATCCATATTACACCCTCGGATCAGGAAAAATTTCTATTTATTATCATGAGACTTTCAGCCCTGATATATGTGCGGTGACCGCTGAACTGAAAATGGTCCGCCACGTGCGATCTGCGAACCCTGCCAGACTGAAAACTTAATACGAGGTACATCTGGTACCCATGAGCTTAAGTCTGATCGCAATCGACCAGGGGACCACCAGAAAGTAGTTTTTGGACCGAAACAGCCCCGAAATGGATAGGCACCAAGTAAACTTCGTCCCGGAGCCTATTTTCGGTGATTTCAAGCTTATAAAAGGGGTTGAAACCCTCATTTCTCCTTCCCATCCGAAATTCACAAACCCTAGGAGGAAAAGAGAGAGAGTTGGAGAGAAAGAGAAGAAGGGATTTTTCCCGCTTCCGAGCCCCTGACAGTTGCTGCTTCAGCACTTCCTTCCAATCACCTGGTTGGTGATTTCTCCACTTTTTCAGATATAAAATAACCCCAAAAACTAGCTAATTTAGGGTTTACTTAGTTGCATAACATGTTAGCTAACGTATTCCATAAATCAGGCTTTCCTACCGCCGTAGACGAAGCGTACACGCTCCGTTCAAAATCCTGCAACCGTAAGAGACTAGGTGAGGATTTTAGACGCTTTGATTGACGGTTTACAACGCTTTCAATGTCATTTAATAGTAGATTATCGACGGCATCGCCGTTTGACATGTACAACATGCTTTCCGTTTCCTGTTTCGTAAATTAACAAAGAATATGAGATTTAGGGCATTTTAGTCATTTGTAGGAAGTACGGTCTACATGCATATTTTGCTGACGTGATTGACATGGTTTGTCGCCGCATTAGAGAGTTAGGAATGCTTGCATAATCAGTTTGGTGAAGAGATTCGCCAAGTTGCGCACTTTGGGTCGACATACTATATGTGGACTTAAGTGTGTAGTGTATGTGTTTGTGTAAATGCTTGTATTAGTATGTATTGAATTGAATGATGTTATGTAGTAGTTTGAGATTGATTTCATGATTAAAATGCTGACCTATATGATTTCCTACATGTTTACCTTATGCATGATTGCATTACATGCATAGAAAGTATGCCTTGAAGATTTGCTTAAGTTGAATGTTATAACATGTGTTAACATGCTCACATGATGTATTTCAATTCCAATACCTTTGCGTATAGTGCTGATAGGATTCCATAGATGTGTGGGACTAGACTTAGTCCAGGCAGTCGGTAACCGAGCGAATTCGTGGCTGACTGGTCATAGCCACGAACGACGCGTCGATGAACGTGATTCGTGTTGAGAGTTGGCGGCAGTGGTTAGGCCACGCGAAGTGTTTTACGCACTTCATGTCGTTCGACTTGAGATGCGATCGCGCTAGTCGAGCACGTCAAGTAACCCGACTGGCCGATGTATGTTCACCTTGTATGTGTCATAACTGCTTGAACCTAGGGTACTGATCTTACCACTGAAAACCCTGTTAACCGTGGTACCTTGATCCACGAAGACTCATGAGCCGGGCATGGTGGTATGGGACACCGTGGTCGAGCTGTCGGCCTACGCTGCGGCCACAAACCTCCCCGTAGTGACCAGTGAGCACCTAGACTCGTGAGCAGATTATGGTGGTATGGGACACTATATTCTAGCTGTCGGCCTACACTGATCAGGCGACGAGCCCTTTGTAGTGACCGCGAGCGTATTCTGAGTCCACGGGAGGCGACGACGCTTCCGTGCAGTAGAGTACAGTAGGCCTGTATTGATAAGGTGATGGGGGAGCGGTGCAACGAGTGCGAACAACAGCCCTGGCAGCCCTTGCAGTGACCTACGAAATATACATCGTATGAGATTACTAGGAGTGACGACCCTAGACAGGATCTGTGTTGGGATTGATACAAGGGAAGTACCTTAGTTTTCCAATCCTGCTGTTTGAATGGACTAATAACAACTTGGAAATCATATCACCATAGCATTGCATGTGCCTGGAAGATGTGGAGCACTCTAGGGAGTGTGGCATGCCGCGGTCGTAAGATGTTGCCGCATGAGGGTGATCGTCGGTGAGGGCATACATCACGTCATATCATCTTGCATGAACAACAGTATTAGGATTGTCTGATTTACTGCTTTACTATTATCGCGTGATTGAATTGTGAACATGCTAATCTTTGCTCTATGATTCCACTGAGTGGATCACTCATTCCCACGTTACGGGATGGTGTTTGCAACACCCACCAGACCCTGTTGTAGCTGCAGGTGAGGACGAGATCCAGGAGGTGGAGCCGGAGATCGACGAGGACCAGGATGAGTTCTCGTATATGCAGTATCACGACGGCTTCCCGTAGGTGACCTGGATCGAGGGGACTTCAGTGGGACTATTTTGAACTTTATTCTTTTGTTTATTTACATGTATATGAGACTCAAAGATGTAGTCATACTTTGGAGACAGATGAGATTACTTTGTTTTTCCATACAGTGATATATACATTGTTTAGTCTTCCGCTTGCTTTTATCACTGGATCTGAAGTATGAATTGCAGTTTTGGTATACTTTTACTCATGTGAATGCTTTAAATCAGACAACATTGAATCATAACCATTTTTGTTGCATAAGTGACGGTCTGGAACTCGGGAGTTGTGTTTATACACGACCCCCGATTTTCAGGGTGTTACATGGGCGGACGGAGGCAGACCCATGGCTCCAGCCGCGGGCCCCACCCTGATGTTTATTTCCCATCTAAACTGTTCATATTGTGGGTCCCCTTCTCAAGTGGGTCCCCTCCAAATTTCAACCGCATCTAGATCTCAGGTGGCCCACACCACAAGAAACAGCAGTGATTGAACTCTACCATTGAATCCTTTTGGGGCCCACAGAAGTTTTGGAATCAATTTGAAATTTCTTTTTAATCTTCATCCAGGTCTGTGGACCTTATCAACGGGTTAGATGTCATATAAACATTATGGTGGGTCCCACATGGGACCCATAATGATATATGTATTTTATTACCACCGTCCGTACAACAGCAATGTATGTATTTCCATGCCGTCCAACCATTTTCTTAGGCTACTGGACAGTCAGTGGAACCCCCACCATGGTATGTGTGTTTCATCCGCACCGTCCATACCCCTGGGCGATGGGACCCCATTGATGTATGTATTTTATCAACGTCGTCTAGCCATTCGGCTTGGTGCTGGAAGGTCAATGGACCCCATCCTTGATGCATGTGTTGCATCTGAACCATCCAACCCTTATGTGGACCCCCACCATGATGCTTGTGTTGCACCCCAACCGTCAATCCATTGTGCAAGCTCATTTTATGGCTTGAGCTAAAAATGGGTCAGATCTATGGTTCAAATGGGCCCACCTTGGTATGTGTATAGGGCCCATATTGATTTAATTGTGGCCATTCATTAAGGCCTACCTTGGTGTACATATATTAGGCCCATTTGACATATATAATGCCCATGAGATTAGGCCCATTCGACATGTATAAGGCCCATGGGATTAGGCCCATTTAATACATATAAGGCCCATGGGATGTGGCCCATTTTGAAATATTGTAAGGCCCATTGTGACGTACTCTAGGCCCACAGATTATGGACTATTGCAATGTACATAAGGCTCGTTGGTGAGGCCCACTAATGCAGCCCATTTGATGAATGTAAGGCCCATGTGATACGACCCATTCAATATATCCAAGGCCCATGGGTCGAGGCCCAATGGGATGTCCTTAGAGTCCATTGCAATGTGTGATTTCTCATGGTTTATGTAATGTTACTTATGGTGGGTCGTGCCTAAGGAACAATGATGGTTTGATGCCCACATTGTAAATACAATGTTGGTTAAATGTCCGCATTGGATCTCTCCTTAGGGCCCATTGGTTAGCCCATACTAGTTGTGTATAGGCCATTTAGGCTCATCTGCATCGTAAGAGTAGTCCATTACTTTATAATATGCTTAGTATATTCTCATGACTCATGCCCATACGCATCATATGTATGCTTGATATGAGTAGTGACTGATCTTAACATACGCCATTGGGCAGACCATTTACGGGACTCGTTATGAGACTGAGTGCCCCACATGATCGCGTAGTACGCACTGAATTACTGCATGATTTGACAGTGTGACTCATGCATCTTGCATATGTGTGACTTGATCACTGCACGCCCTAGCGACACCAGGGCCATGGCTCCACAGGTACTTCGTGGTTGGCTGTATCGAATATCGAAAATACTTAGTTTTAGCACTGTGGGCACTTAGGATGTCCTTGGGTGAAAGTTCCAGAACCTTTTTGATACCAAGAGATGCTCCAACGTCTAAACTGAGAGGATACATGAGCGCCCGAGTGCCGAATACCAGTAGGCGGCGTCTCCCACTGTGTCGTGGTCGGTTGGAAGGGGGTGTGGCCTTATCCGCCTGAGTGAGGGAGCTATAAGCTAGGCTGAGTTTGACCAGCTCGCAAATGAGTCCCCTATTGACGAGCCGGGTAGGTATTGGCGGACTACTGGTCAGGCGAATAGTGAGGTCTATTCCGCTTGCTTGACTGTACAGCTAGGGAGGTGGCAGTCACTGCGAACTGTATTAGACCCCGGTGATATCCAGAGAGGAACTGTACTGATATGTGTACTTGATGAGTACCGACTTGCTTGGATTGCATTTCACATATGACATTCGGCTATGTAGGTCTCGCATTGCATCGGTGTGGCCGATGGTATTCATGTCTAGCATCACATGGCATTGTTATGGCCGATAGCATTCATGCCTTGCATCATATAGCTTTGGTACAGCTGATAGCCTTCATGGACTTAACTGCATGTTTCTGCATTACTCTGATGTTGTACACTTGGTGTTTACCTTACGCACCCACTTACACTACCCTCTAAGCTTTTGTAAGCTTATGCACGACCGTTGAGTGCAGGTTTCGTTGGATAGCAGCAGCACTGAGGCAGGAGCCCGTATCAGGCCATTTTGGAGCTTTTTGACCATCTTGTATTTCTCTTTCCACATTGTACTTAAAGTTTTTGATATAGTGGATATGTGGTGTTGTTGTTTTGTGACTTGGTTATGCTTGTGGTTATGCTTTATTAAAAAAAAATATTCTGAAAATCCTCCTTGTAGAACCCAGGATCAGAATCTAGCATATGATTGTCAGGAGCCGAGAATGGGGCACTACGGAGGCTGTCGGCTCCGGATTCGGTAATCGAGATTCATGTGAATCCGATTTTCGGGTTTGGGGCGTGACAGAAGTTGGTATCAGAGCATAACTTGGGAATACCTGAGGATTACATCATATATCTACTATAAATAGGTTCCGAGTCCGATTGACTTAGCGATTTTTCAACCTAGACCCTTAACATTTATTCCTTTGAGAATTCTCAAAGTTAATAGGCCATTGTTCCTTCCTGTAGGACATTATGGCTAGAAGAACGACCCGAGCGAATCCCGCTCCACCACCTGCGACTCCCGCACCTCCACCTGCGACTCTCACTTTACCACCTATTACTCCTGCTCCACCACCAGATATTCCTACCTTCGAGCCTGAGGATGTCACTCATTTACCTGAGACCGGTGAGGATCCGACCTTACCTATGAGTACTACTCAGCTGCAGTAGATATTACAGGTGATGACTGCTATTCTTCAGGGGCAGAGAAGGCATCCCACTGTTACACCAGCCAAGGCCGAGCAGGAGCGCGTGAGCGCCCTTCTCAAGGACTTCCGACAGCATGATCCTCCACGTTTCCAGGGAGAGCCAGACCCTACTGCTGTAGAGATATGGTGCTCCGAGGTGGAGAAGATATTCGACACCATGAGATGTACTACCAAGCAGCGAGTTCCATTAGCTGTATTCCTTCTCCAGGGTGAGGCTCAGTATTGGTGGGCATCTGTGGCCCGATCAGTAGCAGCTGATTTTGAGTGGACTTGGGAGGACTTTGTAGACTGGTTTGACCAAAAGTTCTTTCCCGAACATGTGCGACAACAGCACGCACTAGAGTTTGAGACGCTGGTCCAGGGAGACATGATAGTGTCCCAGTATGAGGCTCGGTTCATCGCACTATCGAGATTTGTGACATATCCTGTTGACGATGAGGGGCAGAAGGCCCGTCTTTTTTAGAACGGCTTACGTCCTGCCCTCCGGAGTCGTATGATCGGACACATACTTCCGACATTTGAGCAGATAGTGGAGAGAGCCCTGATATATGAGACAGATTGGGCTGGTGTACAGAGAGCCCGTGATCAGAGGGGAGATCAAAAGACGAAGGCACCCTCTAGTAGTTCCCACCAGTAGCATTGTTCACAGCGGCGGTGCACGACCCGCCCAGCATTCCGAGCACTAGCAGTACCCCATCACCATCTTCGGGACTGTTTACAGGTACTTACTTTGGATGCGGTCGGACAGGACATCGTAGGTACGATTGTCCCTATCCTCAGCAGTAGTCGAGGGCACCGCATCCACCTCCGCGACATCCACCATAGCAGCACCAACGACCACAGCACCAGCCTCCTCTACCTCCCCCACAGCAGCAGAGGCAGTAGGTTAGCCCCCCACAGTAACCACAACAGCAGCAGAGACCTCAGAGGGGACCTGCACCTCCCCAACAGGGTCAAGGCAGATTTTATGCTGCCCAACAGGACCCTCAGTCATCATGAGGGGTCTTCGAGGGTGCTCTTCTTGTTTCTACATGCATTGCACGTGTATTATTTGATTCTGGTGCATCGCATTCATTTGTCAACGATGACTTCTGCCGATCGACCGGTTTACCGTTGGAGTCCGCCTGTGAGGGTTTGGTAGTATCGCGCCCTTAGGGAAGACCGCAGTGTTGGGCCGATTTTACGCATCTTGCCCCGTTTTGATTGGGGATATCTTTTTTTCGGCTAATCTTTTCGCTTTGCCGATGTCCGAGTTTGATGTCATCCTGGGCATGGATTGGCTTGCCGAGTACTACGCCATATTAGACTGCTCTGCGAGGACAGTCACATTCTGCATACTCGACGTGCCAGAATTTTAGTTTGTTACCGAGCCCAGAGGAGGGCAGCTTTCTTACCTGTTATTGTGTGTCGTTGAGGAGTCAGCTACTTTGAGTATCAACCAGCTGTCTGTTGTTTGTGGTTTTTTCGATGTGTTCCAGGAGATTCCGAGATTACCACCTCGTCGGCACACTAAGTTCCAGATTGATCTCATGCCCGGTACCGCGCCTATCTCGAAGGCCTATGGCACCGTTGGAGTTACGGGAATTACAAAAGCAGTTGAAAGAGTTGCGCGAGCTAGGCTTTATTCTTCCAAGCAGTTCACCGTGGGGAGTTCCGGTACTCTTCGTGAAGAAGAAGGATGGATCGTTGAGGCTTTGCATAGATTACCGCGAGCTCAACAAGGTCATAATCAAGAACAAGTACCCGCTTCTGAGGATCAATGACTTGTTTGATCAGTTACAGGAAGCGCAGTTATTTTCGAAGATAGACTTGCGGTCCGGTTATCACTAGGTTCGGGTTCGAGATGAGGATATCCCGAAGACAGCCTTTAGGACCTGTTACGGTCATTTTGAGTTCCAGGTCAAGTCCTTCGGACTGACCAATGCACCCGCAGTATTCATGCAGTTGATGAACGAGGTCTTCCGTTCGTATCTCGATCAGTTTGTTGTGGTGTTCATCGATGACATTCTAATATATTCGAGGACCCGTGAGGAGCATGAGCGGCATCTTGAGATTACATTGTAAACCCTCCGTGTACTCCAGCTTTACGCGAAGCTGGAGAAGTGTGAGTTCTGGCAGGAGGAGGTGAAGTTCCTCAGCCATGTAGTGACAAGGCAGGGTGTCATAGTGGACCCCTCGAAGATTGATGCCGTACGTCAGTGGGACCAGCCCATGAACGGATCCGAGATCCGCAGTTTTCTTAGTTTGGTGGGCTACTACCAACGTTTTATTGAGGGATTCTCTCACATTGCAGCCCCATTGACCAGGTTGACCCGGAAGGGTGTCGAGTTCATTTGGAACGACACTTGTGAGCAGGCGTTTATGGAGTTGAAGGACCGCCTCACATCCGCTCCTGTCCTCACTCTTCCCTCTGGGAGTGATGGATTTGTTGTATTTACCGATGCCTCACGAGTTGGCTTAGGTGTTGTCCTGATATAGCACGGGAAGTCGGTGGCTTATGTGTCCCGTCAACTCAAGGTCCATGAACTGAACTACCCCACGCACGATCTGGAGCTGGCAGCAGTTGTCTTTGCACTGAAAGTGTGGAGGCACTATCTTTATGGGGTGAGGTTTGAGCTCTTCTCCGACCACAAGAGCTTGAACTATCTGTTCTCTCAGTTTGAGCTGAACATGAGGCAGAGGCGTTGGATGGAACTCCTGAAAGACTACGATTTTGATATCCAGTACCACCCGGGCAAGGCGAACGTGGTGACGGATGCCCTCAGCCGTCAGCCAAGAGGTCTGGTGGCGCATATAATGATTCAGGAGTGGAGGATGCTGAGTTACGCCAAGATCTTATGACCGAGGCACATCGATCATGTTTCTCTATCCACCTTGGCTCGACAAAGATGTTTCGCGATATGAGGCGTCAGTATTTTTGGTCAGGGATAAAGCGTCAAATAGCCAGTTTTGTGGCCGAGTGTGACACCTGCCATTGTGTCAAGGTCAATCATCAGAGACTCCCTGGTCTATTGCAGCCGCTGAACATCCTGATGTGAAAGTGGGAGCATATATCTACCAATTTTATCATGGGTTTGTCGAGGACTCAGCGCGGTCATGACGCCATCTGGGTTGTTGTGGACCGTCTGACGAAGTCGGTACATTTTCTTACGATTCGTGAGATTTGGTATACAGATATGCTCGCCAAGATGTTTGTTGATGAAATCGTGAGGTTGCATGGTGTTCCCATCTCGATTGTTTCAGACTAAGATCTGAGGTTCACGTCTCAGTTTTGGAGGAGCTTCCAAAGAGCGATGGACACTGATTTGCAGCTCAGCACCGCGTATCATCCGCAGACTGATGGGCAGACCGAAAGGGTCAACCGGATCCTTGACGATATGCTTCACACCTACGCAATTGATTTCTTGGGTTGTTGGGATGAGCACTTGCGATTGGCTGAGTTTGCGTACAGTAACAGTTATCAGGCGACCATTGGTATGGCTCCTTTTGAGGCATTATACGGCAGACCGTGCAGATCTCCGAGTTGTTGGACCGAGGTTAGAGAGCGACGTCTCCTAGGTCCCGAGCTTATGCTGTAGACATCAGAGGCTATCGACATCATCAGGCAGAGGATGCATACAGCTCAGAGCCGGCAGAAGAGTTTTACTGATCGTCGGCGTCGTCCCTTAGAGTTTACCGTTAGGGACTATGTGTATCTCAAGGTCTCACCCATGAAGGGTGTGGTTCATTTTGGAATGAAGGGCAATCTTGCCTCGAGATTCATAAGACCTTTTGAGATCACTGGGCACATTAGCACCGTGGCTTATCGACTTTCCTTACCATCGCAGTTGTCTAGCTTCCACAACGTCTTCCATGTCTCTATGTTGAGGAAGTGTGGGTCAGATATCGTGCCTGTTATTGATTGGCAACCATTGGAGGTTCATAAGGACACTTCTTATATTGAGCAGCTAGTTCGTATCCTTGATCGGAAGGAGCGGGTCCTCAGGACCAAGGTCATTCCCTTAGTGAAGGTGCAGTGGAGCCATCATTGTGTGGATGAGGCATCTTGGGAGCGCGAGGCGGAGATTCGAGAGCGTTATCCTCATCTTTTCGATGATTGATTGTATGGTGTATTGTGTTTGATTATATATGATGTTATCCTATTTCCTTTTTGAGTTATGGTTAGTTGCGATGGTAGTGTAAATTTTGAGGATGAAATTTTTATTAGGTGGGGAGAGCTGTAAGACCCGTATCCTAGTCCCTACTGTTCCGTCAACTCCCGTGATCATTTCTGTCGAATTCTGACAACCTACGACCGATAATCGATGTTTGTGCACGACCGTAAGTCGTATCCTATACATTTAAGTCGGCTTAATCCAAAACTTGTACCATTGCGACCTCACAGTCGCCGCGGTTCCATCGCCGTGACTCATGTACCAATCCGATACATTGACTAAGAGATGTGAGCCGGCATTTATTTCTAGAAAACGTCGCGTGTTTGCAATCCCAAGAGAATCTCTACAACATGTCCCATCAATCCATCAATCAATCAATCACTTCATCAATCCATCAATCACTTTATGTCAAGTACACATCACCTTTCACCCCATCCCCAAGCAACCACCAAAGTCAACTCTCTCTCTCTCACTCTCTCTCTCTTATACACCCATACATGTCAAGTACATGTCCATCACCCCATCACTCCATCGCTCCGTACATCCCATCTCCCTCTCTCTTTTCTCACACCATTTCCAAGCAAGGAGAGACCACTCCCACGTCCAAGCTTCCAAGTGAAAGAAGAGAGAGTTTGTGTGGCCCACTTTTCCTTCCCAAGATCTCCCATCCTAGCCATCTAAATCTCATCATCCACCATTAAAGAGAAGCACAAGGAGACCGGCATCCCAACGGACCAAGAATATCAAGTGGTGGGTGTTTCCATAGCTTAATTTTTCATATTTTTAAGATGGGCCAAGTGAGGCCTACCAATCAATGGTATGGATCTTACTTTGGACCCTAAGATGTGGCCGATGGCCCATCTTGATCATCAATATCATTCTATGATGGAGCCATTCTCCATGAACCCCATCATGATGTTTACTCTCTTTGCATTAAAGAGGTCATATAGACCGTTCATTTTGGGTGGAGAGGGATCTCCACCATTGATCTTTTATTTGGAGGGCTCATATGTAAAGGGACCCATTGATGTATGATTGGATGCTTGAAACGGAGGGCCTATAGTGTCGGGGTCCCTCCATCACGCGTGTCCCACTCCCTTTTTATTTTATTATTTTATGTATGATATTATGGCCTTATGGCCCACTTGGATGGACCCCACAATGGAGCATGTATTGGATCTAAACCATCTAAAGGTGGGTCCCACTTTACATATGTATTATAACCACACCATCTCACCATGTGGTGGCCCACCTATGAAGGGCCCACCTTAAAGGCATTGCACGCCCAAACAACAAAAAAAAAAGAAAAAGGGAGAGAGTCCAGGGACTCTCTAGACGTGTAAAAGTAAAACACAAATGTTAGCCTTTTCAAGGCATTGGAGGTGGGCCACTATATAGGACCCACCTTGATGTATGTATTCAATCCATGCCATCCATCCCATTCAATGGATCATTTTAAGCGTTGAACTGAAAGATGGGGTTGATCGGAGTATTTAGTGGGCCATAGTGTTGAAAACAACATTATTACCATTGAAATCTATCTAGATTTCTTCTACACGTTGAAAGAGGCCCGATATCGGACTTGTTGGATTTATTATGAGCCGTAGAATCCAATGGCTGGAGCGGATTCATCAGATGCGGGCCCGATGCATGAAAAATCGTGAGAAATCATGATTTTTTTTAAAAAAAATAATAATAATATAAGCAGCAGCAAGCTACTGCTGTGTCAGAAAGCTTGCCGCGCCAGCGGTTGGTGGGCGGGCGGACGGAAGGAGACCCACGGCTCTAGCCGTGGGCCCCACCCTGATGTTTATTTCTCATCTAAACCGTTCATATTGTGGGACCCCTTCTCAAGTGGGTCCCCTCCAAATTTCAACCGCATCCAGATCTCAGGTGACCCACACCACAAGAAATAGCAGTGATTGAACTCTACCATTGAATCCTTTAGGGGCCCACGGAAGTTTTGGAATCAATATGAAATTTCTTTTTAATCTTCATCTAGGTCTGTGGACCTTATCAACGGGTTGGATGTCATATAAACATTA
Source organism: Magnolia kwangsiensis (assembly GCA_037074715.1). Classification (NCBI taxonomy): domain Eukaryota; kingdom Viridiplantae; phylum Streptophyta; class Magnoliopsida; order Magnoliales; family Magnoliaceae; genus Magnolia; species Magnolia kwangsiensis. The sequence continues at coordinate 9,475,585 of CM073585.1, read as the reverse complement.
TGGTGGGTCCCACGTGGGACCCATAATGATATATGTATTTTATTACCACCGTCCGTACCACAGCAATGTATGTATTTTCATGCCGTCCAGCCATTTTCTTGGGCTGCTGGACGGTCAGTGGAACCCCCATCATGGTATGTGTGTTTCATCCGCACCATCCACATCCCTGGATGGTGGGACCCCATTGATGTATGTATTTTATCAACGTCCTCCAGCCATTGGGCTTGGTGCTGGAAGGTTAATGGACCCCATCCTTAATGCATGTGTTGCATCCCAACCATCCAACCCTTATGTGGACCCCCACCATGATGCTTGTGTTATACCCCAACCGTCAATCCATTTTGTAAGCTCATTTTATGCCTTGAGCTAAAAATGAGTCAAATCTATGGTTCAAATGGGCCCACCTTAGTATGTGTATAGGGCCCATATTGATTTAATTGTGGCCATTCATTGAGGCCTACCTTAGTGTACATATATTAGGCCCATTTGACATATATAATGTCTATGGGATTAGGCCCATTCGACATATATAAGGCCAATAGGATTGGGCCCTTTTGATACATATAAGGCCCATGGGATGTGGTCCATTTTGAAAAATTCTAAGGCCCATTGTTGTAAGACCCGTATCTTGGTCCGTACCTTTCCATACACTTCCACGGTCTTACCGGTCGAATTCCGGCGACCTTCGACCCTTAAACGATATCGATGCGCGACCCTGATTCATATGCCGACAACCTGAGTCGACTCAACCCGAGACCAATACCATAGCGACCACGCCATCGTTGCGGTTCTGATACCGCGACTCGCGCACCAAGGCGATACCCTGGTCAAGAGATATGGGCCAACGTTCGGTGCGAGAAAACGCCGCGCGTTGCGAAACCCAAAGGAATCTCAACGATGTGTCACATCAATCACATCAATCCCATCAATCAATCAATCCATCAAGCCATCACATGTCAAGTACACATCACTTCCATCCCTTTTCCCAAGCAACCACAAAAGTCTCCCATACGCATACCTCTCTTACACAAAAAGCCACAAAAGTCTTCACCACCCATACCTCTCTTACACAAAAGCCTCAAAAGTCAAGCCTTTCCATACACAAACATCATTCATCCATCCATCCATCCATCTCTCCCTTACATCACTCTCTCTCTTTCTCTCTTTCTCATTTCAAAAATTCCAAGCAACAAGAGTCCATACGTATTGAATTTCTCCAAATTCCCAAGCTCCAAGTGGCCCACCTTCCTACCCCATCATCTCCCATCTCAACCCTCCATTCCTTATCTTAACCGTTGAAGTTGAAGCTAAGGTGCCAAGGAACCCCTAGGAGCGAGAAGATCGGACGGTGGGTGCTTCTATAGGGTAGATTTTCTTATTTTTATGGAGGACCAAGTGAGGCCCACCAATCAATGGTGTGGATCTCACTTGGGACCCTAAAATGTGGCCGATGGACCACTTGGATCATCATGATCATTCCATGATGGGGCCATTCTCCATGGACCTCATCATAAGGTTTATTTTCTCTTCAAAGGTCATCTAGACCATCCATGTTGGTGGGGAAAGGATCCCCACCGTTGATTTTAAATTTCGGTGGTCCCACATGCTTTAAGGCCCACTTGATGTATGATTTCATGTAAGGGAGGGCCCATAATGTCGGGGTCCCTCCATCACAAGCTGTGTCCCACTCTCCATGCCTCTCTCTCTTTTATTTATTTTATTTTATTTTATTTTATTTTATTTTATTTTATTTTATTTTTCTTAGGATTGTGTGGCCCACTTGAATGGATCTCACCTTGATGTAATTTTTATTCAAGTGGGGCCCACCTTGGACGTAGAACCCAGACACCCGTCAGTGGTGGCCCACTCCATCAGGGCCCACACTCAAAAAAAATAATAATAATAAAATAATTTAAGACCGTCCAGCGTCTGGGACGCTGGACGTTTCAACAGAAAGGAGAAAAAGGAAAGAAGGAAAGGAAGGGACTTGGGTGGTCCCTTTGCATAGGCTCCACCCTGATGTTTTTGTTCGATCCAAGCCGTCCATCCTCTTACCCACAGCATTTTAGCCGTTGGGTAGAAGTTTGGAGCTGATCCAATCACCTGGTGGGCCATAGCGCCAAATATTGCGTCCTCACCATTCAAATACTATTTTTCTATTTTATTCCACTTCCTTAGCTTATAAAAATTCAAACTTCGGACTCATTTCAATTGTTATGGGCCACTGAACGCAATGGATGGGTTGGATTTCCTGATGGTGGGCCCTATCTGTGAAAATCCTCAGATTTTCTTATTTTTCAAAAAAAAAAAAAACTAAAAGCAAGAGGCTAAGCCTCTGACGCTGCAGCAGGCGGGCGGCGGGCTGACGTGCAGCCACCCACGGCTGCTGCCGTGGGCCCCACTTGATGCATGTGTTTAATCCACGCCGTTCATTTGTTGGGTCCCCTCCCCAGGTGGGCCCCCCTCCAAAAATTAGGCCGATCCGACGCACGGGTGGCCCACACCATAGGAAACAGTGTGAATGGACAGCTACCATTGAAATCTATTTTTGGGCCCACAGAAATTTCAGATCAATCTGAAATTTATATCCTCGCTTCATACAGGTCTGGGTGACCTTATGAGCGGGTTGGATTTCAAATAAATATTACGGTGGGCCACATTTGTGGGACCCACGTTAATGTATATATTTCATTTTTCACCGTCCACAGCACGTGGACGGTGAGACTCACCCTATTGCATGTGTTTTACACACGCCGTCCATCTGTCTTTGATGATGGGGCCCACTACCAGCTACCCATATTATTTTCTGTGGGACCCACCATTATATATATTTATGTATATTATATAGTTTAAATATATATTTTATAATATGAAAATTGTAGTGGGCTCTAGACCATGTGTCCCTATGAATAGTTTGGATGGAAATAAATGTTTTGTAAGGCCCATGAGTCGGGACCCATTTAATTTCAAAAGGGCTATGGGCTAGGCCCATTTGATTTATAAAATGCTTATGGGCTGGGCCCACTTGATTCATTTAAGGCCTAAGAATTTGGGCCCACTTAATATGTAAAGCCTATGGGCTTAGGCTTACTTGATATTTAAGGCCTACGGGTTAAGCTCATTTGAATTTCAAAAGGGCATGGGCTAGGCCCACTTGATTTATAAAATGCTTATGGGCTAGGCCCATTTGATTCATTTTTGGCCTAAGAGCTTAGGCCCATTTGATGTGTTGTAAGTCCATGGGACTAGGCCCATTTGATGTACTTCAAGGCCCATAAAATTGGACCCATTTGTTGCATTCTTAAAGCCCATGGAAGTGGACCCATTTGTTATATTGTAAGACCCATGAGACTACACCCATTTGATTATAAAAGGGTCCATGGGATTAGGCCAACTTTGATATGCATGCAAGCTCATGGATTAGGCCCATTTGAATTGTTTAAAGCCTAGGGATTTAGGCCCATTCGACTCATATAAGGCCTCTGGGTTGAGGCCCATTTGATATACATTTGGGGGCCCAATTGGTGTGGCCCATTTGATACATATTAGACTCATGTGACTAGGTCCAATTGATGCAATCCAAGGCCCACGGGTTTTGACCCATTGCAATGCACATAAGACCCATTGGTGTGGCCCATCTGATGAATAAAAGGCCCATTTGATATATATGTAAGGTCCAATGGGAATAACCTACGGTCCATTGCAATGTGTAAATCCATTACAGGCTAAGTACCAATGTTTAAAAAGATCGTGCCTGGGATGCAATGTTGGTTTGATGTCCATATTGCGAGTGTAATGTTGGTTGGATGTCCACATTACGACTCTCCTTAGGGCCCATTACTGGGCCATACTTATCGTGTATAGGCCGTCCAGGTCCATCTGCATTGTAAGATAGTTCATTTTATTATAACATGTTTAGTGCAGTTCCATGACTCATGATCATATGCATCATATGTATGCTTGACGTGAGAATTGTCTGATCATAGCATTTGCCTTCGGGCAGGTTGTTTATGGGCTCCCGGTTAGGCGGTGTTGCCCTACATGAGCGCACGATATGGGCAGGATTTGTTGCATGACTGGATAGCGTGAATCATGCATTTCGCATTTGTGTGACATGGTTATTATATGCCCTAGCGACATCAGGGTCGTAGCCTCCATAGACGCATCGTGGTTGGCAGGATTGGATACTGAAAATCTTATTCTACATGGGGTACTATAGATATCCCTAGGTGAAAGTTCCTAAACCCTTATGGTACCAAGAGGTTGCTCCAACGTCTAGACCGAGTGGGTAGATGAGCGTTGAGCGCCGATTACCAGACGGTTACGCTCTCCACTGTGTCGCGGTCGGTTGGAAGGGGGTGCGGCCTTACCCGCCCGAGTGTAGGGGCAATGCTAGGCTGAGTCTGACCAGCTCGAGGAATGGGTTCACTATCAACGAGTCACGCCCGATATTGGCAGACGGATAGTGTGGTCTCTTTCACTTACCTTATTGCGCGCGATGTGGTGGCAATCTGGTTGAGAGTGTACTAGACCCCGGTGATATTCCATACTTTGAGCTGTATTGATGTGTGGATATAGATGAGGATCTATATGCTTGAGTTGCATTATACATTGCATGGCCTTGGGATGGCCGATACCATTCATGTCTTGCATTGTATAGCCTTGGTATGGCTCATGATGTTATGGTTCATCTGTATATTTCGCATTACTCTGACATTGCATGTTCATATTACTACCTTGTGCACACACTTTCACCACCCTCTAAGCTTTTTGTAAGCTTATGCACGACCGTTGCATGCAGGTGACGTTGGATCGCAGCAGCGCTGAGACAGGAGCACGTTGCTGAGCATTTTGAAGTTTTAGTTCTTTACCATTGTATTTCCCTTTATGCTCATTGTACTTGTAAAGTTTTCGATCAGAGTGGAAATGTAATGGAGTGCTTGGTTGTTGTTTGTGAGTTATGCTTTTGGTTATGCTTATTACGAATCAAATTGATATTGAAAATCCTCCTTGTAGCATCCCAGGATCGGAACCTGGCGAATGGGAGCTAGGAGCCAAGAATGGGGTTCTACGGAGGCTGTCGGCGCCGGATTCGGCGATCGGAAATTTTGTGAACCCGGTTTCTGAGTTTGGGGCGTGACAATTGTGATGTACTCTAGGCCCGCAGGTTATGGACTATTGCAATGTACATAAGGTTCATTGGTGAGGCCCACTAATGCAGCCCATTTGATGAATGTAAGGCCCATGTGATTCGACCCATTCAATGTATCCAAGGCCCATGGGTCAAGGCCCAACGGGATGTCCTTAGAGTCTATTGCAATGTGTGACTTCCCATGGTTTTTGTAATGTTACTTATGGCGGGCCGTGCCTAAGGAACAATGATGGTTTAACGCCCACATTGTAAATATAATGTTGGTTAAATGTTCACATTGTATCTCTCCGTAGGGCCCATTGGTAAGCCCATACTAGTTGTGTATAGGCCGTTTAGGCTCATCTGCATCGTAAGAGTAGTCCATTACTTTATATTATGCTTAGTATAATCCCATGACTCATGCTCATACGCATCATATGTATGCTTGATATGAGCAGTGACTGATCATAACATACTCCATTGAGCAGACCATTTACGGGACTCGTTATAAGACTGAGTTCCCCACATGATCGCGCAGTACGCGCTGGATTACTGCATGATTTGACGATGTGACTCATGCATCTCGCATAGGTGTGACTTGATCACTGTACGCCCTAGCGACACCAGGGCCTTTGCTCCACAGGTACTTCATGGATGGCTGTATCGGATACCGAAAATACTTGGTTCTAGCACTATGGCCACTTAGGATGTCCTTGGGTGAAAGTCTCAGAACCTTTTTGGTACCAGGAGATGCTCCAACGTTTAGACCGAGTGGATACATGAGCGACCGAGTGCCAAATACCAGTAGGTCGTGTCTCTCACTGTGTCGTGGTCGGTTGGAAGGGGGTGTGGCCTTATCCGCTTGAATGAGGGGGCTATAAGATAGGCTGAGTTTGACCAGCTCACAAATGAGTCCGCTATCGACGAGGCGGGTAGGTATTGCCAAACTACTAGTCAGGCGGATAGTGAGGTCTATTCCGCTTGCTTGACTGTGTAGCTAGGGAGGTGGCAGTCACTGCGAAGTGTATTAGACCCCAGTGATATCTAGAGAGAAACTGTACTGATATGTATACTTGATGAGTACCGACTTGCTTGGATTGCATTTCACATATGATATTCGGCTATGTAGGCCTCGCATTGCATCGGTGTGGCTGATGGTATTCATGTCTCGCATCGCATGGCCTTGGTATGGGCGATAACATTCATGGCTTGCATCATATAGCTTTGGTATAGCTGAAAGCCTTCTTGGACTTAACCGCATGTTTTCACATTACTCTGATATTGTACACTTGACATTTGCCTTACGCACACACTTACACCACCCTCTAAGATTTTATAAGCTTATGCATGACCGTTGCGTGCAGGTATCGTTGGACAGTAGCAGCGCTGAGGCAGGAGTACGTATCAGGCCATTTTGGAGCTTTTTGATCATCTTATATATCTCTTTCTACATTGTACTTAAAGTTTTTGATATAGTGGATATGTGGTGTTGTTGTTTTGTGACTTGGTTATGCTTGTGGTTATGCTCCATTAAAAAAAAATTCATTCTGAAAGTCCTCCTTGTGGAATCCCAGGATCGGAATCTGGCATATGATTGTCAGGAGCCGAGAATGGGGCACTATGGAGGCTGTCGGCACTGGATTCGGTGATCAGAATTCATGTGAATTTGATTTTCAGGTTTGGGGCATGACACAAGATCTGAGATTTCGACAAGCCACAGAGCATACATCCGACGGCGTATCTAAGAGGTAGATGTGATGATGCTTATGCAAAGATATTAAAGGACTATATCACTAGAAATTTCTGATGTGGTAGGATCCGATGTACGACAAGCCATAGAGCATACGTTCCCTAGAGATCTAGAGAAGCAGGGGGGTTGAGAAAGGAATAAATGTCATGATGGATGCTTGCAGAATGAATAGATCCTTGGCTTGATCTTAAGTAGGTTATAACATAAACTAGATCATGACCAATTTGGGTTAGGTTTATGAGTTGAAAAGGTTGAGTTGAGGGCTAGGGGGTGGCTGAAAAAATCTGGACTTTAAGGGCTTGGGAGCTCCTTCCCTTTCCCTCACTCACTCTTCTTTCCTTTAATTTCTCTCTCACTCCCTCTCTTGGTTGTTAAGGCTTGTTGAAATGAGAAGAGGAGAGAGCTATTTATAGCCTTCTCCAATGGCATTTTCATAATTTTTAGATTTGAGAGGGGTAAAGGGTGAGGTGTCAAGTGGTGATTAGTTATGGAGAGAGGAATGCCACATGACACTCTCTCATTTGTTATGAGAGGCAGTAAAATGGTAAATAGTGAAGGCTGGGGGGGTAAATCCAGGGGAAAGTTAACTTTTGGACACTGGGACAGCTATCCACATGCGAGCCACGAGCGGCGACACTTGAAGTACCGCAAGTGATATTCAGACCGTCGTAGACTGTTGTTCGGGCCTGGTTCGTGTGTGTAAGCTTTGTACATCATAGGGGTTTGCCCAGAAGTCTCCTTTCGGGGTTTTTGGCTCAGAAAAGTGGGTTTCGACTTGAGTGAAGGGGATCTGGTCATGGTATAGGGGATAAGCCGAGTTGTGTGCGTGTTGAACGGTTTGGATCGGGGTTTCAGGTTGCAGATTGGGAGTTTAGGGACTTTGGGTTAGGGTTTGGTTTAGGCTGGGATTAGGGGTTTGATTTAAAGTATGATCATGGTTCTCGGATAGTCTTAACCTTCTCAAGATTTAGCTTAGGTGGGGTGTCTATAGATGCCCCTCTTTGACCGAGGTTACGAGCAACTGACGGTCAAAGCGAGTGGACACCCCACCCTTCTGGTCAGAAAAAAGGTTAGTGACTCGAATCTGTTACCTATCATCGTATCATTGTCAATCGACTGTCTGAAAAAGAGATGACTTGCACATGTCACGAGGGTTGTGGAAAACATTATGATTGCCTCCTGCGCATTCGTTGCGGCTTTACCGATCACCAATCACAACCCTTTCACTTCTGATTGTTGATAGCATTGGAGGGTAAGTTTGAAAAGGGTCTCTGTGCATTTGTGGCGGCTTTACAAGGATTCTCATACAGTTTGGTCTTTCGTTCCTTTGCTACGTAATCACCCTAGGAGTATTCGGTTTGTTTGATTGTTAAAGTGGTTAGCTACCCTGCATGTTGGTACGGCCTTACGGAGAACTCACTTCGCTAACTTGGACTCTATTAAATTTTTTGAACATCCTGGACTAGGTATGTGCAAGTGATCTTTTGCCATGCAATCTGCTGATTCCGATACTTTGGTTACAATGGATTGTTGCCACTTCGAGTTTGATGGTTCTTTCCAGAGATGGATCTACTCATTTTACTAGCATTTGTATGACTATCCAAATATAAAGATTGGGCCAATCGTACATGTATCATGTATGGATTCGATCATCCTTCGGGGAAACCAGGAAGAGATCGAATCTTATTTAGCTGTGTGCACTGGCCGCAACTGGAGAATATGGAAGATTCCTCAGTTTACTGTGTGCCCCATGCAGTTTTGAAAACTTTGTTTGAAAGCTATTCCCTTTGGAGACAGACTCCTTGGGGATTTTATTTTAAAATATATTTTTTGAATTTTTTTAAAAAATATCCATTCGATTTCGCGGGTGGGCGTCGTCGCTCAATTTTTATTTGTAAAAAAGTCAGACGGCCTTCACTAATAAACTAATGGGGCTTGATGAGTTGGAAGAAGTGTCTTTTTGAGGTCATACTCACTAGGGATTCATTCTATTTTTGGTATTTTGGTAACTTGGGGATTTGGGATTTTCTGGAGATTTTAGAGAGTCTCTGAGAATTTTCTGGAATTTTTGGGATTTTTGGAAATTTTCTAAAAATTTTCAAATTTTTTTTTTGGGACTGTTTTTGGTAATTTTGAAGACCTGAGGGTTGTTTTAGTAATGAAAACTGGGGACTGTTTTAGTATTCCTTGAAAATTGGGGACTGTTTTAGTAGCACTTTGAAAACTTGGGGCTATTTTGGAAATTCTTTTAGATATTGTCCAGCGGTCAGAGGGATAAACCGGTTGTTCCCATCAGCCTAGGGAACAGGCCCACTCCCCTATGCGTGCTTTTGTCGGGCGGCGGTTGGACTGCCGCTAGCGGCAGTCCGGCTACTACCGGTCCGTCATTTAGCCCATTGGTCCGTTCAGTGCACTGGTCCGTCCGGTGCCATCTCCTCATCTATTTGATTCTTGCATTTGGGACGTCCAAGGGCACCATTTGTGGTCCCTGGAGCTATCTTGGAGGAGTTTTTGTTGATTTTTTGAGCCCTCATCTTCCTCCATTTCAGGTAATCTTGGCTAATGAACTCTTGCTAGATCTCTGCTGGGCCATCTCTTTGAGGAGTTTTTGATGGGTTGGATCTTCCTTGAGGCTTAAAGGGGGCCATGATCAGGACTGTTGGGCCATTCGGATTAGATCTGAACCGTTGGATCTCATTTACATTTATTTATTTAGGCTCAATGGTTAGCTGGATTACTATAAAAATTTTATTATTTTTCTTCTTCTTTTTTTTGTTAGAGTGGGGTGTGATAAAAAAAGGGGCCCCACCCTTTATTCATTTTGATTTTATTTCTTTTTTGAAACTGTTGGTGATGATCTGGACCATTGGATGGATGATCTGGGGCTCACTCAGATGTATTAGTGGCATGGATTGTGATAGTTGGCCATTTTTTATGAAGGATGGATGGGTCAGATTTTTGAAGTGGTCCCCACATCATGCTTCTAACATGGGTTTGTGGCAGATGGTGATTTTGAAGAATGGTCCTTGGAGAGAAATTTTTAGAAGATGGGCCTTGAGATGGGCTTTTTTGAAATGGACCTTCGGTTTTTTGGAAATAGGCATTGAAATGAGCTTTGAAATGGGTTTTATGGAATGGGCCTCATGAAGTGGGCTTTTTTGAAATGGGCCTTGGACTTTAGACCTTTTGGAATAGGCCTCATGAAGTTGGATTTTTTGAAATGGGCCTTGGACTTTGGAAATGGGCTTTAAAGATGGGAAATGGGCCTTGAGAATGGGCCTTAAAATGGGCCTCTTAAAATGGGCTTCTTGAAATAGGCCTCGAAATGGGTTTGGGCCTTATGGGCTTTAAAATGGGCTTCGGGCTGGGGTACTTACTTAGATACTTTGTATGTGCAGCATGCCTCGACGTGGTAAGAATGAGGCCAGCTCCTCATGTCAATTAGTCGATCCATGTTATGTACCCAGAGAGGGTTGACATTTATCCGACATTGCCCAAGAAGGTGGTGCGCCTGCTATCTTGAGAGGGCATGAGGTCAGGATGCACTGGCCTGATTGGTTCTAGGATCCGTAGCCGTTATTTTTTGAGGTCTTGGAGCTTACCCCCTTCGCTTACCTGTTCCGAGTCCATCTGAGCCGGACAAATATGTCCCTCTTATTCGCTTTGGCTGAGAGATGACACCCCGAGACCCATACCTTTCAGCTTCTTTTTGGAGAGTGGGGCATTACCCCATATGATATATACATGCAGTTGGGCCTTCAGTATGATGGAGGATCCGTCCCCTTTGAGGATAACTTCCGGTGCCTACTGAGGAGGATTGGATGGGTCTATTAGGGATGATGTCAGACGCAGCAGATTTTACCGGTCCACATTTTAAACTCCTTTGGCTATCATCGAACTTTGCCAGACCCATCCCCGAGACCGAAGCGACGGATGTGGTGAAAGCGCATGCCCTAATTTTGTATACTATGGGTGCGATGATTTTTTACCACAGGAATAAGCTGGTGAGTTCTCATCTGTTGTCACTCATGGCAGACATCACCTTCCCCACACTGTACAACTGGAATGCGGCCCTCTTGGCCCATTTATACGAAGGGCTGAATAAGGTCAGCCGTTGCATCAGCAGATCCCTGACTGGCTTTTACCCAGTCATCAAGGTATTTTTTTTATCTCCATTTTTACAGTATTATCCCTAGGGATGATCTGGTTTGTTCTTTTTTTATCACAATCTCGTACAAGTCTGCTTTTTTGACCACTTTCCCCATTTGGCCCCTACCTTGATCGACCATTCGCCTCCATTTCCTCACATGATGCTGTGGTACAAGGATAATAGCAGACGCACGCGTTTATTCTCTGATCTTTCCTGGAGGTCGAATGTCGATGCCCTTGTTCCGAGTGATGTGAGTGATCTTGCCCTTTTCTGTATTGCCCATGTGTTACTTTTTTTGCTCAACCTTTGATTTTTCTTTTTGCAGTTCTTGCTCAGGCCATATCTTAGGTCAAACGTGGCACTTACTCCTGGGACCCAGGAAGCTTTTCAGGCTTCCCATCGACGTCGTATTCTTGAGGATCCTCGTGTGATGAAGTGATATCTAGGAGAGAGACTTTTCTGGCAGTTGACTGTTAGTCCCATGGTGCCACTTAGTCCACCGTCTGGTCCTTCTGATTGGAGATCGGTGCCCGAGGGGGAGCTAACTGCTGCACTAGAGGGCTATGATGCTAGCACCTTCATTGATCCATCTAGAGAGTACAACTCCTGGTGTGAGCAGCACGGTATCGGCCCGATCTTACAGCCTGGCTATGCTCCTGGCGACAGTACACGTTTTGCGAGAGGAGGGATCTTTGGGCCTCACTTTCATCGTCAGGATACTGACGCTTATCTTCCTGATGATGATTAGCTTGTTGTATCTTGCTTTCTTGCATCCTTAGATGTACAATCTTCATGTTTATAGACTTCAGCTTGCTGACATTGTTCCCTTTTAATCTTTGCTTCTGTGCACCTTTGAGATCTCAGATGGGTGTATGGGTGTTTGCTCTAAGGTCCCGGCTTGTTGAGGTGGACCCTGCCCAAAATTCGGCCGAAAGTGGGCCCGGGTGGCAGTTAGATTGCCGCTGTCGGCAATCGGACTGCCGCCCGCTGACTTTTTTCCTTCAGCTTTGTTCTGTCAGCATTGCATAATGACACAAAAATGGCAGGTCTGCAGGCGGTGATTGGATTACTGCAGGCGATAATCGGGGTGCCGCCTCCGTTCATCTTTTCTTCCAGCAAGCATCTCTCCTTCCTATTCATTTTCGTTGGTCTTTTCCGGACATTCCTCCCTGTCCTTGTCCATCCGATCATTTCCTTTGTCCATTTCTCTTTGTCCCCTTCTCTTTGTCCTCTTCTTCCCTTGTCCTCTTTTTCCTTTTCGGGATTGATTATGGCTGGTCATGATGGGGGGATTGATAGATTTATGGGTGGTGAGGAGGTAGGTGGGTCCAATAATAGTAGAGGGAACCCATTTATGGATGAGTTTATGGAGGTTGGTGGGGGAGTAGTGGGCTCTTTTGGGGAGATCAATGTCATTTATGGCATTACTCCCACCACCATTAATGGAGGACGTGAGGTTGGGTTGGATGAGATGAGCGGTTTTGATGGATTTGATGGATCCATAGTAGATGGGCTACCGGGATTTATGGATATTGGGACGGATGGTTTGGGTGGTGTGGATAATGTGGCAATGGTGGGAGATGGCTTGATTGATGGGCCGATGTCCATGGATGGTGTAGATGGTGGTACGGCAATGGCAGATGGTGTGGATGGGATGGATCAGATTTATATGGATAGCAGGCCCTATTTTGGTAGCCCAAGCAGCTTGGATTTGGCGGGTGATGATTTTCTTACATATGGCTTGGCTCAGATTTTTAACACGGATATCGAGGCAGTATTGGGACAAGCAGTCACAGTCGGGGCTCAGGGTGTCAGTCCTGTTAGCCATTGGGAATCTTGGTGCTGCAACTCCTGGGGCTCATATGTTTCAGACAGCTCCTGACGTGGCGGTCGTGGGCGGCTCCGGTCCACTTGTTGCAGCTTTCCATGATACTCTGCATGATGCGATGGGCAACGCCGGCTTCTTTCAACAGCATGAGATAGACTTGCTGGATGAGGGGATGCCCATTTTTTACGATTCTTCCATTGACCCGGGGATTCTGATCGTGGTGGGCATGCCTATCCAGACCTGTCGATTGCAGCCTCGCGATGCTTGTTAAGAGCATTTGCGCCTTTGGATAGAGAGCTTGACCGAGTCCGAGATCTTTAAGCTGAGTTCCTTAAGCTTTCGGGAGGTTCTCCACTTTCACTGAGTTTGCCTTGATTGGTGACTTTTTAGTGCGGCGCTGTATGACTGGGTTCCTTCCCTGAACCTATTTTTCATCAACGACCTGGAATTGGGTCCTTCATTGGAGGATTTTTCTCGCTTGTTTGGCCTCCCTCTTGCCCAGGAGCCCTACATTCCTTCATCTGAGCCGGTTTATCCTTCAGATTTGTCCTCCTGGTTTGGATTTCACACTATTCTGCCTACTGTGGAGGGTAGGGCCGATGAGCTTTCTCTGGTATTACTTTATGATCGTTATGTTACTTCTCGAGGTGCCCCTAGATTAGATCGCCAGCTTCAGTGTTTGAATGTGCTGATATTTTGTGTCCTGGCTGAGCTGCTCTTTTTTGGTCGGCGGCAGTCTTCAGTGGTGGCCTTGCTGGATGTCTTCCACTGAGTCCTCCATCATAGGAGCATCATCTCTATGGTATTGGCGGAGCTCTTTTTAGGGCTGACTGAATGCTCCCATGGGCATACTCGTATCCTCCAAGGCTGTTGTTTGTTTCTTCAGGTATGCTCTATCTTTTACTTTTTCTTTTACCTGGCGTAGTCATCTACTTATGACCTGAGCTTAACTTGCATCTTCTTGCAGGTTTGGTTGTGGGAGCATTTGTTCATGACTCCTCAGCTTTTGTGGCCAGGTTCCCATCGTGGAGACGTGCTGTGTTTGCTGCTTGATGGCCTTCCACTCGGTGCCGAGGCTACGGAGTCACTATATTGTTGTATGCTCACTCAGCTTCAAGGGTGGGAGATTAGCTGGGAAGCTACTTGGCTTTGCTATTCGCCATTGATTTGTAGCGCTGCTCGCTCTCCTCTTCTGTTGCTCAGCTTGCGAGGATATTGCTCCTATCAGCCGGTGCGGTTCCTTCAACAGTTCAACTTTTGGCAGGACATTCCAGAGTTCGCCTTTTCAGGGTTTAAGCACGCCTCCTTCCCATCTGATTTGACTGCTTTATATAGGAGAGTCCAGATTTCATGGTAGGGGTCCTTTGATGTGACGATGCTTGAGCTCGAGTCCTGAACTCCTCCTCTGGCGACAGTACCGTACCAGCGATGGGTGGCCGAGCAGTCACTTTATAGACAGGTTCCTAGCTGGCATTTGGCAAATGAGGTTGCTGATCATGACATGATGGGCAACACCGCTTCCTCTTCTTCTTGGTTGTGATTCGTTTGAGGCATTTGAGGAGCGCCCCTTCATTGATCCATCCTTCTTACTTGTTACTTATGGTCACTTGATCTCCAAAATCGCTGTCCTCCGTCACGCATGTGAGGACATGGCTCACCGGTTGGCAATGGGGAGGTGATATGATGAGAGTATGCTTGCGACACACCGCTTGGAGAGGGATGATGCCTTCTACCTGCGCATGGAGATAGAGAGGCTTAGGCAGAGGTTATCAATGTATGAGAGATAGGAGCTTACCTGAGGTTCCTGATGTTGACCAACTGCTTTGTCACATATGCCTGAAACCTTTATTTTTTGGTGTTTTTGGCTTTTTTGTAAAAAGGAAGACAATATACTTGTAAGAAAATTTTACAAGAAAGAAAGAAGATTTTTGTGCAAAATGTCAATATCTGCTTGTGTTTGGGTTTATACTTTGGATGATTGGGATCAGAATCTTGGGCTCAGCCCACGTTGTATGCAATATCCTAGATTATATCTTTAGGGTCTCGGTTCCCTGAGAGGGTGATCGCATTTCATGGATTTGTGCAGATTCTGATAGAGAACTGATCCGCAGTTGATCTTTCCTTTATTTCTCACTACGATGTTTGCTGCCTCGGCTTCTTCTGTACCTGCACTTATTATTATTATTATTAATTTTTGTTATTTTTTCTGTAGCGCCCTTTCAGGTTTTCACTACGTCCAGTTCTTCCCATCATTTTTACCCGTAGTGTCCTTTTGAATTTTCACTACATCTCGAGTTTTTGATCTTGCCTGCCCTTGGCAGCTGTGCTATTTTTACCCTTAGTGCCCCTTTAAGTTTTCACCAAGTCCGTTACATGCCCGCTGTTTTTACTCGAGCCGCCTTAAGGGTTTTTAACTCGCCCCTTTTGCTTAGGCATGCCCTTTATTTTATATATATACATACATACATTTCTCTTTGGAGCTCCAGGAGTGATGGAGGAGAGGGAGAGATTTCTTCATAGCCGGCCAACTGGTTTCCTGCTAATCCTTTGTCTTTGGGTACAATTGTAAGCTGCATGGAGGTTTTGAGGATAGATTTTTTCCTTTTTTTTTTTTGGGGGGGGGGGGGGGGGGGCTTCTTGTTTTTTCCTTCTTCTTTTCTTTCTTTTTTACTTTCTTTCTTTCTTTCTTTTTTTTTTTTTGTTTCTTTCTACTTTTTTTGTGTGGGAGGGGCGATTAGTATTTCTAATAGGGGGTGGTGGATATAGATTTTTTTTTTCTTATTTTTTGTGATGGATTCAACTTCACAATTATAATCATTGACAAAGTCAGGTAGAGTTACCTGTGATAGATTTTCACATTGTCGGCGTTGATGGGCTCAGGAAGGTCTTCTCCCTTCAAACTAGTGAGTCGAAGAGCACCTCTTGGGAGTATTTCTCAAATGATTAGTGGTCCTTCCCACAAGGGTTTAAACTTTCCTTTAGGGTCGGACAAGTGCGGTGGTAGGATGCGCTTCATGACCATGTCGCCGACTTTGAAACTTCGCTTGCGGACCCTTTTGTTATAAGCTTGGGCAATCCTTCTCTGTAACTTTGGGAGTGGCTTAGTGCTCACATGCATTTCTCATATGCCAGATGCAGTTGATCGTATCTTGCTTGTAGCCACTCGCCTTCCTCGACTTCACTTTCTAGCAGTATCCAGAGTGATGGAATTTCGATCTCGACCGGTAATACTGCTTCCATTCCGTATACGAGCTCATATGGAGTTGCGCCTGTAGCAGACTGTACAGACGTTCGATAGGCCCAAAGTGCTTAGGGTACCATTTCTGACCAATCGCGGTATGTTTTCACCATTTTCTCCAGTATGCGAATGATAGTTTTGTTGACAACTTTCACCCTACCATTCATTTAAGGGCGGTAGGGGCTTGATCGATGGCGTCGGATCTTGAACTTGTCGAGGAAATCGCCCATCCTTTTATTGACAAACGAAGTACCGTTGTCAGTAATGACATCTTGAGGGACCCCATAACGGTTGATGAAGTTGTTCTTTATAAACTTGACCACATGAGACGTTACGATGGTGGTGTAAGATGCTGCCTCTATCCATTTAGTGAAGTAGTCTACTGCCACCAGGATGTATTCTTGCCCATTTGAAGCTTTAGGACTGATCTTGCCGATGATGTCTAATCCCCATACAAAGAAGGGCCATTGTGAGGCAGGTTGTAGAGTTCGGAAGCAGGAGCATGGATCTGATATGCATGTTCCTGACACTTGAAACATTTCCTGACATGCTTGTAGCAATCTGTCTCCATTATGAGCCAATAGTAACCAAGTCATAAGATCTTTTTCGCCATCATGTGTCCATTCATGTGTGGGCCGCATAGTCCTTTGTGGATTTCTGACATGACGTGGGTTGCTTCTGTTTCATCCATGCAGCGGAGAAGGACCTGATTGAAGGATTGCTTGTAAAGGATGTCGCCAGTGATTACGAATTGTGTCGCCAGCCTCTATATGGTGCGATGATCTGTTAGTGTTGGTCCTTCTGAGTACTTCTGGTGTTTGAGATATTCCTTAATGTCTGAGTTCCACGGTCGATCATTTGAGGGTAGCTCAGCTTCGTTGATCTGTAAGCAGAATGCGGGTTTTTCCTGAAGTTCAACAGTGAGTTCCCATTCAACAACTCCTTTTGGGATTTCCAGCATCGAGGCGAGGGTAGCCAAAGCGTCTGCGAACTGATTCTTGACTCGGGGCAGATAAGAGAATGAGATCTCTTCAAACTCTTTGATTAAATTCTCCAGATAGACATGGTATGGGATTAGCTTTTCATCGTTAGTCTTCCAGTCATCATTTGTCTGATTGATGATGAGTTGTGAGTCCCCGTAGACCCGCCGCAACTTCTTCACATTGAGGATGATGGCTTCTCTCAGACCGGCGATACATGCTTCATACTCAGCTACGTTGTTAGTGCACTGGAATACTAGCCTCCTGAATATAGGAACTAGGACGTCCTCAGGAGAGTAGAGTATGACGCCTACTCCACTCCTTTTCGAGTTTGCAGCCCCATCAAAGAAGAGTCTCCATTGTCCTACCTTTCTTTCTTCTTCTTCCTCAATTAGGAGGATGTCCTCATCAGGGAAGAAGGTCTTCAGTGGTTGGTAGTCAGGCAGAGAATGTGCTGCTAGATGATCGGCCAATGCTTGCCCCTCGATTGCCTTCTGAGTGACACAAGTGATGTCGACCTCAGAGAGCAATAATTGCCATTTCGCGATCCTGCCTGTCAATGCTGGCTTCTCGAACAAATACTTCAACGGGTCCATGCGAGCGAGCAGAAGGACCAGATGGGCGATCATATACTACCGCAATCGTTGCGTGGCCCAGACTAAGGCGAGGCATGTCTTCTCTAAGCTAGAGTATTTAGCCTCATAACTCGTGAATTGCCTGCTTAAATAGTAGATCGCTTGCTCCTTTCTCCCTGTATCGTCGTGTTGACCAAGCACACATCCGATTGCTTATGCTGTGACAGAGATGTATAAGAGTAATGGCCTTCCTAAAGTAGGTGGCATGAGCACTGGAGGATTTACCAGGTACCTTTTGATCTTGTCAAAGGCTGCTTAACAGTCATCATTCTATTCCTTTAGCGAATTCTTCCGCAGGAGTTTGAATATAGGTTCACAGACTGGAGTGAGTTGTGCGATGAATCGGCTGATGTACTGGATCCTCTCGAGGAAGCCTCGAATTTCTTTCTCAGTTTTTGGGCGGCAGCATTTCGATGATTTCCTTGGTCTTGGTCTCATCCACTCGAATACCTTCTTCACTAACAATGAAGCCTAACAGCTTGCCTCCGGTCGCACCGATGACACATTTTTACGGGTTGATTCGGAGCTTGAACTTCTCTAGCCTATTAAAGAGCTTTTCGAGATCCTTGAAATGTCCTTCGATTGTGCGAGACTTGATGATCATGTCATCCACGTAGACCTCCATTTCCTTGTTTATCATTTCGTGGAATAAGGCAGTCATAGCTCGCTGATATGTAGCTCCAGCATTTTTCAGCCCGAAGGGCATAACTCGATAGCAAAAGGTTCCCCATGGTGTGATGAAGGAAGTCTTCTCACGATCTTCAATGGCCATCTTGATTTGATTGTAGCCTGAGAAGCCATCCATGAAGGAGAAGATCCTGTGCCCTGCAATATTATCTACCAGTGTGTCGATATGAGGCATGGGGAAGTCGTCTTTAGGACTTGCTTTATTGAGGTCCCTGAAGTCGATGCACATTCTGACTTTCCCGTCTTTGTTTGGAACTGGTATGATATTTGTGAGCCATTCCGGGTAGTTGGAGACTACCAAGAATCCCGTATTATATTGCTTGATAACTTCATCACGGACCTTCAGGGCCCATTCTGGCTTCATTCTCCGTAGCTTT
This sequence comes from Magnolia kwangsiensis, assembly GCA_037074715.1. NCBI lineage: Eukaryota > Viridiplantae > Streptophyta > Magnoliopsida > Magnoliales > Magnoliaceae > Magnolia > Magnolia kwangsiensis. The sequence continues at coordinate 9,456,809 of CM073585.1, read as the reverse complement.
TGCTTGACAGGCTTCATGTCTGACTTTGTTGGCAGATGGTACACCACCAGATCCTCATCGAGCCCAGGCATGTCCTCGTATGAGAAGGCAAAGTTGGACAACCTCAGTTTTAGAAACTCCATCATCCTTATTTTCCAGGGAGAGTGACCGTCCGATGCGCACCTCTCTAGGGAGTTCTACTGACCCTGGGTTCATAATTTTGAAATCGTCTGCCACAACTTTGGCCTTTGTTTTGAAGTTTTTGAGAGAATCCTCGAATTCGAGAGCTGTATCATCATTTCCCTCATCCGGGGCTTTATCCAAACCCATGAGCTCGAAGTCCAACTCAATATCGAAATCATATGAGTCGACCTCGAACTCCTGCGATGTGCATGGGATACTTGGCACAGTGGTTTTTGAAAGCCTTTCTGTTGTTTTTGTGTTTTGAAGATTTTTTGATGTTTTGTGATTTTGAGAAATATTTAATTTTTTGTGCTTTTGGGAATATATGATGTTTTTGTGTTTTGAAATTTTTTTGATTTTTTTATGTCGCCTGGGGGTCCCGAACAGGACAATATTGCGAACCAAGACTGATCCTGTCCTAGTTCGGGGTACCAACTACTATTTACATTGGCATTTTTTTTTAGGTCAGCATCCATGGAAGATTCACCGACCAACTCGATTATTAGGGGGACAGCTGTCCATGGTGTTTCCTGTGGGTCACCTGTCTTGATGACCATGATGTCTGTTGGGCTGGGCTCAGAGTCGAAATCTGATTCGATCTCTTCGCCTAGGATTTAGAGTTCTTCTGGTTCCTCTGAGTCCTCTTGTAATGGGACCTTGATGTCTGTCCAGTCAAGGGAGAGCCATTTTCCCTTGTCGATCCAATGGATGGGCTGTTTCTGCCCCTTGTGTTACTGAGTTGATGGCGGGGACATGTCCCCTTGACTGTGTGTGGAAATGGATGTTTCCCTGTTCTTTCCTGTACTCCCCTCAAGGGGCACTCCTGGTTCTGGATCTTGCTCGGGTGGATCATTTTCCCTACCCCTTGCCTCATGTGATGGGTCTGGGAGTTCTGCCCCTTGCGTCGGGTGTACTTTTAATGCCTTAAGAATTTTGTCCCACCTTATGGGTGGCCAGACGGACTCCGGGTGAGAGTGTTCAGAGATTTTGAGTTGCTGGAGTTGGTCCTCAAGGGGAATCATTGTGTCTTCACAAACTGTTCCAGCCTTGATGAACTTGATGGGTGTGCACTTGAAAGGTTGACCCTTCTTTGGCCTTCCAACTTTATCCTCCGGTGTCGGTTGATATCCCAATCCCCGTCCCTATATGTTAGCACGTGCTGGCTTTACTACTATACCTTTCTCGTGGAACTCGGTACGGTAGTTCCAGATTAGCCGTTCAGCAGGGGAAATGACATGTTCAGCAGTGATAGGGCGAGGATTGGCGATTAAATTTATAACTTCAAACTTGAAGCTGTGATATGATACATCGCCCTCTGCATACTGGATGTCGATCACAGGGATGTTAGTTTCTGGGATATTAACTGCTACTGGCAGGACAGTTTCCGGCTCAGCCAACACTGAGATAATTCGATTTCCTGAAGGGAACCCTTTGATGGAGGGTTGAGGGAATGGCTCCAATAGCATGGAGCCACGACCACCCCAACAAAAGGTTAAACGAGGCAGGGATGTCAATGACCTAAAATGTGACAAGGGTTAGGTATGGTCCGATTTGTAGCTCAATGTCAATCTCTGCCTTAACTTGCCTTCAAGAATTATCGAAAGCTCTGACGCTCATGGTACTGGGCCTGAAAGAGGATGGTTCTATCCCTAACCGTTCGGCAGTCCGTAGAGGGTAAACATTAAGGTTAGATCCATTATCAATGAGCACAAGTGGGACTTTAAAATTCTTGTGACCGGCCACTATATTCAGTGAGCGCCCGTGCTTGTGTCCCTCAGGTGGTAATTCATCATCAGAGAAAGTGATGGCTCGTGGTGCGAGGAGTTGTCCAATCATACTTGCCACCATTTCAGGGGGTACGTCAGGAGAGATATGTACATCATTTAAAGTCTTCACAAAGATTTCTCGATGCGATCTTGATGTACATAGGAGTTCCCAGATGGATATTTGTGGGGGAATGGTTTTGAGCTAGGCTGCTATGTCATAAGCAGCGTCGATTTTGCAAGTGGTTCCCAACAAAGTTTCTCGAGTTTTCTTTGGATTTTAGTTATCTCTCCTGAAGTACCTCCCATTGTTGCCCACTTCAGAGCATTCCGAGTAATGCCATGGGACTGCCTTTGGGTTGTAGGATGGGACTATCCTTCCTTCCAAGTATATTAATGATTCCTAAGGTTGAGGGGTTATGGGTAAAACAGTTTATGATGGACTTGGTGGTTTCTCTTGAGGTACCACTGAGTCTTGACAAGATTTAACACTGGGGTTTTCTTCCTCTTCTTGATGTGCGGGAAGGATCTTCTGACCATGTGCTATTTAGTGAGGCATCAAGAATTTTGGACCTTGAACTGGGGGTGCCCCTTACAAAGTCAGTGAAGCTAGATTAGGGAGACCTATTGGGAGAATGACAGGTTCAGAATTTGACCTTTTTGGATATATGAGTGCAGAGTGTGTCCCTTGAGGGACAAGATACTGCAAGCGTGACCTATTAGGTGCGGCTTCGAGGGTTACGAGTGGTTGAACTGCTGGTGTTGCTTCCAAAAATATGAGGGGTTATGTTGCTGGTGCTGCTTCAAGGACTAGTTGTGGCTCCGCTGATGGCATATGTTGGTAACCCCATGTCTGGTTTACTGTATCAGTCATAATTGCTTATATGTAATGATGTGGAGAGGAGTACATGAATAGCCCTTCTTCGATGTGGTTGATGGTAGAAGTGTTGGATGTACCAGGCCCTGCTTGGTGCGATGGTAGGGAATTTTGGAGGATGTTGGCTTGAGCCGCATTGTTAGCCTATGGAGCGATCACAATTTTCTGTCTTTCAATCAAATCTTGGACCGCATGTTTCAAAGCGAAGCAGCGGTCTGTTAGATGGCTAGGAGCCTGATGGTATGCGCAGTATTGATTTTCATTATAACTAGGTGGCAAGGGATTAGGGGGAAGTCACGGTTGGAGCGGTGTTAGGAGTTACTTTTGCATTAACATTGTCAGAATCTGACTATATGTTTGTGCTAAAGGGATGAACTTCCTCCCTAACATTGCCTATTTGTATGGACCTAGTGCATTATCTCGAGGTTGTTACTGTTGTTGTTGTGACGGATGTCCCTGATATCCCTGTTGGGCTTGTTGTGGTTGGTATTTCCTGTTTGACTGTGGCTGGTATTGCCTGTCTTGTTGTGGCTCCGGTTGCGGAGCGTACTGATTGCCTTAAGTGTTAGTGACGATATTTTAATTTTTGTGGTGCGTTGTGCGGGAGCAGTGTCATTTTCATTCTCATATCCTATAGGTTTCCCCTCGACTTTATTTCTTTTGATTGAAGGAGTTTGATGTGGCCATGGGGAAATGGTTCCAGCTTTGATCCTGGCTTCCATTTGTTCACTAGCTCGGATGAGTTGGGAGAAATTTACATAAGGATACGAGATTAGATATCCTGAAATGCTAGGATTTGCAGAGTGTACGATCAAGAATATCTGCTCCTCGTCATCGATGGGATTTCTCATTCGAGCTGTCATGGCCCGCCATCGTCCCACGTATGCTGACAATAATTTGTCACTTTTTTATCCCAGGGCAGCCAAATTAGATTTCCTTGGAGCCATGTTCAGATTGTAAGAGAATTGGTCAATGAATGCCTAGGAGAGCTTTTCTCAAGTTCTAATTTGATGGCTATTTAACGAGGTATACCAATCCAAAGCATCGCCCTTGAGGGATTTCTGGAAGAGCTGAATCAAGGTTCCATCATTCTCTACTATCACATTGAGTTCCCCACAAAATTCTTTTAGATGTGTTGTGGGGCACCCGCTACCATTATACCTTTTGAACTCCGGTACCTCGAAGTTCGGGGGTACCTAGGTATCTGGGAAAGGACAAAGGTCCCTGAACTTAGTGGATAGGTGATCCACTCCTTGCTGTTTTTGAAGCTGACTTTACACCATTTGTAATTACTTTCGTAATTCCTCAATCTCTGACTTTCCTTGTTGTGGGTATCTTGCCCCTTGCTTTAGGGCTTGTGCTGCTTCTTCTTCATATGAATCGATGATGGGATGTTGTTGGAAAGAGGATGGACTCCCAGTGGTGGGAGGTAGCTGGAATTGAACATAGCTCCCTTTCGGAGGAGGGTGCGACATTCGAAAATGGCTCCTGCCTGGGGTATCTGCTAAGTCTGGGACTGTAACACCCTGGAAAAATTCGTACTTGGACTCGAGTACCAACTCGACCAGAAATTGGGTAGGATTAATTCCTTTAGAAAATAAGTGTAAGTTAGCTAGCGCAACGCTAGAGTAGCTGGAAAATAGTCCCTGATCACTTTAAATATGTTCTACAAGACCCAAATCAAGTAGAACCAATGACTCTATAATACTCTAAAACCTCGGATCAAACTCTAAGCCGGTTTGTTCTCTGGACCTCTTTGAAACTTTGTATTGGATCTAGACCGCGCGTCGAAAGTCCGATACCTACAATCTTAGACCGTTGTAACCGCCTAGCTGGACTTGACAATCATTTCGAAAATCAAGTCTAACCGACATTCGCAGGCTATTTCATTAAGCCTGGACTGAAGAGAGTGAGAATAGGGTTAGATTTGGAATTTGAAATTCAAATCTGGCACACGACTTGACGTGTCAGTATTAAGCGTTCTGACCGTCAGAATTCAGCCAAATTACACCCTCGGATTAGGAAAAATTTCTATTTCATATCATGAGACTTGCAGACCTGATCTACGTGCGGTGACCGCTGAACTGAAACTGGACCGCCACGTGCGATTTACGAACACTGATGGTCTGAAAACGGGATGTGAGTGACATCCGACATGTACGAACTTAAGTCCGATCGCGTTCGGCAAGGGGACTGCCAGAAATGTCCTTTTGGACCGAAACAGTCCCGATTTGGATATACCTCAAGTAAACATTGTTCCCGAGCCTATTTCGGGCATGTTTGGGCTTATAAAAGGACTTGAAACCCTCACTCCTCTCTCCCATCCGAATTTGGGAAAAAGCCCTAGGTTGAGAGAGAGAAAAGGTGAGAGTTTGTGAGAGAGAGTGGAGGAGAATTTTCCTGCTGTTGTGCTACCTGCTACACGTGATTAAGCAACACGCTCCAATCACTTTGCCGGTGATTTCTCCATATTTCTAAGTAAGAAAATACCCTAATTATTTGCTGATTTGTTGATTCTTAGTTTCCATAGCCTGGTAGCTGATGGATCTTGTAAATCAGGTTGCCTAGTCGCCGTAGACGAAGCGTATACGCTCCGTTCGAATTAACACAACTATAGGAGAAAAGGTGTGGATTTTAGACGCTTTGATTGACTGTTTCTAACGCTTTCAATGTCGTTTAATAGTAGATTATCGACGACAACGCCATTTGACAAGTACAACATGCTGTCCGTTTCCTGTTTCGTAAATAGACGAAGAATATGAGATTTAGGGCATTTTAGTCATTTGTAGGAAATACTGTTTTCATCCATATTTTGCTGATGTGATTGACATGGCTTCTTGTCGCATTAGGATATTAGGAATGCCTGCATAATTAGTTTGGCGAAGAGATTCGCCTAAATGCGCACTTTGAGTCGACATACTATATGTAGACTTAAGTGTGTTGTTTAAGTGTTTGTATAAATGTTTGTATTAGTATGTATTGCTTTAAATGGTGTTATGAATTAGTTTGAGATTGATTTCTCAATTAATATGCAGATGTAAATGATTTCCTACATGTTAGCTATATGCATGATTTCATAGGGTACTGAACTTACCATTGCAAACCCTGTCAACCATGGTACCTTGATCCACGAAGACTCATGAGGTGGGCATGGTGGTATGGGACACCGTGGTCGAGTTGTCGGCCTACGCTGGGGCCACAAACCTTCCCGTAGTGACCAGTGAGCACCTATGTCTCGTGAGCAGATTATGGTGGTATGGGACACTATATTCTTGCTGTCGGCCTACATTGATCAGGCGACGAGTCCTTTGTAGTGACCGCGAGCGTATTCTGAGTTTACGGGAGGCGACGACCCTTTCGTAGTAGTGAGAGTACAGTAGGCCTGTATTGATAAGGTGATGGGGGAGAGGTGCAACGAGTGAGAGCAACAGCCCTGGCAACTCTTGCAGCGACCTACAAAAATATACATCGTATGAGATTACTAGGAGTGACGACCCTAGACAGGATCTGTGTTGGGATTGATATAAGGGAAGTACCTTAGTTTCTCAATCCTGCTGTTTGAATGGACTAATAATAACTCGAAAATCATATCACCATTACATTGCATGTTCCTGGAAGATGTGGAGTACTGTGGGACGATTACATGCCGCGGTCGTAAGATGGTGCCGTATGAGGGAGATCGTCGGTGAGGGCATCCATCACGTCATGTCATATTGCATTAACAACAGTATTAGGAATGTTTGATTTACTGCTTTACTATTATCGCATGATTAATTTGAGAACATGCTAATCCTTGCTCTATTATTCCACTGAGTTAGCTACTCATTCCCACGTTACGGGATGGTGTTTGCAACACCCACCAGACCCTGTCTTAGATGCAGGTGAGGCAGCGATTCAGGAGGCAGAGCCGGACTATAATGAGGACCAGGACGAGTTCTCATACATGCAGTACCACGACGGCTTTGCTTAGGTGGCCTGGATTGATAGGACTTCTCAGTGGGACTACTTTTGACATTTTGATTTTATTTATTTACATGTATATGAGACTTAGAGATGTATTCATACTTTAGAGACAGTCGAGATCTACTTTGTTTTACCATACAGTGATATATATATTCTTTAGTCTTCCGCTTACTTTTATCACTGGATCTGGAGTATGAATTGCAGTTTTGGTATACTTTTACTTATGTGAATGCTTTAACTCAGACAACATTGAATCATAATCATTTTTGTTGCATAAGTGACGGTCTGGAACTCGGGAGTTGAGTTTATACACGACCCCCGATTTTTAGGGTGTTACAAGTTGGTATCAGAGCATGAATAAGATTATACCGGGCCTGGGTTATGGCCACGTGACGTACGCTGTCGCTTCCTTTGACTTAGGTAGGTGCGAGAAGTGTCTAAAAACACTTATAGAATCGCAGACTCGCCAAGAGGCGAAGACTATTCGTATCGATCGCGCGATCGAGTCCGTAACTCATCTAGGGTCGCGTGAAGTGACCTAAGTAGCTCCTACATTGTAGGTAGGTGGGTTGAAACATTCTTTGAATGATTCTAAACCCGTAAATGTAAATCCTTGGGCTGTGGGACAACCACAACCCTTACATTCAATCGCTAGGGCTTAAAAATCCCGTTTCACCTAAATTCTTTGAGATTCTTCCTCTCACCACTCCGTTCTTCAATTCTTTCTTATTCTTTTCATGTTAGGCATTGATCCTAATGTGAAAATGATATAAAATCATACTTCGACAAAATTTTATTGTGAATAGTAAAATTTTATGAAAACTGGCCATTAGGCCATTCTAAGTTTACAATATTTAGCAACTAATGGGCTAGATGGATGTATTGGCTCCTTCTACCCCAAAATCATATGCTGCATAATAGAGAATTGCATTCATGTTTGCAGATTGGCCCTAGAAAGCCTCAAATGTATGTTTGGGCCTCCATAGGGCAATCTACAATGAACTAGGGTGGGGCCCATAATTTTTTGGAGTCCCTGGACCAGGGGGGACCAGACCCATATGGTTCCACAGGCCACCTAGAGAGATGGCCGGCAATGCATCGTCGTCCGATGGGACCCACTTGATGCGAAATTTGGGGCGTGGGGGTATTTTGGGTAGTACACTCCCCCCCCCCCCCCCCTCCCCCCCACCCATGTATGGTTCGTCCATAGAAAACCCCTAAATGGGGTACTTCCTTCACAACAGCCCCCTTCCCTAGCTCCATTTCACATTTTTTGCTGCCCTCTCTCAAAACTGTGATTCCAAATCACTCTCAAACCCATTTCTTGTTGAAAACGACCCCACTCCATCACTCCATTGTAGTTTACAACTCTCCCTCTTGCAAATCTCGTTCGTTGGAGCTCCTACAACCCCCAAAACGAGCTGAAATAGTGAGGAGCTCCATTCCCTTTTTTCATTCTCTTTTCTTTCTGAAAATTCATCCTAGGGGAGCTTGAAGCATCCCTCTACAACGCCTAGATCTCCCTTTTCCAGTTTGGGTAGCCATTTCTCAATATTTTCCCCACTTTCCATGGCTTTTGTTGAGGCCATTTTGGGTCTTTTGTCTCTCTCCTCCATCCTCTCTTTGATGGGAAAGAGAAAGACCACAGCGGATGAGGCTGGGCCTAGTCGCCCTGCGCAATCAAGAAGACCGAGGGGTGGCACCGCTAGCTCAAGCGCCAACGTAAGTCCAAGCACCGCCCGAGAGTTCCATACAAAGCGGGATTTGGATCCCCATACTCAACTTGGGCGAGTGATTTTAGCAGAGATGCCTCACAGCGAATACACTAACTGTAAGGTGTTGTTTGAGGTGGACGTGGAAGGACGACTCTTCGGCGAATTCCTGCTATTCGAGCGCATTGAAGCTGCACATTGGGGTCCGCTCTTTGAAGCTCGTGCTCGTGCTAATGTGAGCACCGTTCGTGCCTTCTACGCTCGTATTCAGAATCCTACCTTGGAGCCGTTACAGTTCAAGATTCCTTTTGGTAGAGACCGGATGACTACGATCGATGTTCGGTTGATAGCGCAACTTCTGAACGTGCCTCTTGGTGATGTTCATCCCAGTGCAAAGAATTTGAGGAGTAGGCGTGAGCAGGATCGCCGTACCAGGTTCCTATGCGGTAAACTGGTTCCGTGACAGCCTAACAATAGCCTCAAGGCATCTCATATGTCTGATGATTTGCGCCTACTGCACCACATTTGCACGTTCAACGTGTATCCCAGGTCGACAAATCGCATTGAGTGTACACGCCTTATGGTTGATTTCTTGTATCAGGTGGCCCAGGGAGAGAATGTGTGTATGACCACTTTCATCTTACGACAGATTATCCTCATAGTGAAATTAAGAAGAACGTCGGAGTCACTTCTTTTTGGCCGACTAATATGCAAGATCGCGCTTGAGTTTACTTACAGACTTGGGCCAGAGTTGCCAGTTCCGATTCACAATATTGATGAGTCTACCATGGTCAAGATGAAGATCGGGTCTCAGTACCGTGAGACTCAGCTTGAAGAGGATAGCGGGATGATTTTGATGATGAAGAGGATCCAAGTGAGGGAGAACCTGGAGCAGAAGTTGAGGAAGAAGTCCAGGAAGAGGTAGAAAAGGAGGCTCAAGATACAGATGAGAGCCCTCCTTCTGCTCAGGCTACTGGTGATGATCGCATTGCCCGAATTGAGGAGAGCCAGGTCACCTTACGAAGGGAAGTTCAGGAACTACGGACTATGGTCGAGGATACTAAGGCCGTTATGAAGAGGAAATTCGGCAAGGTGACTCGCACCTTGAAGGTGATCCTGTGCTACTTACAGGATAAGGGTGCTCCTCCTCCGTCACCCGACTCAGACTAGCGATGCGATCTTTGATGTTGTTGTTAGTAGTGTCGTTTCCTGCTTTATGTTTTGTAAGCCTGTTAAGGCTAGTAGTTTGCTTATGTTGCTGTTGTAACTTTAACTGTCTTAGTTCCCATGTACTTCTCGTCATGATGCTTGTAAGGAGATATCCCTTGTATTGTGACAATTTTGATTAAATGAAATGCATGGAATCCTTTTGACTCTTGTGTGAATGATTGCGGTGTGGTTGTGCTATTGAGACTGACAAGGTTGCGCCCTATTTTGAATATAGGGAATGCCGCCGAAGGCTACACGGAGCACAGCTCGGCTTACATTGGGTGAGCCTATGGATCAGGCTCCTTCGCAATCTGATGCACATGCGGACCCTGCTGTGGGCCCGATTCCTGAGACAGTACGTGCGTCTCAGCCTACTACTGGTCCTACAGCTGGACCACCGCCTTTCACACCGCCCATCAGAGAGCTGTACCGCGCATCTTCTTCGACGCAGTACATGCCACAGCCTGCTCCACCTCCAGATAGATTTGAGCAGATGATGGCCATGATGCAGCAGCAGCAGCAGCTCCTGACTACTATTGTGGGGACTCTAGCCCAGGTTGGGAGTGTGCCTCCACCCGCACCACCTACGCACCCTTCCTTCAGACCTCCGGTATCTCAGATCAGGCCGCCTCTATGGCCCACGACACAGGGGCCGAACCGGCCATAGCAGGCACGGGTGCATGCCTTGACAGCTGAGGTAGCTGCGACAGAGACTTCTCAGCATTCGGCCTTTGAGGTCACTGACCACATTGGAGGTATTCCTATTCTTGTGATGGTGGACATAGGGTCCACGATTTCATTGATAACACGTGCTATAGTCAGGCGCATTGGGCTACCGACTATTAGGATGGATGGGGTGCGAGTTTATACAGCTCACGGGTCCTTTACAGATGCCACCCTGATGTGTGAGGGTTGTTTGGTGGATCTGGGGGCAAGACGATGGCTCTAGATCTCGTCGTCGACCCCTCTCTTGTTTATCTCGACGTCATTCTTGGCATGGACTGGTTGACTGCAGCGAGGGCCGAGATTGACTGCGAGACTTGTATAGTGACTGCCTACGAGCCAGAGGGCGTATCCTTCACGTTTCCAGTGCAGGTAAATCTCCCCTTCCGCATACTTAGTTACGCTACTTTACTGCGAGACGCTGGTGCCCAGATACTTGAGCATACGCCAGTCGTTTGCGAGTTTGGGGATCTGTTCAGGAAGATCCCTGGTTTGCCGCCTAGATGAGAGATTGATTTCACTATCGATCTGGTGCCTGGTTACACGCCCGTCTCACTGCCGACGTATCATATGGCACCGTGTGAGATGGAGGAGTTGAGGACACAGATTGATGGTCTGTTGGAGCTTGGCCTTATACGGCCTAGTGTGTCTCCTTGGGGAGCACCAGTTCTGTTCGTGAGGAAGAAGGATGGTTCGATGCGATTGTGTATTGATTATCGCAGGTTGAACCAGATCATGGTGAAGAACACGTATCCTTTACCCAGGATCGATGACTTGTTTGATCAGTTGAGAGGAGCACAGTACTTCTCAAAGATTGATCTTCAGTCAGGATATCATCAGTTACGCGTCAGGGATGAGGACGTGTAGAAGACAGCATTCAGGACCAGCTTTGGCCACTATGAGTTCCTTGTGATGTCGTTCAGTCTCACGAACGCACCAGCCGTGTTCATGGATCTGATGAACCAGGTATTTCGCCCTTCCCCCAATTGATTCGTCTTTGTGTTCATTGACGACATTTTGGTATACTCCAGGAGTCGAGAGGAGCATAAGGAGCACTTGCGTTTGGTCCTGGATACGCTCAGACAGCATCAGTTGTTCGCACAGTACAAGAAATGCGACTTCTGGAAGCAGGAAGTGAAGTTCCTGGGACACGTGGTGTCCAAGGATGGCATGACAGTTGACCTGTCTAAGGTAGCTGCAGTTCAGGACTGGGAGCAGCCTGGTTCTGTCACTGAGGTGAGGAGTTTCTTGGGTCTCGCTGGCTATTATCGATGCTTCATTCGGGATTTCTCGAAGATCGTGAGACCTTTATCTCAGTTGACACGGAAGGACGTGAAGTTCACCTGAAATGACAAGGCAGAGTCAGCTTTTCAGGAGCTGAAGGACAGGCTTACATCTGCCCCTGTGCTAGTATTGCCAGAGCAAGGGGTTAGATACACTATATACACTGATGCGTCTAGCGTTGGTCTGGGTTGTGTCCTTATACAGAGGGACAGGGTAATTTCTTATGCCTCGAGACAATTAAGGAAGCACGAGGAGAATTACCCTACACACAACCTAGAGTTGGCAGCCGTCATATTCGCACTGAGACTCTGGAGACATTACCTCTATGGAGAGGAGTTCGAGCTCTTTTGCGACCACAAGAGCCTCAAGTACATATTCACGCAGTGAGACTTGAATATGAGGCAGCGGCGATGGATGGAGACTTTGAAGGACTTCAAGTTCGAAGTCTCTTACCATCCTGGGAAGGTGAACTTTTTGGCTGATGCGTTGAGCCGCAAGAAGGCGATAGAGTTTGCAGCTCCGCTGATGGTTGCTGAGTGGGATATGGTTGAGTTTTTGCGAGATTCTGAGCAGAAACTCACTGTAGAGGAGCCGTTTGAGTTCATCGCACATGTGCAGGTGCGATCTCAGATCGATGACCGGGTCATCGACGCGCAGGGGGATGATGCTCATCTGACTGAGCTTCGAGAGCAGGCCAGTGATGATGCAGACGCCGAGTGGCGAGTTGGTATGGATGGGGGCTTACCTTATCATGACCGCCTATGCGTCCCAGATGTCCCTGACTTGAGACGAGAGATTCTCGAGGCTGCGCATTGTACCAGGCTCGCTATGCATCTAGGCAGTACGAAGATGTATCGCGACATGAAGAGGACTTATTGGTGGGAAGGTATGAAGACCCACATAGTTGAGTTCGTGTCCCGTTATCTCACTTGCCAGCAGGTGAAGGCAGAGCATCGCCGACCACCTGGACTCTTGCAGCCTATGCCGATTGCAGAGTGGAAGTGGGATTTCATTTTCATGGACTTCATTTCAGGGCTGCCGAAGACGAGGAAGGGACATGATTCCATTTGGGTGATCGTAGACCGTCTGACGAAGTCGACGCACTTCCTACCGTCTAAAGCAAGGGAAATATATATCCTTTAGTCTTCCGCTTGCTTTTATCACTGAATCTGGAGTATGAAATACAGTTTTGGTATACTTTTACTCATGTGAATGCTTTAACTCAGACAACATTGAATCATAATCATTTTTGTTGCATAAGTGACAGTCTGGAACTCGGGAGTTGAGTTTATACATGACCCCCGATTTTCAGAGTGTTACAGGGACGTTGCTCCCGTTAGGGGGAGTGAATTAGACTCGAAACTGACCCCCTTCATATGCATCCGCCAGTTCTTGTCTGTGGTTCCCATTAGGGGGAGCCTGTGTTGTAACCTGATTGTTGTGATGTGTTGAGTAGAGATGTGCGGGAGGGTTGCTCCCGTTTACTGGTTTCTGTTGTTCTTGTGTTGTCTCTCCTGGGAGAGGGAGCATGGGGTTTACTGGAGGAATGAGAGAGAAGGCGAATGGAGTTTATGGGAGTGAGCTATTCTGTACACTAGGCTGAGTTGACTGTGTATTTGGGGAGGGATTCGGCACCAAGTGAAGTAGTAACTCTTGCATTGTTCGAAGCAGCAACTCTTGCATGAAAGTATTAGCTTGGGGGTCTACTTGAGCCACTGGTGGTAGTAATGCAGGTGCCGGTGTAGGTGCTGATGTTTCGGGAGTAGGCTGTACTGCCGGCTCTCCTTCATGGGTAGCTTGAGAGGCTGCGCGGGATTGGGTGGTCATAGTTCTGATTTATGCCCAGGAATATGCAAGCCAAAGATTTTTTTTGTTTGTTTGTTTATATGAATGCAGTAATGATGTCCCTTGAGATTGAAGTATCACACACTTTCAAGTCAGGTCTCAGCTAGTGTGCTCTAGTAAGTCCCCAGTGGAGTCGTCATTCTATAGACACTGAAAAATTGGCGCCCACACTGATTTATATTTGTAATAGGTTAATAGGGGGATAGGCTGATTGTGAATGTTGGAGTCGCCACTAGTCGAAAAATCTCGAAATCTCGTGACTGGCTAGAACCACGAAATACGTAAGGTGAGAGAAATCCGAAGACTTTCCTACCTTAAATTGACTCCTGGTCTGCGATCCGAGATTCTGGGCAAGGGACCTCGATTATAGAGAGGGAAGGTGTTAGGCACCCTCTCTACCCTTACGAACGTATGGTCTCTACTTTTTGTGATAAAATAATCTTAAGGGATGGATGATATAGTCAGGATAGGACTAGGCACGCACGTGGATTTCTGATGTGACAAGATCTGAGATTTCGACAAGCCATAGAGCATACGTCTGACGGCGTGTCTAAGAGGCGGATGTGATGATGCTTATGCAAAGATATTAAAGGACTAGATTACTAGAAATTTCTGATGTGGCAGGATCCGATGTATGGAAAGCCACAGAGCATACGTTCACTAGAGATCTAGAGAAGCAGGGGGTTTGAGAAAGGAGTAAATGTCATGATGGATGCTTGTAGAATAAATAGATCCTTGGCTTGATCTTAAGTAGGTTATAACATAAACTGGACCATGACCAATTTGGGTTAGGCTTATGAGTTGAAAAGGTTGAGTTGAGGGCTAGGGGGTGGCTGGAAAAATCTGGACTTTAAGGGCTTGGGAGCTCCTTCCCTTTCCCTCACTCTCTTCCTCACTCACTCTTCTTTCCTTTAATTTCTCTCTCACTCCCTCTCTTGGTTGTTGAGGTTTGTTGAAATGAGAAGAGGAGAGGGCTATTTATAGCCTTCTCCAATGGCATTTTCTTAATTTTTAGATTTGAGAGGGGTAAAGGGTGAGGTGGCAAGTGGTGATTAGTTGTGGAGAGTGAAATGCCACATGAAACTCTCTCATTTGCTATTGAGGGCGGTAAAATGGTAAATAGTGGGATGGGGGGTAAATCCAGGGAAAAGTTGACTTTTAGACACTGGAAAAGCTGTCCATACGGAAGCCATGAGCGGCGGCACTTGAAGTACCGCAGGTGGTAATCAGACTGCCGCCCGGGCCTGGTTCGGGCCGATTTCTCACGTACAAGCCTTGTACATCGTGCGGGTTCGCTCAGAAGTCTCCTTTCCGGGTTTTCGGCTCAGAAAAGTGGGTTTCGGCTTGGGTGAAGGGGATCTGGTCATGGTATAGGGGATAAACGGGGTTGTGTGCATGTTGAACGGTTTGGATCAGGGTTTCAGGTTGTAAATTGGGAGTTTGGGGACTTTAGGTTAGGGTTCGGTTTAGGCTGGGATTAGGGGTTTGATTTAAAGTATGATCATGGTTTTCGGACAGTATTAACCTTCTCAAGATTCAGCCTGGGTGGGGTGTCTACAGTATGGTAGACCGTGCAGATCTCTGAGATGTTGGACCGAGGTCAGAGAGCGGTGTCTCCTAGGTCCCGAGCTTGTGCAGCAGATGTCAGAGGCTATCGATATTATTAGGCAAATGATGCGCACAGCTCAGAGCCGACAAAAGAATTTTGTTAACTATTGACGTCATCCCTTGGAGTTTACAGTAAGGGAGAGAGTGTATCTCAAGGTCTTGCCCATAAAGGGCATGGTTCGATTTGGAGCGAAGGGCAAGCTTGCCCCGAGATTCATAAGACCTTTCAAGATCACTGGTCGTGTTGGCGTTGTGGCCTATCAGCTTACCTTGTCATCTCAGTTGTCTAACGTCGGTCTAGCATCCACAACATTTTTCATGTCTCTATGCTGAGGAAGTGTGGGTTAGACATCATTCTTGTTATTGATTGGCAGCCGTTAGAGATTCGTGAGGACGCTTCTTATATTGAGCAGCCAGTTCGTATCCTCAATCAGAAGGAGCGGGTCCTCCTGACCAAGGTCAACCCCTTAGTGAAGGTTCAGTGGGGTCACCATTCTATTGACAGGGCGTCTTAGGAGCACGAGCATGAGATTTGAGAGCGTTATCCCTATCTCTTTGATGATTGATTATATGTTGTATCTTGTATGCTATCTCTAATTTTATATGATGATGCTATGTTTCCTCTTCTTTATGAGTTGTATCTAGTTGCGATGATTGTGTAAATTTTGATGATGAAATTTTTATTTGGAGGGAAGAGTTATAAGGCCCGTATCCTAGACAGTAGCATTTCGTAGGCTTCCGCGGTCCTCCTGGTCGAATTTCGGTAACCCTCGACCTGTATCCGATGTTTGCTCATGATTCTAAGCTGAGTCTTGTATACTGAAGTCGGCTCGACCCGAAACTTGTACCTTAGTGACGACGTCATCACCGTGGTTCCAACGCTGTGACTCATGCACCGATCTGATACCTAGGCCAGGAGATGTAGGCCTGCGTTCATTCTAAAGAAATACCACATGTTGCAAATTCTGAAAGAATCTCTACAACATGTCACATCAAATCAAGTCAAGTACACCACCTTACCTCAATGTCACTTCACCCTATCCCAAGTACAAATGACAACTCCCTCTTTTCCCACAAGTCAACACTCTCTCTCCCTACTCATCCCTCTTTTTTTAAATTTCAAACAAAACCTTACCTCTCCATCCCCTTCCTTACAACACCCATCCCATATCAATCCATCATTCCTCTCTCCCTCTCATTCTCTAAGCAATTCCCAAATCTCATGAGAGCTTCCAACGTCCAAGCTCTCTCCCAAAAACTAAGTGTGGCCCAATGAGTGGTTGACATGAGAGATAAGAAGTGTGGCCCACCTTCTTATCTCTCATGTCAACCACTCATTCTCCATCAACCTTCATTTAAATGGAAGGCAAGGAGAATACAAGTCCAAAAAGCTAAGGAATAAGGCCGATAGGTGGGTGATCCACCGTTAAATTTTCTTTTTTTTGGACCACATGTGGTGGGACTCGTTTGAAGTATACAATGTAAGAAATGAAGGGTCCATAGTGGCAGGGTCCCTCTCTCTCTCTCTCTCTCTCTCTCTCTCTCTCTCTCTCTCTCTCTCTCCTAATTGTTTGGCCCATCTTGAACTATGTATCATATCCATGCCGTCCATACATGTAGGGCCTACCATCAGGCCGTCCGTCCAGCGTCTTGGGATGTTGGGCATTGACAGCGCTGGCCTCTCTCCCTCTCATACACACACACACATGCACATATATAAATATAATATATATTGTATATTGTTATATAATATAATATAATATATTATATTACCTTAATTTGGTGGGCCACTTCCACGTGGAACCCACCTGTTGGAAGCAGAAAGGCTGGTGCATCTCACACAAGCTATATAGTTGGGACGTCACCAGATCTTACGAGACCCACTATATGTGTTTCAACCCACCGTCCATCTGGACAGTGGGAAATCCACACGCCTACAGTTCTGTGGGCCACTACCATGATATATGTGTTTTGAATCCATGCCATCCATCTACGTGGTGGCACCCATCAACGCTGGACATGGTTCATTTGCACTGTCCATACATACGATACCATCAGCGGCCCTATCATGATGGATGTTTTCCATCCAAACCATCCATACTGTGGAGCCTACCATCAGGCCTTCTAGGGACGCTAGGCATTGACAGCGCTGACACTCCTACCCTCACACACACACGTGTGTATATATATATATATATATATATATATATATATATATATATATATATATATATATATATATATATATATGATATATGTTATATAATATAATATAATTTATATTAAATAATATCATGGTGGATCTGGTGTGCCTGGTACGGCCCCCACCATGATGCATATGTTATATCCCTACCATCCATCTGTGTGTGGACATGGTGCCATTGTGATGTTTGGGTTCTGCCACACCCGTGGGACCCACCGCTCTATGGATGTGCTGCATCCAGTCATCCATCCATTTGGTTAGCTTGTCTCAGGTTTAAGACAGGAGATGAGACAGATCCAGTTATCAAATGGACCACACTACAGACAACATTCGTATTGAACGTCTGCCATTGAGACCCCATTTCGGGTTACAAAAGTTTTGGATTAATATGATATTTGTTTCTTCCCCCTATCTAGGTCTTTATGACCTTATGAATAGACTGGATGGAAAATAAATGTTATGGTGGGCCCCTCTAAATTTTAACAGTGAAAATCATTATCACCACTGTTATTTGTGGTATGGTCTAGATGATCTTTTGATTTGATTCATTGTTTGGATAATGCTCTAAAATGATCTCTATAGATGGATGAATGGTGCAGCCTACTTGTTGTATTTGAGAGGCCCAATATGACATATTCGGGGCCCATGGATTGAGGCTCATTGTGATGTATTTAGAGCCCATGAGTAGAGGCACATAGTGTTGTGTACTCGGCCCATTTGATCGACCCATTTGATGCAGCCCATTGTGATATATATATATATATATATATATATATATATATATATATATATATATATATATATATATATATATATATATATATATATAGGCCCATGAGTGAAGCCCATTGTGATGCATATATGCCTCGTAAGCAAGGCACATGATGATGTATATTAGGACCTTGTACAAGGCTGTGGGCCTATTATACGATTGGCCCTATGAGCGTTATTCCTTGGGAGCAATGTTGGTTAAAGGTCCACATTGATGGGCAATAGTGGTTGGACGTCCATATTGTAACCGTCCCCTATGTCTTGTTAGGCCTATTCTCATCATTCTCTAGTGGGTTAACCTAAATGATTGGGCCCAATTGATATTACTTGATCCATCATCGACCGTTCAACTATGGACCCCACCTTGTGTCGAGGTCGATTATCGATACCGATTATCGGTGACGATTGCCGATACTAGCTATCGTTACTAACTATGAGTTTATAACTACATAGCATCATGATACATGCCTATACGCATCATAAGTGTGTTTGTTATGAGATGTGATTGACCATTTCATATGCCATGGTGCAAGTGGTTTATGTGACTCCCTGATAGGCTGAGTCATCCCACATGAGCGCAAGATTGATGCATGATTGGACTGCGTGACTGATGCACTTTACATTTGTGTGATTGTGATTACTGTATGCCCAAGCGACATCAAGGCCATGGCCACCATAGACACATCATGGGTGGCCGGATTGGATACCTAAAAAATTGTTTCTAGCATCAGGGCATCATAGATGTCCCTGAGTGAAAATTCCTAAACCCGATGGTACCAGAGCATGACTCCAATGTCAAGACCGAGTGAATACATGAGAGTGCGAGGGTCGTAAATCAGTAGGCCGCGTCTCCCACTGTGTCGTGGTCGATTGAAAAGGGGTGTGACCTTACTCTCCTGAGTGAGGGGGCAATTTCTAGGTTGAGTCTGACCAGCTTGAGGGATAGGTCTGCTATCGACAAGTTGGGCCCAATATTGGCAAGCGGATAGTGAGGTCTCTTCCACTCACCCAGTTGTGCTTTTAGATAGGTGCGACAAGCTGGCGTAGAGTGTACTAGACCCCAGTGCTTATTCAAAATCAGAATAGTACTGATATTTGATAAGTTGCATTAATATGTGGATTTGGATGAGGATTGGCATGCTTGAGTTGCATCTTGCATCGCATGGCCTCGATATGGCTGATAGCATTCATATCTTGCAAAGCATAGCCTGGGTAGGGATGATCGCATTCGTGTACTCATCAGCATGATTCCGCATTACTATAACATTGTATTCTGAGCACGCTCATATTGCGTACACACTTACACCACCCTCTAAGCTTTCTATAAGCTTATGCATGATTGATGCGTATAGGTGACACCAGGTCGTAGTCGTAGATTCGCCGCACTAGGAGCGTGCAGTCGAGCTTCAGGAGTTTTCGTTATTATCATTATCTTATATTTCCCTTCATACACATTATACCTTAAATTTTTTTTATCATAGTGGGTGTGATGGTGTTCTTGTGATTATTGTTCATGGGTTATGCTTATGGTTATGGTTATATTGAATCAAAATCATATTAGAAATCCTCCTTGTAGAATTCTAGGATTGGAACCCGGTGTATGGGTGCTGGGAGCCAAGAATGGGGTACTACGAAGCTGTCGGTGCCGGATTTAGCGATCGAGAATTTTGTGAGCCCGGTTTCTGAGTTTGGGACATGACATCCATACCTTTGAATGATCATGTTTACCAGGATTGATCTCCTAGTATAACAGAGGTGTTGTTAGGTTTACTGCTTTCTGCTATTTAGGATAGTTTATTTTTCGTCATTCTAGGATAGTTTACTTCCGCCGTTTTAAGATAGTTTGCTTTTCAGTTGTTTAATTCTTGTGCTAACCCTTCTTCACACTGAGATCATTGGAAAAGCCTCAAAATGTCTTGTTCAGGTATTATCTTTTCAACGCTTCCCTTTTTATTTTCATTACCTTTTTTACATTACATGCTTATTTCTTTTACATTGAGGATAATGTAGATTTTAGGTTGGGGATGGGAGATTAGGTAAACTAATCAGTGTTTTCTCAGTTTTGAACAAATTTTGCAAAAAAATTTAATGTTTCAAGATGAAATCTATTTGGGAAGTAATGAATTGTGTACCTAAGAATGCTTTGACAATGATAAGATAGAGATTGAATTTTGAAGTAACGAAATCTAATCATCTAAGTAATTTATCACCTAAGTACTTGCACTCAATTGATTAAGAGGAAGTTTGAATATCATGTTAAATCACAAAATACATTCAATACGTCTTCTGTAAGATATACTAGAAGTTCTGATTATTAGTATGTGAATCATTGATAAATGATGAGAATCAAGTCTGGAGAATTTTATCCACCTTAAAAGAAAAAAAAAACTAATTAAAAAACAGGAGATCAACAAAGAGGTCATGAAAAAGAATGAAAAGAATGAAAAATGTGGAAAAAATGCAAAAATAAAAAGAACGAATAAAAACTGACTGTCGATATAAAATTAAAAATTGAAAAAAGAAGGAAAAGGGGATAGGTTCCGAATCAGTACTTGAGTTTTCAACCTTGAAGTGGTGAGCATGGCTAACATTATGAAAAGATAGTATTTTTATGAGAAGTAAATTGATTTTCACTGAGCACGTTGAAAACTTGATATGCGAACTATGCTCTGACTTAATGGATAAAGAACTTATTTGATTGATTGCTTATGTGATTCGGCTCAAGGTTTTTAAAATCTCACTTTCTCATCTTAAGTCTATTCATTCAAACTTGTTTACACAAAAGATTATTTTCTAAAAAAGGTTTGAATATTGCACATTAAAGTTCATTTTTCACATATTTTGCTCGAGACTAGCAAAATGCTGGATGGGGATTGTGTTGAGGGTCAAATATTACTTATTATCCCTCATTTATTACTTGATTTTATGAACATAATAATGCTTAATGTCCTATTTTAATCATGTTTGTGTTGCAAGGTGAATTTAAGATCTTGGATTGAAAAGGATGTTAAAAGTATGGATTTAATGCTCATGTATCACCAAAGCTAAGGATGGATCTTATGAGACCAAGAATGAAGAATTCACATGCTAAAGATCCAAGAAAACTATGTGAGGAATGAAGAGCAATGAAGACTTGAAGTGAAAAAAAATGAACCCTAAAAATCTGTCTCTTTTAACTAGTCCCTCGACTAGTTGAAGAATCCTCGACTCGAACTCTAGCAATAAAATCCTTTAATTTCCCATTATCCTCGACCAGTCGAAGCATTTCCTTGACTCGTCTAAGGTTACGCAGACAATACATGGACTGCGTAAATTTGAGGCAGTTTCCGGATTTGTTCAACTCGTTACAAAAATTGCAGTTGAAAAACTATAAATAGGAGTCCCTAGGATATTCGTAGGCATCTTCTAGGGTTTAAGGAGTGGAGAAAAAACATGGAGAAGCTATCGTCAAGAGTTTTTCTTCCTTTTCTTTAGTTGTTTTTATATTTTTCTTAAGAGATTTTAGTTCAATCATGTCTATGGTTGGTTAAACCTCTTAGCTAGGGCTAAGAGGTGAAGCTTGTAGCGTGATGAGATGTTTCTTTTACTTTGATTCATGTTTATGTTGTACCTTCTTTGATTCTAGTTTGATTTTAAAGGAATAATTTCAGTTCTTAATGGTTTATTGTGACTTAAATTACAATAGATCTGTAATAGCTTTGAGTATCTTCTTTTCGTGATTTTGAGATTGTAGGATTGGTAAATCCTGTTGTTAGCCATCGTCTCATGGGTATGGATTGGTGATGGAAGCTCTTCTAATTATAACAATTCTCCTCCATTGAGAATTAGGTCAAGGAAAGTTCAGATTGATCTTAATTGTATATCTTCCAATTGGATAGGATAGGACTCCAATTCCATTCATGTGACTTGAATTAAGTAAGAGGGCTTCCTGATCTCTACAAGTGGATCCATGGAAACCCTAGTTACCACCTTTGAATTTGTTAGTTTTAATCAATTTAATCATAATTATTCTCTCAATTAATTCATATTTAGATTCACATCTTCTTCTAGTTCTAGTTCTAGTTACTTTCAGAATACACACAAGATTAGTTCCGGTGGATTCGACCTCAGTCTCACCAAGATTATTACTACATCGCGACCCTACACTCGGAGTTGTGAACACCTTTATACTGTTTAACGCAAATTAAATGTGCGAAAGAAGGCATTTTTTTACGGAACAAGTTAGCGTAATTATCAAGAAGAACACTCCCCTAAAATAAAAATAAAAAACCTATTACCCTACAATTTCATGTACCATAGGAAAATCCTAATTAAAAAAACCTTACTAGATTTGGGGGCAAGCGTTAATCTCATACCCTACTCAATATACAAACAATTGGGGCTTGGAGAATTAAAACCCACCAAGATCACCATACAACTTACTGACCGATCTATTTGTATACCAAGAGTAGTTGAAGATGTGTTAGTCCAGGTTGATAAGTTATACTACCGAGTAGACTTCATCATCTTAGACGCAGTCGGTTATAAATGGTAGCAATTAGATTTTGGTCATCCAATGATACATATTTCTGACTACTTCAAATGCAATCATCAATTACCGAAATAGAGTGATGAAACTGTCCTTTAGGACAATGACATTGGAGGTGAACGTGTTTACTCTCTATAAACAACCTAAGGATGTAGATGAGGTCCATGAGGTAAATATGATTGACACACTCATGGAGAAGGAGCTCATATTGACTATAATCTTCAACCCCTTAAAAGCCTGGATTGCTCACTTTATGGATTTTGACAATCACATGATATTAAATATAATGAGCACTTTATTAAATTTTAAACCAGTACTTGAAACAAACCGATGGATGCCAAGCTTTAAAATTTTGTAACACGCTGGGCTTTTCAATACTCGAGTATTGAAAGTTCTCGAGTTTTACCATGAAATTTAATCAAGTATATACATATGTATTTCACCAATTTAGCCTATGCTAAATTTATTCTCTAAACCTGAATCTGACTGTTGGGAATAACCATCATTCATAAATCAAGTCATTCGACCATTGATTTTTAAGACAAAAGGAAAGATCCAGTGCAAATAACCAATTGAAATGGAAAAACATCCTGCCAAAACATTGTAGCATATTCACATATGTTGTTTATGTAGGAAACTCCCGTATGCCGTGTATCTTGAGCCAACCTTCCTCATGCAAGAAACTATATATAAATCCCTACCCATTGCAGACGTTCTAGTAACAAGAAAACAAAGAGAGAGAGAGAGAGAGAGAGGACTCCTTTAATCTTACACCTTCCCACCTCATCTCTTTTCTTCCTTCTCCACACATGTAGAAGCTCTCCTACATCAAGATCAACCTAAGGTTTATATCTAAGGATAAGGTGAGGGGTTCCTTTAAGCTTGTAGTAATTTGAATTGATTTATACATGATTTATCTTATTTTTACATATTTTCCTTTTATTGTGATTTTTATACAATTAATTGATGGATGTTATGAATTATTTATCTACGTAAGAATTATGGTTAAAGATATTCTTTTAATTATACATGATTTTTATGAATTCATGTTAAGCGATAGATATAAGTTTTGCCCTTCACCAATTTTGAGAGCGATATGTGTTTCCACTCTATATTGAGTTGGCTTTTTACTCATCTTGCCTCATTTTGTTGAGTTAGCCTATTTACTATTCTTCTCTTTTATTGAGTTAATTTATTACTACTCTTCTCCTTTATTAGGTCATCCTTGTGGTACCTCCCTTTATGGCATGGGCATGTGTTTTGTAATTCCAAAACTCTCATAATTTGACTTATTTCTCTATTGATGCAAGTATTGTATTAGAGGCCTCACATCTAGTGGTTCATATATTTTATCATGGTCGTAATGCGTTCCATATAGTAACCCTCTTGGTCGACACATTATTCCATGAATTTTGAATAGTGTTGCACAAATCTATGTAAGTAATCCACCATGCGTGTTATATCACTTGCGGGATTAGATGTCACAAATAATCACTCAATGAACAAATCGTGTCACATAATTCATCTAATCTGTGTGTTATGGCATCTTAAGGTGTTCACGTAAATTCATGGTAATGTTGGACACATCGATACATCTTCATAATATGGGATGCAGGACGAGCCGGGTTTTTTATGAATTATTTTTCACATTATGATGATCACTATGTGTGATGGACCGTACACACATTGCTAGGCTTGCATTCATATATATTAGTTACGCATACTAATACCACTCGCAGTGTGGAGTGCAAGACGTATTAAAACTCTTACATTATTCTTATGTATCTCTTTAATTATTGTTAATCTTAAAGGACAACCATCACTATGAGTAGGGCATTGACCCTTTCCAACCATACAGACGTTGCAGGTGAAGAACAGACTAAGGACACGAGTGATGATTGTTCTATGAAAGTTTTTTCTGAATAAATGAGAAGGATAGCATTTTATTTAGATTTATTTTTCGTTGCAAATTAATAAGCTCCCATTTGAGAGGGCATTAAACAATTAGCTGAATTTTACATCTTGAAGAAATAAGAAGTACAATTAATTTTATTCTTGTAAATGGATACCTTTGTGAACGTAACTGAATGTGATTTAAATGAAAAGAAAAAAAAAAAGGATGAGATTTTTAAGCATCCAATTATTACTTTATTAACACATGAAATTTTCAATCACGAGTATGTGTTCGGGCTGTAAAAATTTGGAGCATTACAAAAATTGCCCTTTATAGGCTCAAACTCTCTACCATCTCGCATCAAGCCACCGAAGCTTGACCTAAAACCATTACCATCTGAGTTAAAGTATGTTTATTTAAGTCAATGAGACACATATCCAGTGGTGATTTCTTCTTACTTGGATAATGAGTAGGAGAGCAAGTTGATTGCTACTCTTAAAAACCACAAGAGTTCCATAAGATGGACTATTGTGAATCTCAAGGGAATTAACCCCCTGATTTGCATTCACTGAATACACCTAGAGAAGAATGTCAAAACATCAACGCCGATTAAATTCTAACATGAGGGATGTGGTTTAGATGGAGATGTTAAAATTGTTGGATGTGAGTATTATCTACCATATATATCTGATAGTCAGTAAGTGTGCCCAACTCAAGTGATACCTAAGAAGTCCACAATTACCATCGTAGCCAATACAAATAATAAACTCATGCCAATTAGAGTTACCACTTGTTGGAGAATGTGCATTGACTATAAGAAGTTGAATAATGTTACAAGGAAAGACCACTTTCTCTTACCTTTTATTGATCAAATTTTCGAAAGATTGTCCGGTCCTTCCTACTATTGCTTCCTATACAGGTACTCGGGCTAAATCAAATTGAGATAACCCTTAAAGATTAGGAGAAGACCAGCTTTACATGCTCCTTTGGCATCTTTTATTAATAAATGACGCCATTCGGGCTATGTAATACTCCTGCGACATTCCGAAGATGCATGCTTAGTATCTTTTTAGACATGGTTGGGTATTTTTTAGAAGTGTTCATGGATGACTTCTCTATTTTTGGAAGTATATTTGACAAGTTCCACAAGGATTTAAATTTAGTTTTGACAAGGTGTGAAGAGAAGAACCTTGTCTTAAATTGGAAAAAGTGTCATTTCATGGTTCAAAAAGAAATCATCCTTGAACACGTGATCTCATCCATTATAATTGAAGTGGACAAGGCCAAAATAAATTTGATTGCTAATTTTTCAGCTCCAAGAGGCATACTTAGCATTCACACTTTTAATGGTCATGTAGGATTTTGTAAGAGGTTCATTAAGGACTTTAGCCAAATGTCTAAACTATTGAGTAACCTCTTTCAAAAGGGTATCTCATTTAAGTATACTGATTCATGACAAGAGCCTTTACAAAGCTAAAGGGTATGTTGACAACCGCACCAATCATGCAACCACCTGATTGGAGCATTCCTTTTGAAAATATGTGTGATACTAGTGACTATGCTATTGGGGTTGTTTTAGGCCAAATGAAGGATAAGAAACCATATGTTATCTACTACGTAAGTAGAATGCTAAATGGTGCCCAAATAAATTACTTCTCCACAAAAAATGAATTCCTTGTTGTAGTGTTTGCTCTAAACAAATTCATATCTTACTTGATTGAATAAAAAATTATAATGTTCACTAACCATACAATGCTCAAGTACCTTCTCTCAAAAAAGGATGATAAGCCACATCTTTTGAGATGGATCCACCTACTAGAAGAGCTTAACTTAGAGATACATGACAAGAAAGGAGTAGAGAATGTAGTAGCAGACCACTTGTCTCGACTAGTTCTTTCATATTCCATTGACAATTCACCAATCAAAGACACTCTACCTGATGAACAATTATTTGTTGTCGTCCAATTACCTTGGTACACTGACATAGAAAATTATCTTGTGACGGGCAAAATTGTTAATCCATTGGACATCGCATGATATGAAAAGATTTTTCACCAAGGTATGTATATTTTTTTGGAATGATCCTTATTTATTTAAACATTGCCTACACCAAATCATTATGAGATTTGTTCCAAATAATGAACACCAAAATGTCATCTCCTGTCACTCACATGCCTGTGGAGGTCTTTTTTTCGGCAAAGAAAACTAACGCTAAAATTCTTCAATGTGGTTTCTATTGTTTGACAATGTTTAAAGATACACATGAGTTTTACAAAGCATGTGAACAATGCTAAATTTTGGAAAGAATATCATGCAAAAATATGATGCATGAAAATTTGATCTTAATTGTCGAATATTCTTATTACCGGTGTATTGACTTCATGAGACCTTTTCCCCAATCTTTTGGACATCTTTACATCATCCTAGCTGTAGATTATATTTCCGAATAGGTGGAGGCGATTCTTTATTGAACTAATAACCATAAAGTAGTTCTACGATTTTAACTGTAATTGCATTGGTGATCATGTTCCTAGTGTGAACCTTTAGATTCCCATTGCCGAAGAAGCTGGCATCATATCTGTCAATAAGACACTCCTACTCCTTTTTAAGAAGGGTAAAATAAAATTTAAAGAGAGAGAGAGAGAGAGAAATCATTATATCAAATTGAGATGGAAAAAAAAAATCTCTTGAAGAAGAGAGAGAGGATGACGTAGGGGGTGACGTGAGGTCGAGAACCATCTTCCTCAAGAGGATAACTATTTTGAATCCACAGAACTTCTCTGGACTCCTCACAGAGACTTCTCAAATCCACGAGGAAAGAGAGCAAGAAAATAGAAATAAATTCTAATAAATTCGAAATTGATTGATGAATTTATTTTTATTTTTAAAAAAATAAGTTCACGACCCTTTAAATAGGGATACCAAGCAATGGGAAAGAAATCAGAATTAAACTATGATTAAAACTCCTAGAATTTGCGACTTACTGTTGAAAGTGCCCTTGCAAGTGCCCTGATTTGTCAATTAGCGTATGTGTTGAGTCAATCGGACTGCAGAGCCTCACGGGAATATTAATTCAAGTATCTGCCTCAAATCGGATGTGTGGAAGTTTGCCATAGGTAAATTTAAGCCTCAAATCTCATGTCCCAAAACACGAGGTGAATAAAACCCTTAAAACAAGAGAGACATCATAGGGTTTTTAAGTGAGAAAACTTCTTTCAAAAATCTGAAAATCTCTAAGTTTTCTTACTCTATCGATTATATCGATACACATCTCAATATGATCGACCTGCACTGTCGATGTCCTCGAAAACCAATCGATAAAATCAAATGAGGACTTAATGTGTCCAGCAACCACATACATATCTAGACGAAATTATCGATGTATCGACACCCGTATCGATATCATCAATATTTGAATCTCGAGCCCATCGAAGGTGGCACGATAATATCGACAGGCAGATCCAACGCCCCTGTTTTTCTTAAGAATATCATATATGCTTCGATATATCGAAGTCATCATTGATACCATCAGAGTTTAAATCTCGATGATATCGGTTGGCTCTCGATGATATCGATCATGGGCGCGAAGTTCTCCAATAACATTTTTCAGGTGGTTTTTTAACTTTGATCGGGGGTCACTCGATAGAATTGATATTCTAATATCGATGATATCGGGGCCGGATCGATTGCATCGAGAATTGACAAAAATGTCCAGCAAGCTTACTGATAAAATCTTTGGATTTATCGATGCATCGACAAGACTTCCGATATCATCGACATTCAAATTCTAATGAGATCGAGTATCCCCCGATCATATCTGATGACATGAAAAATTTTCAAAGCAAGTCTCTCTCATTTTCAAATGTCGAGGAATCGAAACTTGCATTGATAAAATCAGAGTTCGAAATTCGATGGCATCGATACGAGTATCGATTCCCTCGACCAGCTGGCAAGAGGTTTTCCAAAAGCGTATGACATTGAGTTTGTGTCATCGAGCGGACCATCGATACACACTCGATGATATCGAACTCTGTCATAAATGTGATCGTTTTATATCTGTTAGAACCTTTTACCTATATAAAGAGAACTTGTCTTTAGTTGCTAGTAGAGAAAGAAGAGAGTGCTTTTGTGTGTTTAACCTTAGATCATATATCCAAAGCCCTTTCTATCAAGGGAGTTCATCCTCCAATCCACCCTCATCATTGACATTCAATAGAGTGGATTGGGGAATGAACTTCCATATTCAAGGATCCTCCAGCTACTACCTTAATGACAAATCATTAAGTTGGGATGCCTTGAATGCATAGATGATTGGAATCGCTTTATCTTCCTGATAGGAAAACATTTAGAGAGTAGAATTTCATCATAACCTTGACCCAACCCGTCATCTTATATTGGCACATCATTTGTGTTGCGGATCAAAGGAGCAGAACACTCTTCATCAACGAGGAGGAAATCTTCATCAATGTGCTTAATGGGACTCATCAACTTATCTGTAAGTATCTAGAGTCTAGAGGACCCTTTGATCATTTCCTTGTAGGATTGGGTCTAAGGTGTATCTCACCCTTTGAAGTTCTCAAGGAGGCCTCCGGCGGGAGTGTACATGGTGGGTGCATTGTGTGGACCCTTGCTCTGTGGAGAGCATAAACATCTGGTTGAAGGTAAATCACTCAAAACCTTGGGTTTGAGGTGAACTGTGTAGAAACCTCTGTTAGGGTCTTATGAAAGATCCTTAGCCAGTGTGCCTAAAAGTGGGTGTGTTGTGTTGACCCTTGCTAGTGAGAGTATAAATAGTCAACCTCAGTGTAGGTTATAAAAGTTGAAGGTGAACCTCATTTAAAACCTGAGGTTAGAGGTGAACCGCTGTGAAACCTCCTTAGTGAAATTCGGTACACTCAAGGGTTGAGTGATGTTACCGGGAGTGGAGTAGACAAGTAGTCGAACCACTATAAAAATGATTATGTTTACGATTGCTATTCTTTTGTTTATGTGATTTATTTTAATACTTTCATATCTGTATACCTGAGATCACACCTTACACACATACACAGTCATGTCCATCATAAACTAGGTTATATATTGGATCCCCTTCCGGGCTTGGAAGCCAGTAGAGTTATTTTTAAGTAATCCTAATAACTGCATAATTGATAGAATTAGTGTAATAGGATTTTTAAATGAATTGTAAAAACTTCAAAAAAGTCCTATTCACCCCCTCTAGGACATATTGGCATATTCCTACTTCAACTCAAGCGGTCTTCACCGCTATTTCAATTGTAAATAGTAAACTTACTATTTATAGATGGTTGTGATGTTTACTAGTGCGCAAGGTTTTCGGCCAAAAATAGCAAGTGTCCTATTTGGCTTTACCAAGCTGTTCTCCTAATTTTTCTAAGCTCTTTTCGCGTTGGACGCAACTCCTAAAGCCCAACGGATGAAGAGTTATAATCAAACTAAAACTTACTATTTATAGTAAAAAATGGAATTAAAGTAGGAAAAGGACCGTCGATCTGGCGGTATTTCGCAAATCCAGCTTGGGCAACCTGGCATTGCAGGGTTGGGTGGCAAAAGTAGCTCGTTCTAACCCAAAATCATATATTTTATGTCTGATAACTCATTCCAGATTGCAGGATATGCCTAATTTAAGGTGCAAAGGTCCGGATCACATCTATCATCAACCGAGCCTTTTTTGATCCATCTTGGTGATGTAACTATCCGCGACCCTCTCTACATTAGAGGACCTGGTAGTGGATGCGGCAACTTGAAAGATCTGAGCAAGAATCTCTTGGAATTGAAAGAATCAGATGAAGAAGAGCGGCTACAACTCGAAATTTATATAACATCGCTGTCATTTTTGTAGAGGGGAGAGAGAGAGAGAGAGAGAGAGAGAGAGAGAGAGAGAGAGAGAGAGAGAGAGAGAGAGAGAATTGAAGGTGGGGATAAAGGGAGAGATTCGGGGCAGGAAGATGACATAAGGAAGGACGTGTTGAGGTCAAGCACCATCTTCCTCAGGGGGTGTTTGGTGCATAGGATTACATGGGTTTAAGTGGGATGGAATTAGGAAAATGTAATAATTACATGGTGTCAGGGATTGTCGTTTAATCCCGTGGCTTGACATCTGGAATGAAAATAGATTGGTAAATCACCCTACCACTATCGGTCGGTGCTTTGTGGGCCCCACCATGATGTATGTGTATCTTTCATGCCGTCCAACCATTCTTCCAGATCATTTTATGGTAAGAGCCCAAAAATGAGTTTGATCCAAATCTCAATTGGACCACATAGTGTTGATTGAATGGCCACCATTAAAAACTTTTTGGGGGCCACAGAAGTTTTGTATTAAGCTGATATATATTTTTTCCCTTCATCCAAGTCTCTATGACCTAATCAGCCGGTTAGATGTCAAATAATCATTACAGTTGGCCTAGGAGGTTTTTAATGGTGGAATTTTCAATCACTACTATTTTCCCATGGTGTGGTCCACCTGAGATTTATGTCTACCTCATTTTTGGGATCAAGCCCTAAAGTTATATTTCAAAATGGATGGATGGCGTGGATAAAACACATACATCATGGTGGAGTAGGAATGCGGAAATCCCCTGCCTAGGCATGGATTTCAAGAAGAGGCTTCACAACCCAGTCACAAGCAAGATGTCAGGATGATCCATGGGATATTAGAACCCACTCCCACCTAATCCTCTTTAAACCCATGCGCCAAACACCCCCTCAAGGGGATAACTACTCCGAATTCAAGGAGTTTCTCTAGACTCCTCACAGAGATACTTGAAATCCATGAGGAAAAGAAGAAAAATAAGAGTAATTTCTAAAAATTCCAAATAAATCGATTGATGATAAAGAAACGAGTTTGCAATCTCTTAAATAATGATATGAACCCTAAGAAGAAGTTTCAGAACCAAACTACAACTAAAACTCTCTAAAATCATGACTTACTATAAATGGTAAAGTTACTATTTATAGACAAACATGATTCCTACTTGACCTCATGGTTTTCAGCCAAAAATAATAAGTATCCTATGTGGCTTAACCATGTTATTCTTCTAATTTTTCTAAGAACTTTTTATGTTAGACACAACTCCTAAAGTTCAAAGGATGAAGAGTTACAATCAAAATAAAACTTACTAAACATAGCAAAAATGAAAATAAAATTGAAGTTTGACCATCAATCTGATGGAATCTCGCAAGTTCAGTGTGGGAAACCCGGCATAATAGGTTGGGTGGTTAAAGTAGCTTCTCCTATCCCAAAATAATATATGGCACGTCAGATAACTCATTCCGGTTTGCGAGATATGCTTGTTTTAAGGTTTTGACAGTCTGGATCACTTTTGCATCCAATTGGGCCTTTTTTGGTCCATCTTGGCCATGATATTGTTTGCAAACCGCTCTACATCAAGAGAGAATGGTTGAAAATAGAGTTAGTGTTTTGTTTTTCTATTTATAGGGATCCTTTTTCGGTGCCTGGTTTTAATTAGCATCGGTAAACGATCCCCCTAAATGTCAGCTATCTCCCATTTTCTTGTAATGCTAGAAGGATCCACTCTCATGCTAGTGGTCATACTAGCACCGGTGCTTTGGATCCCACAAGAATTCTACCATGAAGCATGCTTTGGGTGAGACTAATACTAGGAAAGGGTGACCTCCTAGAAAGTCATTGTGTTGCATTCCTTGCGAAAGGAAGATGGAGAGAAAAGAGAGGGGATTTCTCTCATGAGGAGAATCTTCTCCAATAAATTCTTCTCGCTTATTAGTAATTGGAGAGAATAGGTAGATTTTCTTGGTGTGTAATGAAAAGAGCCAAAAATATTCATTGTTGGGATCATTGTATGTAAGCAATGTTGGGCATTGAAACCCCCTTAATAGGTTTAAGCCAACCTCATAACCAATCAAACACAATAGAAAATGAAAATGAATAAGCAAACATAGATAACATAGATTTTTTACATGGTAAACCATTGTGGTAAAAAACTACAGCATAAAGCGATAATCAATCTACTATATCAGAAGAATTACAAGAGATGGAAAATCCTAGATCCTGTCGAAACCCTTGGTTCTCCAACTTTATTTATGTAATGCTTAACTCTAATCATGATTACAAATAGTATTTATACACTTTTGTATGCTTAGAAACAAGACCCGCACTTATATAAATTACGCGCACTATAAATTGAATGGACAAGACTTAACAAACCATCGATCAAATCAACACCCTATAGATTGAATGGATAATGTCCAAAACCATCCCAGGATCAAACTTAAATTTTTATAAATATTTCAATTGAATCAACAGTCTATCTATCAAAGAAATAAACAACTCTGCTATTTAGCATTTATTATCCCGTACTACCTTTTGCTAGCAAGGATCTGTCGGTGCTTTTCCGTGGACACAGCCACAATGTCAGGCCATAAAATTCTTATCTTATTCGACAAGTGGGATTGATCCGTACATCAAGTGGACCACCCTTCTTGGACTGAAAAAAAAAAATCAAACTGATTCAACATTCGCGTGGGCTAACCCGTACGAAAGTTATTCAAACATGAGCCTTGCTATGCCCACATGCTTGTGCAATAAAGTTCATGTAGACAATGCACCTGTGCCCAGTGCATGGTAGGTTCGGATTCAATCCATCCAGCGTAATGAAGCTACTGTATTAAATTGATTCACTTGTCAGGCGGGACACGATTCTTAAATAAATGTACAACTCTGAACAACTTGGCTGAAGTTTTCTAACCTTTGCCTGTTTCTGACATTGGGACTCAAATGCTGAGTGGACCAGATTCCAATGTGTACATGGACGCAGATTTTCTGCCAAAGCTTTCCCGGGATGTTCCTGCATAGGGATTCTCGATGCGGTCCACTGCTATGTTTGTAAGAAATCCAACCTATCTATCTGTTTTTCGAGCTAATGTTAGGGCATGCAATTAAAATTAGGGTGGAGCCAAAACTTGAATGGACCACACGAGAGGAAACAATGAAGATTGTTGAGTTTTGGACTACAGAATCATACAGAGACGGATTTACGATAGCAATCCAAGAGCATTAAGCAAACACAAGAAAACATAAAAATTTAACGTGAAAAACTTTCGAGAAAAAACTTCGACGATAGATCTTCACTGTAAAAGTAAAAATTATAAAGAAGAATGACTTACCAGACATGAGCAATCCACAAAGCTCTTCCTTGCTCCACCCTTTTAAAAACCCTAAAATCCTTTTAGAAAGCCTTAAAATCTCTTAGAATACCTCTCAACCCCGTTTACACACACACACACACACACACACACACACACATATATATATATATATATAGTTTTAGAAAGAATTTCAAACAAAATCGAAAAGAATTATAAATAAAATTGGAAACAAATATTGCACTTTCGTAGTTGCGCAAAAAATCTACATAGAATCTTATTAGATTTAAGACATGAGCAATCCACAAAGCTTGCCCTTGCTCCACCCTTTTAGAAATCCTAACACTATGTTAAAAATGGAAAACAATGACGGATTTAGAGACGGTTCTGGACCATCTCTAAAATTGCTTGGTTTAAAGATGCTTTAAGGGGCCAAAAACTCTCTAAAATTAGGGACGGCTCCTGACCGTCCCTAATATTGTCTTTAAATATTTTGTGTCCGCAAATAATTTAAGATGGTCTTTGACCATCTTATATACCTCATCTAAGATCGTCAAAGACCGTCCGCATTAGAGACGGTCTTCGACCGTCTTATATGCGGTCATCTGAGACAGTCACTGGCCATCCGTATTAGAGACGGTCATTGGCCGTCTTTTACTTCTAATCTGAGACTGTCAAAGACTGTCTCTATTAGAGATGGTCCTTAGTCATCTTATTGCCCTGTCAAAGACCATCTCTATTAGAGACTGTTACTGACCGTCTCTATTAGAGACGGTCCTTAGCCGTCTTATTGCCCTGTAAAAAACCGTCTCTATTAGAGACTGTCATAGACCGTCTCTATTAGAGACTATCAATGACCATCTCTATTAGAGATAGGACCGTGTAAGACTGTCTATATTAGAGATGGTCCTTAACTGTCTCTATTGCTCAGGTACGACCTGCAATAGAAGTTAAGGAGCTTAGAAAAAAATAATTAACAATGTTTAAAATAATTAAAAAAAACTGTGATTTTATAAAAATCTACAGTTTGAAAAAAAAAAAATTAAAAACTTTGAATAATGTTGATAACTTTTTTAAAAAAAAGACTTCAATAAAAAAATGATATTTTGAAAAAGAAAATATAAAAAATTAAACAAAATTGTGAAAAAATGACAAATTGTAAAAAAAAATATATTTTTTAAAAAAGAAAACTAGATTTTGTATTTTGACCAAAAAATTAAAAAGTTATATATCAAAAGTGAGATTTAAAAAATGATATTTTGAAAAAGAAAATTTAAAAAAATAAACAAATTTGTGAAAAAATTGACAAATTGTAAAAAAAATATATTTTTAAAAAAAGAAAACTAGATTTTGTATTTTGACAAGAAAACTTAAAAAATTTATATAACAAAAGTGAGATTTAAAAAAAAAAAAAAGATATTTTGAAAAAGAAAATTTTAAAAATTAAACAAAATTGTGAAAAAATTGACAAATTGTAAAAAATATATATTTTTTAAAAAAGAAAACTAGATTTTATATTTTGACAAGAAAAACAAAAGTGAGATTTATTTTTTTTTAAATGATATTTTGAAAAAGAAAATTTAAAAAACTAAACAAAATTGTGAAAAAATTGACAAATTGTAAAAACAATATATATTTTAAAAAAGAAAACTAAATTTTATATTTTGACAAGAAAAATTCAAAAGTTAGATAACAAAAGTGAGATTTTGATAATGTGTTGTATATCCTTGCCGCCCCCTATGTTTCTCCAACCCATTTCTGGGCCGGGTAATAATGTAAAAATGTTTTAATTAAAAAAAAAATTATCTGTAAAAATGTGTGTGTGTGTGTGTGTGTGTGTGTGTGTGTGTGTGTGTGTGTGTCTGTATATATATATATAGTTTTTATATCATATGAATGGAAATTTTTATATATATATAATTAAAAGTTAATATTTAAATGATTTGTAATATCACATGAAAAACAATATTGAAAAGTTTAGAAATTTTAACTATGTTTATGAAAAATTTTGAGAGCAAAATAATGCTTTAGAAGAAAAAAATCGGCATTATGAAATTTTTGAGAAAAACTTAAAATATGAGAAATTTTTTGAGATTTTGAAAATAAAAATTCAAAATTTGTATTTTAAATATTTTTGAAATATTTTATAATAAAAATGATACTTAGTTAAAAGAGTAAAAAAAAAAATTTACATTTTGAATAAAAAATGTTAAATTTATTTGTGAAAAATAAAATTACTAAATTATTAGGCACATCCACTAATTGAAGCTTTATTCATTTTTGGACAATCTAATCGTTCAAATTGAAGAGTAAATAACTTCATATGTTTAAATCAAATTTCACTGAAATTGTTGATCAATCTTGTATGCCCAGTATCTTTCTCATATGTAGCCTGATTGAGGCGAGTAACTAGTCAAATTGAGAGTATTGATCAGTAAAATAGAGTGAATGGACCAGACATGTAAAATGGGCCAAATATTCTGGTTAAAATTGTGACCCAACTTATTGACTTTGTGAGAACCTAAGAATTAATGTTAGTAAGTTTTGTGAGCCCCATCATGATGTGTGTCGAACATCAACACTGTGGATTTGATGTGTCCCCTTTAGGTTATGAGATATCTCAAAGTAAACAAAACTCAAGTGGGTCATACCATTTAAAACTATGTGAAGACATCCTAAAAAATATATAAGCACTTGGTGGGGCCCACATGAGTTTTGAATGCGGTTGAAACTTGGTTTGACTCCTCATCCAAGTGGGACACACATAATGAGTAGGCTGGATATGTGAATCACATTTAGGCAGTCCTAATATATGATTATGAAGGTTTTAAGGAAACCTTTCTCTGCTACATTTAAGTGAGTTACTCATTACCTTTACCAGAGTAAACTCTGTGGGGTTCACCGTTATTTATTTATTTTATCCACTCCATTCGTCCATGTTAACAGATAATTTGAGGTCTAAAAAATAAAAAGGAAGCATATCCAAAGCTCAAGTGGACCACACCACAGGAAATAGTGATTGAACATCTACCATTTAAAATTTCTTGGAGGCCATAAAAGTTTTGGATCAAGCTAATGTTTGTGTTTTCTATTCATTTATATATTTTTGATATCAACCTTTAACTATTTTTGGACAATCTGATCAGTCCGGACATGAAGAGTAAATAACTTCAGATGTTTAAATCAAAATTCACTTAAATTGTTGATCAATCTTATTTGCCCAATATCTTTCTCATATGTAGTATGATCGAGGCGAGTAACTAGTCAAATTGAGGGTAAATATCAGTAAAATAGAGTGAATGGACCAGACATGTAAAATGGGCCTATCACGATATGTGTCAAACATCAACACCGTGCATTTGATCTCTCCCCTTTAGCTTATGAGATATCTGGACCACATTATAGGAGAGTGTTGAATGAGCGTCGACCATTAAAAACTTTTGGGGGCCATATAAAATTAGTTTTAGATCAATCTGATTTTTTTTCCCTTCATCTGAGCCCGTATGACCTAATCAACAGATTGGATGTCAAATAAAACGTACAGTGGGACTAGGAGGGTTTTAATGGTGGATATCCAATCACTATTGTTTTCATGTGGTGTGATCCACACCGTCAATCCATTTTTCCAGATCATTTTAGGGCCCGTTTGGACGGGTGGATTGGAAGGGATTAGAAGTTAAATCCCTAGATTGGCTGGGAGTGCCAAACAAACTAGGTGATCTGATCTTGGGATATATAGCAATCCCATGGATCTTGAGACAATCCACTGACAACACCATCATTACCTTTAAATCCCATCCAATCTACCCTAATCCGTTCAAATTTGCCTGGGACATGTTAGGTTCAAGGGATTGGAAGGGATGAGAAGGTTTAATCCCAGGATTGGCCGAGTGTGTCAAGCAGACTTGATATAGCAATCCGGGGGATATAGCAATTCCATGGAACTTAAAACAATCTATTGACAACGCCATCATTACCTTGAAATCCATGCCATCCACCCTAATACCATTCAATCCCTTCCAATCCACCCATCCAAACATACCCTTAGTGGTTGAGTCCACAATTAAAGTATATCCAAAGCTTAAGTGGACCATACCACAGGAAACAGTGGGAATAATGATTTTGACTGTTGAAATCTTCCTATGGCCTACAGTGATTTTTATTTGTCATCCAACCTGTTTAATAGATCATAAATACATGGATGAAGGGAAAACTAAAATATCAACTTGATCCAAAACTTCAATGGCCTCCCAAAAATTTTCTAAGGTAGACGTTCATTATATATTGTTTCCTATGATGTGGTCCACTTCAGATTTTTATAGGCTTCAATTTTGACCTTATATAATAAAATTATATGTTAAAATGGATGGATGGAGTGGATAAATTGAATAAATGATAGCGGGCCCCACAAGATTTACTCAGTACGCTTAGGGTATAAGGGGCCCTATGGGGCCTAAAAAAATGTGTCTTATCTAAGCCGTCTATATATTTTAAAATATTATTATAGGGCATGAAACCAAAAATCATTTAGATCGAAGGCTAAAGTGGACCACACGGTAGGAAACATGGAGATTAAATCACACGTATTTGCTATGGTGGGGAACAAATTGGCTACTCCCCTTACACCGGCCAATGGTTGGTGGTCGATGCTCTGTGGGGCCCACCATGATGCATGTGTATCATCCATGCCTTCCATCTATTTTTATATATCATTTTATGATATGATAAAAAAATTGAATTATATCTCAATCTCAAGTGGACCACATTACAGGAAATATTGTTGAATGAATTTTGACCATTAAAAATGTTTTGGGGTCCATAAAAGTTCTAGATCAAGCCGATATTTATTTTTTCCCTTCATCTGGGTCTTTATGACCAAATCAACAGATTGGATGTCAAATAAACAGTACAGTGGGCCTTAAGAGGATTTTAATTGTGAATATCCATTCATTAATTTTCTCCTATGGTGTGGCCCACCCAGGATTTATATCCCTATCATTTTTTGCATCAAGCACTAAAATGATCTGTAAAAATGGATGAACCGAATGGATGAAACATGTACATCATGGTGGGGCCCACAGAGCATCGAACACAAGCCACTGTCAGGCCCAAATTTGGGCGCGCGCCCAATGTCCCCGCACCCCCCCCCCCCCCCCATTTCAACAGGTCGCCCGCCCACCCTCTCTCTCTCTCTCTCTCTCTCTCTCTCTCTCTCTCTCTCTCTCTCTCTCTCTCCGTCCCGGTCCCAGACCTGCGTGACTCTCTCTCTCTCTCTCTCTCTCTCTCTCTCTCTCTCTCTCTCTCTCTCTCTCCGTCCCGGTCCCAGACCTGCGTGACTCTCTCTCTCTCTCTCTCTCTCTCTCTCTCTCTCTCTCTCCATCCCGGTCCCAGACCCGCGCGAGAGACACCATCTTCCTACCCCCGACTCTCTCTCTATCTCTCCCTCTCCCCCCCCCCCCCCCCCTCCTCTCTCTCTCTCTCTCTCTCTCTCTCTCTCTCTCTCCATCCCGATCCCAGACTCGCGCGAGAGACACCTTCTTCCTACCCCCGACTCTCTCTCTATCTCTCCCTCTCCCCCCCCCCCCCCCCCCCCCCCCCCACCCTCCCTCTCTCTCTCTCTCTCTCTCTCTCTCTGTCTCGGTCCCAGATCTAGTGCGGCTAGCAGCCCCTACCCTTCATCTCTTCCCCGGCCAGGTACTCATTTATGTGAATGCTTAAGGTGTTCACAACATGTGTTTGATGAAATGTCTCTGCTGCATACTTTGTAACTCAGAATGCAAGTAAACTCTATGGGACCACTGCGATGTGTGTGTCTTATCCATGCAGGCCATCTATACTTTCCTTGGAAGCCTTTCGCAGTAAGTTGTTGTGCTTGAAACCAGGAAGTGGCTGCGCTAGAAAAGTAAGTGGGGCCCACCGTGATGTTGGTGAGAAATCCACCTGTCCACCCGTTCTTGAGATCATTTAGGACATGGGGCCAAAAATGAACTGGATCCAATACTGTGCCGAAAACGTGAGGATTGAATGTCCCCACTTGAAATATTTGTTTTGTGAGGCCACAAGTTTTGAATCAAAGATAATATTTGTGTTTACAGTTCATCTCAGTATAAATGATGTTATTAATAGAAATTTCCCTACCGTGATCATTCTCATTTTTTGCCCATGTCCTAAAATGATTTTAAAAAATGGATGAAGGGTAGATTTCTAACATTACGGCCCATCGCTGGATCAAGGATGGATTTCTAACATTACGTCCCACCCGCTGTATGAAGGGTTTATGGTGGGCTCCACCTTAGGTTTTTTAGTTGAGGAACTTGCTACCAAAGGCTTTAGATAGAAATTGTCAGTCCCATAGGCGCAATTAAAAAATTAAGCCACGTGTATTCTGCTGCCAGGTAGCTTTTTTTATTTGCTTGCATCCTGATTGTGTCACATCACGACTTATATAACTCTATTCAATTCAGGGACATGGTTTGGGTAATGACGTGGCCACTAACCAGGCATCAAGTCGTTGGTCATCCGTAGTCCCCACTATGTTGTATGTGTTTTATCTACACTGTCTATTCTTTTCTCTCTTTTTTTTTGGATCATTTTTCAGTCAAATCTAAATCTCTAATAGCCCACACTACACCAAAATAATAATAGTGATTGATTGTCCACCGTTAAAAGCCTATTATGGCCTACTGTAATGTATATTTGAAATACAATCTGTTGGGGGAAAAAACAAATATCATCTGGATGCAAAACTTTAATGGTCTTAGAAAGTTTCTAAAGGTGGCAGTTCAATCGGCACTTCTGTTTCCCCATCATGTCGAGATTTGGATCTATCTCATTCTTAGCTTGTACCATAAAATGAGAAGGAAAAACGGATGAAGAATGTGATAAAACACATACATCATAGTAGGGCCCACAGGGCACCAACCATTAGCCATTGGCTAATGGGAAGCTTACTAGCTAACTGGAGTTCTAAATTCATCCCTACCATAGGGTTTGCCATCTTATTTTAGAGAGATTTTTATAACAATGGCCTCTCCTCTTTAAACCTTTTTTTCTTTGATATTGGGACACTTTTTGAGATTTTTTCTGAAGAATTTACCCTTCTATCAGTTTGTCCCTTGTACATAACTT
Organism: Magnolia kwangsiensis; assembly: GCA_037074715.1. Lineage (NCBI taxonomy): Eukaryota > Viridiplantae > Streptophyta > Magnoliopsida > Magnoliales > Magnoliaceae > Magnolia > Magnolia kwangsiensis. Next base: position 9,415,998 of record CM073585.1, on the reverse strand, counting down.
GTCTTAGAAGAAAAAACTTTTTTTTCTAATTAGGAATTATTAGTCCAACTAAACCATGAATGGCCCCACTCCGTAAGAGATCTGATCCATCTTTTTAACTAAACATAAGTTAAAAAGTTACTTATTAGGTGATATACAGATGAGCCCTTAATACATCCATCTTAAGTAGCTTAAAGGAAAAATGACATGTGACAACAGAACTCTCCTAAACACTTGCAATGTTCTTATTTAAGACACAAATTCCCATGTTGTTTTTTTGTTATCTTCCACACAGTTTATTAATACTTTCTTGAGAGATATATATTTTTTGCCTTTCTCGTCTTGACTAGACAAGTTATGAGAAAAATAGCCTACATGGAACTAGTCCCAAAAAGGAAAAGAAAAGGCAAACACACATGCGTGCACACACACACACACGTATTAAAAAAAAAATTTTAAAAAAAAAAACACCCTTGAGTGCCCATTCATGGCCCATGAGAATGACCCAATCAATTCATTATGGGTTGCTTGGATGACTATATGTTCTGTAAGTGGAAAGCGACTTACAGGTAGTGTTTAAATAAGAAAATTCACATAGTTATCGTAACTTATTTAGTTACTTATTGGCAAAACTGTTGATGAATGTTGTGAGGCTCGGGGTGAGAAGTCTCTTCCCTATAGGTGCAACTTAAATAGAAAGTCATTTTTAAGTAAAAGTCATTTAAAAAATTGTAGGCATCAATTGATATAACATACGTGAAAAGAAAAGAAAAACTCACTTAAATATAGGCTTAAATCACATTACAATGTTGCTATCTTTATGATGATATTCACACCCTACTAGTAGTTAAACCAGTTTGCAAGAGGGTTATAGTAATTCTGCCTCCACTTGACAATATGCCCATTCTACTTAACTAGAGAAACTTAGGCTTCGGCCTGCAAAACTTAAAAACCAAATTCGACACATACTTTGGTAATGTACACCATTGACTTCTTTCTTGTTACATTTTACCCCCTGACTATATTCCTATTTGTAGTTTACCCCAAAAAAATATGCAATTTCTGCAACTTTTATCAAAATGATAAATGGAGAAGAAGAAAAAAGAAGAAGAAAGAGGACATGAGATTTCTAGAGTTGTTGGATGTATCATCATGCATGTTTGTATGTATGTATGCGTGATCCCAAACCTAAACCCGATCCCAAACCCGAATCTGATTTCCTAAACTTAAACCTTAACTTATTCTCAATTGAGAGATATCCATGGTCGGACTGTTGCTAGTGGGTGGATGGTGTCAAATAATATAGGCATCCCTCCAGAATGCATCAGAGTTGTAATAGATGATATCAACGTTCGCACAGCAGAGTTGTTTAATGATGACAGGACATTTGAAGATATTCAATTGGGTGAAATTGTTGTTTGGCCCAAATTCCTGATGAAAATTTGAATATTCAGTAGTTTTGTTTAACTTTTTTAACTTTATGACATTTTGTATGATGAAAACTTGATTATTCAATGAAATGTTTTTTTGATCAAGTTGTCTTTTCTATTTATTTAATCTTTAGCATCCTTTTTTATTAATTATGGCTTGTTGTCGTTTATTTTTTATTAACCAAGTCACTAAAGGATTTCAATTTCAAATGGAACTGAAGTATTTACAAAACGTTGTCTCTTGTTGCATAATGAGATGTAACAAGAATATACATTGATTGTGCACCAAATTTTTTTTAAATGCACCAACCAGAAACGATTTGAGACGACGTTCAATGATACTTTGTTAAATATGAAATTTATGACCTTTAGTAACTTAGTTAATTAAAAAGAACTACGTAGTGGCTTGATCCCAATCTGACTTTTTGGGTACGTAGGCAGCCGTTCGTAATGTACTAGAATATCGGTGCAGCCACAAATTTTTTTTCTCCTTTAAATTGTAACAGACTGTATTGGTTGCATTTTTCTTTGTCATACAGGTTGTGGCTATCAAAGATATAATATTACCTCCTTATAGGGAAACATTTAATGATGTATACAAGTAAATTCATTTTTTCTTATTCCTTATATATTTTTTTAATGATGTGTAAACATTTAATGATGTATAAACATTAAATGATGTGTACAGGTCATTTAATGATATTATTCCTTCGGTCGATTGTGGCTTGTGGACAAAGGGATGAGTAACCAACAATAAAAATATGGGAGGCATTCCCCAGGTATCCAGATACTTTTAGATATATTTATGTTATTTTTAAATGTATTAGCTCGAAATTGATGGAGCAGACCCGGATGTGCGTCAGGGATATCCGGATGAGCAGGGGTCCCTGGAAGGTGGGAACCGCTGTTATGACCATGATGAAGTTGTCCATTTTCTATAGACAGCATTGGAGGGGCTTAGCCATTTAGACAGACCGTGTTTATGTATTTGCTCGAAATTAATGGAGCAAATCCGGATATGCGTCGGAGCTATCCGGATGAGCGGGGGTCCCTGGAAGGTGGGAACTGCTGTTATGACCATGATGAAGCTGTCTATTTCCTATGGACAGCATTGGAAGGGCCTAGCCAATTGGACAGGCCATGTTTATATCTATTTTTGCAGGGACCACACCCTTAACCTAAACCACATCCTAAACCAAAACCTATAAGCTAAACCTATTCTGAAATCCCAAAAGTTATACTTATAACCTAAAACCTATGACCTAAACCTATTCTCAAATCCCAAAATCTATACTTAAAACCTAAACCTATTCTCAAATCCCAAAAGCTATACCTTAACCTAAACTTAAACCTATAACCTAACCTTAACCTAAATTGAAAACTGTAACCTATAACTTAAAACCTAAATTAAAACCTAAAACCTAAATGTATTCTCAAATCCCTAAACCTAAACCTACACCTAATCCAAATATCAACTCCCTAACCTAAACCTAAACCTACACCTAATCCGAATATCAACTCCCTAACCTAAACCTAAACCTAAACTTGAAAATCTAAACCTAAACCCGATCCCGAACCCGAATCCGATTTCCTAAACCTAAACCTTAACCTATTCTCAATTCCCTAAACCTATAGCTTATAACCTAAACCTTAACCTTAACCTTAACCTAAACCTAAACCTAAACCTATAACCTTAACCTAAACCAAAACCTACGACCTACAACCTTAACCTATAACCTATAACCTATAACCTAATCTAAACCTAAAACCAAAACCTTAACCTATAACCTAAAACCTAAATGTATTCTCAAATCCCTAAACCTAAACCTACACCTAATCCTAATCTCAACTCCCTAACCTAAACCTTAACCTAAACCCGAGTCCGAACCCGAACCCGATTTCCTAAACCAAACCTTAACCTATTCTCAATTCCCTAAACCTAAACCTAAAACTTAAATGTATTCTCAAATCCCTAAACCTAAACCTACACCTAATCCTAATCTCAACTCCCTAACCTAAACTTGAAAACCCAAACCTAAACCCGATCCCGAACCCGAATCCGATTTCCTAAACCTAAACCTAAAACCTAAATGTATTCTCAAATCCCTAAACCTAAACCTACACCTAATCCTAATCTCAACTCCCTAACCTAAACCTAAACCTAAACTTGAAAACCCAAACCTAAACCCGATCCCGAACCCGAATCCGATTTCCTAAACCTAAACCTTGACCTATTCTCAATTCCCTAAACCTAAACCTAAAACCTAAATGTATTCTCAAATCCCTAAACTGAAACCTACACTTAATCCTAATCTCAACTCCCTAACCTAAACCTAAACCTAAACTTGAAAAACCAAACCTAAACCCGATCCCGAACCCGAACCCGAATTCCTAAACCTAAACCTTAACCTATTCTTCCCTAAACCTAAACCCGATCCCGAACCCGAACCCGAATTCCTAAACCTAAACCTTAACCTATTCTTCCCTAAACCTAAACCTAAAACTTAAATGTATTCTCAAATCCCTAAATCTAAAACTATACCTAATTTTAATCTCAACTCCCTAACCTAAACCTAAACCTAAAACTAAACTTGAAAACCCAAACCTAAACCTGAACCCGATTTCCTAAACCTAAACCTTAACCTATTCTCAATTCCCTAAACCTAAACCTAAAACCTAAATGAATTCACTACGCCAAAATTGTTGTTTTACGACGGACCAAATCCGTCGTAAAACCAAATAAACGACGGACTTCGTCCGTCGCTGTTTACTGGGTCGTTTTTGGTTTTACAATGGATTTTATCCATCGTTTAATCTACGACGGATAAAATCCGTCATAAAAAATAAAAAATCTGTTGGTAATATTCAAAAAATTAGTCGTCACTAAAAACATTAGCGACGGATAAGGTCCGTCGCTAATATGAGTAAGCGACGGACCTCATATCCGTGGTAGATTTTTGTTCAGAAATTAGCGACGGATTTGGTCCGTCGCTAAATTATCTTTAAATTAAAAAAAAAAATATCGATAATTTATTATTATTATTTTTTTTAATCTTGCACCTGATAGTCATTCAAAAAATAATTCACACTATTGTTTGATAATAATCATATTCAAAAAATTGGTAACAACACAATTCAATAAAAGAGGAAATGGCCCAAGTGAAGCTGACCCAAACAACTAAAAGTCTAGGCCTTCCTATTCATGAATACAATTACATGCATATGCACAGTGGGTTTCTCACAAGTACATATGAAATAAAATTATAAATGAATAAAATTAAAAGATTGGCAAAGAACAAAAATCATTTTAGCACTCCAACAAAACCATAGAGCTCACCTTTTTTAGCTTCTTATTCGAGGCTGAAATAGAGTGCCTACAAGAAAAATAGAGGGTCCTATCACTTAATGGGTGGATCCCATGTCTTCCACCAATGACAAGGCTAAAACTATAATGGACTACCAATCCAAAACACCATCTGGGTCAACTCACCCATTACCAAGAAAAAAAATGCTTACGTTAGGTACAAGAGCCGATATAACCAAGGATTTCTTTCTGCTGCAGGTAAAGACATCCAACACTGATCTGCTACAATAGAGAACTATCAATGTCATCTCATTTCTAGAGGGGCAAGAACATGTGGAGTGAAACAATGGAACAACATGAAGCCAAAATTTCGGTAAATGCTAGGAGCAAACCTGGTTAGGCACTAAGTTCGATCACATGTAACTTCAATGTAATTTGTCCTGCATTGGTAGTCTTTGATGCAAAGAAAATAAGAGTCGAAGGGTTTTCATTTCCAGCAACCTTAAATTAGAGGATGACAAGTCAAAGAACAACAAAAAATTAAATGGCAACTAACCACTATATAAGAAATGGCAAGTTGAGAGTTATAGTGAGTGTTAGGTTATTGGTTTCTATATTTCTCGGCTTCAATAAGTTCCTGGTTTTTTTTTGGTTTTTTTTTATTTTTTTATTTTTTACACACGCACACACACCTCCACACACTCACACCACATGCACACACACCCCACACGCACGCCGTGGGATTTCACCACCATGGGTACTCGAACTCTTGACCTGGTGTTGAAACTCCAAGGAGTCTTACCACCCGGGTAAGAGTAAGGATCCAAATTCAGTAATTTCCTGGTTATTACAAAGATAACATGTTTGGTTTACACTTTTTTGTTGGTTTTTACATTCCCCAAAAATTCCATTCCCCAGATTTTACTCGAAAATTTGCCCCAGCTTTTACCAGATGTTTGAAACCATATACGAGTTGGAAAGCATGCACATGCATCTATGAACGTGTACATCAACTTTCAAACGCAAATAGAAACTATGCATAAGATAATCACACATTAGGAAAAAAATGATATCAGCACGTGGACCATCAATAAAATGAGACCCATTCAACCCATAAGTACATAGAGCATGTAAACCACACTAGAAAAATGCATCTAAACAAACATATCTAGCAATTGTTTAGTTTCACCAAACAAAAGCACATCTGCCTAAAGGGTGCAATATATGAAAATGGATGCATTTGGAAGCACATACCCAAAAACTGTCAAGACTACACAATTATTTGCCGAGTTGAACTGCCACCTTCAACAATTTGCTAATGGAAACCTTTATGCATCAGATACTATCAGCTGTTGGGGCAATGAGTCCAAGCCATATACAGTAAGGACCCTCAATGCATCTTTTAAATCCAAGTTCCACCTTTTATTTACTGTCTGGTTTGCAAATTTGCACAAGCTTTTCAATTTGCAAGGTTGTCAAACCTGAATGCATGAGAAATGAAAGAATAATCAAAAGATGGAAAGGGGAAAGTAAATAGAGACTTCATTTATTTGTATATTTACTTATTTTATCTATGAACCAAGGGCCTATTTGGGTGCCATTCAAATACTAGACCGAGTTTCAATTCTTCCTGCCCAAAAGTTAACCAATTTTAGATTCAAGATAAGAAAGGGCCTATTTGGGTGCCACTCAAAATAGAGTTCATCTCATTTTAGTATGATCTCTAATCCATAATTATAATTAACTAAAATGAGATAAATTCATTTTTAAGTGGCACCTAAACAGGCTTTAACATTTAAATTGAAGCGTGATCCATTCACAACTTACCCTCTAAGATCTTGTCAAGTTCTCTTGACCCTGAAGTTATCTGAATGGTTTCGAGCCTCTATGCATGGAGTTGGCTAGCACTGGTAAAACCCATAGGAACCAGCTATGAGGCTGTCGATAGATCAAGTAAATCAACCCATATATTTTATTATTTATTGATAATGAGCAGTGTTGGTAAAGAAATTGAAAAGGAAATGAGTTTATATCAATTTTCTGTGAATTTTAAAGTTTTTAAAGTTTGACAAAGAGCATCATCATTAGCCCCATGCAGCTGGGACAACATGCATAAGTTACCTGTCTTGTTTGTGCATGAGGCAATGGTTATGCAGCAGCATCAACATCCCCAACAAATGGTCGAAGATTATATATGAGGCGTTTGTCAAAGGTAGATGTTGAAAAGGTGTTGAAAAGGAAATTATCATGTTCTGATGTCCCAATCAATGAATAATTACTTACCCTGCGGATATAAGCAAACCAGCCAACTGCCTAGATCCTACGCATTCAAATGTCGTTCCTTATTCGAGGGCCTTCCTGATAGCATCCAACCACCATTGTCCATTAGCACTCCCCTCAAGTCCTACCAACAATCAGCGGAACAGTCAATATCTGTAACTAATTATGAGTACAGATTACAAGTAAGATAAAGTTATGTTGCTCCTCCAATGCTCCAATACACATTGGGTAACACTTATCATATTAGAAAATATTTTCAAGCTATGCCAAAAGTGAAATGAAATTATGTATAAAAAAAAAAAAAAAATTTTAAAAAAGATCAACCAAAGATACACATTGGGATAGAATTCGTCCATCCACCACAAAGCCAAAACACTCAAACATACCAATTCATAATATTTTTCTCAAAATTATATTGCTTAATCATTAAATATCATGAAGTTTCTTGATGATAAAGATTTTGAAAGGAAAAAGACTTACCAAAAAAATGAAGAAATTCTTATTCTTCTTTCCTACTCCCTCCAACTAACAATAGCTGAAAAAAAGAGGGAGTGCATATGGGTCCCACATGTAGATGTAAAATAAGCTTATTCTACAATAGTTGTAAAGGAACAAGCCGCAATGAAAAACAAAACTGAATTAATCAAAACACCAACAATATCACCACATTTGGTACCAGAATGGAATCTAGAAAATTTGGCTTCACCAATGTCTGAGTGCCTATTGTAAGTAAATAAACAAAATCAAAATGCTTCCATAAACAAGCTATGAAATCATAAATTCTACAACAAAAGTATGAAATCTTTTTATTTGGTTGTTTATCTTGATTACAATGAAATCTTCACACACACACACACACACACACACACACACACACACACACACACACGCACACACACACAAAATCCTTTGAAATGAACAATTTTGCAGGACAGGAAATAATGTCTTTCGTAGAAGTTAGGTTGGTGTAATTATGTCTGTGTTGTCTATATTTACTCAAATCCAACCCAGGTGTTTAATTACCTTTGTTTCAACAATAATGCTTTTCTATCTATAGTGGAAAATAAGTGAAAAGAAAAAGGAGGGAAAAAAAAGAATAAAGAAGTGTCCCTCCTAAAGGAGATCACAGTGGTAGATACCTAGCATCAAAAAGATAACTGTTATCCCAAACTATCCAGTAGAGTTTCTTATCTATGACCATCTGGCCAAAAGGCAACTCTTCAAACCATCAAGTTTATCCAAGAGCTTATGAGATTGAAATTTTCAAAAGCATATAATCACAACATTGCAAGCAAACAACAAATTCTTCCTGTCCTTGTTGACTTGTAAGTCCTAACCATTACATTAAGAGCAAAGAATAATAGGTCCTTTGCCGAGTACAAACTTCATATTGATGAACCCCACCTGTCTTCCCAAGCCTTTATGCATATCATTAATAGTCTGATTATCAAAACATTGCTGCATTTTGTATTCAACATGTTGAAAATATGTACAGATGATCTAGAGATGATATATTTTGTAAGATATCTACTGGCAACAGAGAGCTAGGATCATCAGCTACACACAAGTACACAACAAATGCAGAATTACAGAGTAAAAACATTGATAGGCAATTCAAACATATAGCTTTAAAAAGAACTTCACACAATCCTAGCTCTCATCATTCTTTCAATAAATTTCTCATCTTTCAAAAAAAAAAAAAGGAACTTCACACGATCCCTTAAAGCCACATGTGTAGACAATGCATTATTACTAGGTAAATTTCAAACCCACACTCTTCACATGTGTAGACAGCAACCTGCATCAAGGGCTTAACATCAGAACATGTTATGATGCCGGAAATCTTCACAAGCTGACCAATATAGGAAGTTCCCATGAGGTCAACCTCATAGTACCATTTCCCATATATACATATACATTTATATAAGCACAATTTTGAAATGCTATCACTATTGAAATTCATCCATATCCAGTGCAATATACTCTTTCTCCATTTACATTAAGGATAAATTAAGGAACATTGAAGTAGAAGTTTAATCAGTTACGTACCTTGCAAATAGCATCAATTTCATCAAAAAATGATAAAATGCAGATCACTTTGATCACCTAAAACAAGGAAAGAAAGGAATACAAATTAGACTATCAAACAAAGCATGAATGGCATAGCTATCAAAATGAATGGTTAAAAGTAAAACCGTAACAACTAGTACAAATTCCAAGGGAACAATCCATCCATATAACTTACTTTGGTTCTGCTCCATCCAGAATCAGGTCAGTGATTTGAACGCTCTCCATTGCATACAACAATATATGCCATGGCTATCATACAACTTGTTATCTTTGTAATTGAGGATTGGATTAGTAAGGTCTCTAAATCACCTTTGCTCCTTTAAACATATTGCAGCCAGGAACATACCTTTACCATGCACACTATGGAATGCAAAGAGAAGCCGGGCTCTTTGGCTCAATTCAAGTGTCGGTCCCTGATGGGGTCAAGAACTTGACATATTCAGTAACATCATCCAGCACAGATTCTCCACTACCCTACATAATATCCAATATGAAAGGAATTAGTATATGAAATCAAGAAACTCTAAGAGGGATGTTGTGATGAAGTAAATTTGGAAAAATAGAACACAATCTTCTAAAAGCAAACTTATCATTTAAGAGTTATCAAACAATAGAAGGAACTAATTCAAACAAGTTCCCAGCAATGGTCACAGAATACATAGGGATGATCCTCACACAGTATTGTCAAAACAACAGTGAGAAATGGATTCATTCTATATTCAGAAAAGATAAAGCACGCTCTTGGAAATTATAGGCTTGTTTTACTATTTTATTTTTATATTATACATAGGTAAGCTTGTTGCCAACTGCCACACTTACACAAATCTCCTCCTTTATCCGGGATGGGGACCAGCAATGAGAGTACAAAACTCCCACAAGCGCAATGTAATAGACTATTATTACAATCAGGCGCTCTAATAGTCTATCATAGAGGTCAATTACATTGAACAAGTTTATTACAATGCCATCCCCAGGTAAAGGAACGTTCACGTTAGGTGGGTAGCTGGTTTTAAACTTTTGCCAAACAATAATCACAAGAAATCCTCTCTCAAATCTAGTTGGTGAAACAGGCCGATCCAATAATTAGGTGGTCCCCACATGAATTCGGGCAATGTAGGTTATTTCATATGGTGTTTCCCACTTGATAACAACATTGACCTGATTTCCAGGTAATCTAATCATCATGGTGGACCACACCTGTTGTACAGGTTTGATTTGAAATGCGTGCCATCAGGCCCCACAATGCTCGACTCCACTACTACTTAACAGAGAAACATACAAAGGGAATTGTAGTCATTTCACTCTCCTAAAAAATCATTTTTTGGACTTCAAATTAGTTGAGGCATTTTCTTCTTTTTCTCGTAAAATCAGATTTCTGAGAAATTTTTCCTTTAAAATCACAAATTGCAAAAGTAGATTACAATTCATTAAAATCCCAAATTGCAAAAGTAGATTGCAATTCATACTACTACCACAACAGCAACAACAATAACAACAACAACAACAAGAAAAGACAGATCATTTGGAGAACAACAATAACAACAAAAACATTAAAGCTGCACACAACACTTACAAATTCCAAGGGAATAAAGAAACCCGCTTAGCTGGAACAATCAAAAACACAACTAAGGCTAGCTGTCATAATTTAGTTGAAGTTCATTTTCTGCTTAGGAGTTTGAGAGTCCTACTAACCTATATGGCACTCGCAATGGTAAACGAAATCCTGATTTCTCATATAATGTTGCATAGGCTGTCAGATCATCATCCATGAACCAAGGCCGTAAAGGAGTGGTTGGATCAACCCTCAAATTTAAGGTGTAAAAAGTTGAAACCCACGGAATTTCTAACAGCTACATTACAGAGAAATTCTGATTTGCTTCTGTTAGAGGCAATCAATGCGTTAAAGGTGAAAAGCATCATTTGCCTTAGTTTGGTGAAATCTGCACTAGTGCTTCCACTTTTTTTTTTTCAAATTCAATTTCAATATGGCTGATGTTGTGTGCAGCTTTAACGTTCTGTAGTAGATTTCAGATCCAACAATTAGCATAGCACATTTCATTCAGTACCAATTACTCCCAAGACGGCACAATAAAAGGGAAACTACATTACCTGCCACCTCGATATGTAAAAGCCTTTGGGGAGATCTTTGTTGACGGTTTTGGAACCAGGAAGGATAAATGGCACACCTAATGTTATGAATCCCAACCACTATAATGCAACAAGATCTGCAAAGATATAATTGCTAAATATTTAGGCATAACATTTATAAGAAAGGATGGGATAGTTCATGAGCATGGATTACGCTTGACATTTACCTATATTTTCTCAAAACAGGGGAAGCACATCAATCAAAATACTTAACAATGAAAGAAAGAACTACAATTTATCAAGCAGAATGTCACATGGAGTTGAATATTAACATGCAACAGGGCAGTTGTGGGCATATGTACTGTAAGTATACAATACAACCATCCGAAAGGTTGTTACAATCATTGGGTAGGGAGGCACCAAAAATCAGACTGACCTAATCATCATGAGGACTACGCCATAGATAAGAATCAACAACAACTCTGAGCCAAATGATAAATTAAATTAGATGTGTGTTCAAATGAATACCAAATGGCTCCTCCATTCTAGGAGACTACGAATAATGCATTAAAGCAATAACATAATGGAAAGACATGAAAAGACAAATTAGGAATTTAAGGCATGGGCTCTTAGAGATTGATAACTTATATAAATAGATAGATTCCATCTTGTCGCTACGAAATTACCTGTCCCAATTAACTGGATTAAGCCATACATGTTGCAGCACTCGTTATCATTGTGCTTCTTTGCACATCACTCCATAAGAAAAGCTTTTTGGATACAAAATTGCAGCCTTAGAAAATCTCTCTCTCTCTCTCTCTCTCATATTTTATATTTTATATTTTTTTATTGCAACCATCATGCAGATAACTGGTGAGACAGTAGGAGAAGTGAAGGCAGTAGCAGATATGCACGAAAGGAAGGCAAAGACGGCTAGACAATCTAATGTCTTTATTGCTTTACCTGGTTAGTATATATATACAAGGAACATATGCAAATCCTGTAGTCAAAACCACCAACACCCAATTGAAATTTTAAAGCAATTGATATATGCTTTGTGTGTGTGTGTGTGTGTGTGTGTGTGTGTGTGTGCAAATCCTTTAGTCATACGCTACCAGAGTATCAAATAACTCCCTGTATATGTAATGCGCGTCTCTTAACAGTATATACAGGTATTCAACAACGACAAGTGGGGCCCATAGCCCAGTAATATGTACCATTTATCTATTGATTACCATCATTATAATTACCAAAAATCAATTATCAGCCTTATCATGGTCATGTCAATAGTTATGCTACATCAGGCAATTAAAATAGAAGATACAGGCACAAATTTATGAATGGGCCATTCAATGGAATGATTATAAGCATAAAGACCTACATACAAATTTTTTCACAAAGGTCAATAGGGTTATTCTCTGATTATGAATGGAATGAGGCTAGCCCCAGTTTGTAACTTCCACTCATTTCTATGAATTTTCGGTGTTATGTTCAACTGAATGTTGAAAAACAGATTTTAATCATCCTGTGTGCTAAACGAAAATTGGAAAGGTGGTATCTGAGAGATCTGAGAGATCTTCTCAAGCATATCTAAAATATTTACTACAAGGAAGCTCCCTCTATTAAAACTAGTTGTACCTAACTAGTCCTGATTTTTCACAGGCTTGTAAAGGCAAGACCCGAACTTGAGACCTGATTTCTTAATGGACCTGTAAATGACGCCCGGATCGTGCTACAGGTATTCACTGTGAACAACGTGTGACGAAATGTGAACTCCCTCAGGTTAACAGGCTACACGATCTAAGGCTCGTAACAGTTCTAAATCCACGCTCCCAAACAGGCCCTTAGGGTCATTTGGCACCGTGGATTCCAATCATGGGGGTTTCCAATCAAGGGGATTTCCAATCATGGGGGTTCCAAATCCAAGGGGTTTCCAATCATGGGGGTTCCAAATCCATCAGGTCAAAAAAAAACTCAAAAGTGGGCTATGCCACAGGGGAACAGTAGGAATGAGAACCACCACTATCAATCGATTGAGAGAGAGAGAGAGAGATACCTCAATGTTCGTGGAGAAATCAACTGGAAGAGAGGTGGGAGAGATCTATAGGGCCAGCGCTGGGAGAGGGACAGACGGAGAGAGGAGCACATGAGAGGGAGAGAAACAGAGAGGGTTTAGGGTTGGCGAAATGAAATGAAGGGAATGGGGTGGCTGACGTCAACAAGTTCTGTGGGTCCCATCATGAGGTATGTGTTATATCCAAACCGTCCATCCCACTGGCGAGATCGTCGTACGGCTTGAGACGAAAAATAAGGCAAATATAACTATCAAGTGGACCACACTGAAAAAAGTAGTGGGGAATTGAACGTCTACCATTGAAACCCTTTTGGGGGTCGCAGGAGTTCTGGATCAATATGAAATTTATTTTTCCTCTTCATCTAGGTCTTTGTGACCTTATGAACAGATTGGATGGAAAATAAACGTTATGGTGGCCCTAGAAATTTTTCAACGGTGGAAATCATTATCTCCACTGTTTCCAGTGGTATGATCCACTTGACCATTGGATATGCTTCAATTTTGGAGTCAACCCCTTAAATTAGACAAAAAAACTGATGGACGTCTTGGATAGACTACATACATTCAAAGTGGGCCCAACTGAGTTTACGCAGTACCATAAGAGCGTACTGAGTAACTCAGTACACAATCCGATTTCGAAACGGATTGGCTACGCACCCTGGTACCCGCCACTGGATGATGGTCGGTGCTCTGTGGGCCCCACCATGATGTATGTATTTCATCCATTCCGTCCATATATTTTTCCAGATCATTTTATGGTATGATACCAAAAATGAGGTATATCCCAATATCGAGTGGACCACATTACAGGAAACAGTGTCGAATGAGCATCGACCATTAAAAACCTTTTGGGGGCCATAAAATTTTTGGATCAAGCTGATCTTTGTTTTTTCCCTTCATCAGGGCCTGTATGATCTAATCAACAAATTGGATGTCAAATAAACAGTATTGTGGCCCTTAAGAGGATTTTAATGGTGGATATCCAATCAATATTGTTTTCCTATGATGTGGTCCACCTTAGGTTTATATCCCTATCATTTTTTTGATCTAGCCCTAAAATGATCGGTAAAAATGGATGAACATAATAGATGAAATACATACATCATGGTAGGCCCACATAGTGCGGTCCATTTAATCTTTGAATATGATTCATTTTTTGAATAATTCTTTGAAATGATCTCGAAAAATGGATGAACGGTGTGGGTTGATCCCAAATTTTTGGTAAATCCAAAAATCAAGTGGACCATGCCATCCAACCTATTCATAATATCAAATATATATGAATGAAAAGAATACGCAAACATCAGCTTGATCCAAAACTTCTATGGCCTCCAAGAAAATTTCAATGGTAGAGGTTCAATCACACTATTTCCTGTGGTGTGGTCCACTTGAGCTTTGGATATGCTTCCTTTTTGTCCTTTAGACCTCAAATTACCTGTTAAGGTGGATAAACGGAATGGATAAAATAAATAAATAACGGTGGACCCCACAAAGTTTACTTTGGTAAGGATAATGACTAACTCACCTAAATTTAGAGGGGTTTCCTTAAATTTTTCATAATCATATATTGGGTTTGCCTTAATGTGATTCACATATCCAACCCACTCATTATGTGTGTCCCACTTGGATGAGGGGTCAGACTAAGTTTTAGCAGCATCCAAAACTCATGTGGGCCCCACCAAGTGCTTTTATATTTTTTAAGATGTCTTGACATGGTTTTAGATGGTATGGCCCACCCGAGTTTTCATTTATGGATGATTTTTGAGATATCTTATAACCTAAAGGGGACACATTAAATGCACGGTGTTGATGTTCGACACACATCATGATGGGGCCCACAAAACTTATTAACATCAATTCTTAGGTTCTCGCAAGGTCAATAAGTTGGGTCACAATTTTGACAACAATATTTAGCCCATTTTATATGTCTAGCCCATTCACTCTATTTTATTGATCAATACCCTCAATTTAACTAGTTACTCACCCCAATTAGGCTAGCTACATATGAGAAAGATACCGAGCATACAAGATTGATCAACAATTTGAGTGAATTTTGATTTAAACATATGAAGTTATTTATTTTTCAATCTGGACTAATTCGATTGTCCAAAAACGGTTAAATGTTCAATTAGTGGATGTGCCTAATAAATTTTTTTTTCCACAAATAAAATTCAATTTCCATTTAAAAATAACATTTTTTGCAAAATGTATATTTTTTTACTCTTAATTTTTTTAAAAAAACTCTTAACAAAATATCATTTTTATTATAAAATATTTCAAAAAAAATAAATTAAAATAAAAATTCTGAATTTTTATTTTTAAAATATCTAAAATTTTAATGGATTTTAATTTTTTTCCCAAAAATTCCAAAATGCCGATTTTTTTTCTTCAAAAGCATCATGTTGTTTAACTTTTCAATTTTTTTTAAATTATATATATTTTTTCAAAATCTTAGTGTTTTTATAAATAACTTTTTCTTTTAATTTCGAATTTTGAACATTTTCAATTATTTTTCAAAATCAAAAAATTATTCAACTTATTTATTTTTCATTTCAAAATGTTTGTTTTTTGATAAAGTATCGATTTTTTTAATATCGTTTTATTTTATTTTTCACTCAAATTTTATTTTGAGTGAAAATAAAATAAAATTTCACATTTTTTAAAATATTTTCATTTTTCAACATTGCAAAAAATTTCACATTTTTTAAAATATTTTTAATTTTCTTTTACTGGATATTATTTTTTTCTCAAAATCAAATGCTTTTTTTTTTTTCAAATTTATCAACTTTATTCAAAATTCTTTTTTATTCCCATAAAATAGATTTTTATTTAATTAAGATTTTTATTTTTTCAAAATCTAATTTTTTTCTCCAACATTGTTAAATTTTTTTAACTTCTCAATATTCTTTTTCATGTGATATTACAAATCATTTAAATATTAATTTTAAATTAAAAAATAAAAATAAAAACTCCACTCATTTGATATAAAAACAGAATAAATTTTCTTTTTGCATTCAATCAATTATTAAAAAATAATCTTAGATATAAATATGTATAATTAAACCACCGAAATTCTATTAAAAAGCAGCTATTAGACTATAAAAAAACTTAATTTTCCACCATATTCTCAAAAAAATGAAAAAAAAAAATGTGAAGGCAAAATTCCTTTTACAACGGACCATGATCTGTCGCAACTGAAAAGCACGCCATTAGTTTTAGGCAGGAATTTACAGCCGTGACAAAATCACAATTTGCGACGGATTTCGTCCGTCGCCTATTAACAATGAACCAAAATCCATCGTAAATACATCGTAAATCAGACTTTAGTGACGGATTTTGATCTGTCGCTAAATTCAGCGTCGTTCAGACCGGATTTTCGAGATTCACAGGATTAGCGACGGATTTTTTCCGTTAGCGACGGATTAAATCCGTCGTTAAACCAAGAGATTTTAGCGACGGACGAAGTTCGTCACAAAAATATGTCGCAAATTGCCCAATTTAGCGTAGTGATTCTCAAATCCCTAAACCGAAACCTACACCTAATCCTAATCTCAACTCCCTAACCTAAACCTAAACCTAAACTTGAAAAGCCAAACCTAAACCCAATCCCGAACCCCAACCCGATTTCCTAAACCTAAACCTTAACCTATTCTCAATTCCATAAACCATAACCTATAACCTAACCTAAACCTAAACCTATAACTGCACTTATAACCTAAACCTATAACCTAAACCTAAGCCTAAAACTTAAACCTAAACCTAAAATCGAATTGTATTCTCAAATCCTTAAAACCTAAACCTAATCCTAATCTCAACTCCCTAACCGAAACTTGAAAACCCAAAACTAAACCTTATCCCAAACCTGAACTCAATTTCCTAAACCTAAACCTTAACCTATTCTCAATTCCCTTAACCTATAGCTTATAACCTAAACCTAAACCTTAACCCAGACTTATAACCTAAACCTAAACCTAAGCCTAAAACCTAAACCTACAACCTAAAACCTAAATGTATTCTCAAATCCCTAAACCTAAACCTACACCTAATCCTAATCTCAACTCCCTAACCTAAACCTAAACCTAAACTTGAAAACCCAAACCTAAACCCGATCCCGAACCCGATTTCCTAAGCCTAAACCTTGACCTGTTCTCAATTCCCTAAACCTAGACCTATAACCTAACCTAAACATAAACCTATAACCTACACTTATAACCTAAACCTAAACCTATAACCTAAATGTATTCTCAAATCCCTAAACTGAAACCTACACCTAATCCTAATCTCAACTCCCTAACCTAAACCTAAACCTAAACTTGAAAACCCAAACCTAAACCCGATTCCGAACCTGAACCCGATTTCCTAAACCTAAACCTTAACCTATTCTCAATTCCCTAAACCAAAACCCAAAACCTAAGTGTATTCTCAAATCCCTAAACCGAAACCTACACCTAATCCTAATCTCAACTCCCTAACCTAAACCTAAACGTAAACATGAAAACCGAAACTTAAACCCGATTCCGAACCCGAACCCAATTTCCTAAACCTAAACCTTAACCTATTCTCAATTCCCTAAACCTAAACCTAAAACCTAAATGTATTCTCAAATCCCTAAACGTAAACCTACACCTAATCCTAATCTCAACTCCCTAACCTAAACCTAAACCTAAACTTGAAAGCCCAAACCTAAACCTGATCCTGAACCTGAATCCAATTTCCTAAACCTAAACCTTAACCTATTCTCAATTCCCTAAACCTAAACCTAAAACTTAAATGTATTCTCAAATCCCTAAACTGAAACCTACACCTAATCCTAATCTCAACTCCCTAACTTAAACCTAAACCTAAACTTGAAAACCCAAACCTAAACCCGAACCCGATTTCCTAAACCCAAACCTTTAACCTATTCTCAAATCCCTAAACCTATAACTTATAACCTAAACCTATAACCTATAACCTAAACCTAAACCTAAAACCTAAATTTATTCTCAAATCCTTAAACCTAAACCTACACCTAATCCTAATCTCAACTCCCTAACCTAAACCTAAACCTAAACTTGAAAACTCAAACGTAAAACCGATCCCGAACCCGAACCCGATTTCATAAACCTAAACCTTAACCTATTCTCAATTCCCTAAACCTTAACCTATAACCTAAGTTAAACCTAAACCTATAACCTACACTTATAACCTAAACCTAAACCTATAACCTAAACCTAAGCTTAAAACCTAAATCTAAACTTAAAACCTAAATGTATTCTCAAATCCTTAAACCTAAACCTAATCTCAACTCCCTAACCTAAACTTAAACCTAAACTTGAAAACTCAAACCTAAACCCGATCCTAAACCTGATTTCCTTAACCTAAACCTTAACCTAAACCTTAACATAAACCTAAACCTAAACCAAAACCAAAACCTATAACCTAAACCTATACCTATAACCTAAACTTATAACCTATAACCTAACCTTAACCTAAACCTATAGCCTAATACCTAAACCTAAACCTAAGACCTAAATGTATTCTCAAATCCCTAAACCTAGACCTACACCTAATCCTAATCTCAACTCCATAACCTAAACCTAAACCTAAACTTGAAAACCCAAACCTAAACCCGATCCCGAACCCGAATCCGATTTCCTAAACCTAAACCTTAACCTATTTTCAATTCCCTAAACCTAAACCTAAAACCTAAATGTATTCTCAAATCCCTAACCGAAACCTACACCTTATCCTAATCTCAACTCCCTAACCTAAACCTAAACCTAAACTTGAAAACCCAAACCTAAACCCGATTCTGAACCCGAACCCGATTTCCTAAACGTAAACCTTAACCTATTCTCAATTCCTTAAACCTAAACCTCAAACCTAAATGTATTCTCAAATCCTTAAACCTAAACCTAAACATACACCTAATCCTAATCTCAACTCCCTAACCTAAACCTAAACCTAAACTTGAAAACCCAAACCTAAACCCGATCCCAAACCCGAACTCAATTTTCTAAACCTAAACCTTAACCTATAACCTAACCTAAACCTAAACCTATTGTAAGACCCGTATTTTAGTCCGTACCGTTCCATAGACTTCCGCGGTCTTACCGATCGAATTTAGGCAACCTCCGACCCTTAATCGATATTTATGCGTGACCCTGATTCGTATGCCGTCAACCAATATCGACTCAACCCAAGACCTTTACCATAGCGACCGCACCATCGTTGCGGCTCCAATGCCGCGACTTGTGCGCCGAGGCGATACCTTGGTCAAGAGATGTGGGCCAACGTTCGGTGCGAGGAAAACGCCGCGCGTTGCGAAACCCAAGAGAATCTCTACGAGATGTCACATCAATCCATCAATCCATCACATGTCAAGTACACATCACCTTTCACCCATTCCCAAGCAACCATAAAAGTCAAAAATCTCTTATAAGCCCATACCTTTCTTACACCAAAAACCCTCAAAGTCAAAAAGTTCTTACACCTCCCATGCCTTTCTTACACAAAAGGCCACAAAAGTCAAGGTTTTCTTACACACCCATCACTCACCACATCCATCCATCACCCATCTCTCTCTCCCTTACAACTCTCTCTCTTTCTCATTTCTCATCTCATTTTTCTCAAGCAACAAAAAATCCCACGTATGAGCCTCTCCCTCTCTTCCAAAAACTCTAAGTGTGGCCCACCTCTCCATCGCAAGATCTCCCATCCTAGCCATCCATTTCTCATCTCCTCCATTAAAATCAAAGCTAAGGAGCTAAGGAACCCAAGGGAGCAAGAAGATTGACGGTGGGTACTAGATAATAGTAGTTTTGCATGTTTTAAAGATGGGCCAAGTGAGACCAACCGATCAATGGTTTGGATCTTACTTGGGACCCTAAGATGTGGCCGATGGCCACTTTGATCATCATGATCATCCATGATGGGGTCATTCTCCGTGGACCCCATCATGATGTTTCTTTCATTACATTTAAAGGTCATCTAGACCGTCCATATTGGTGGAGAAAGGATCTCCACTGATGAATTCGATTTTTGTTAGTTTCATGTGTAGATGGACCCATTTTATTGTATGATCTCTTACAAGGGAGGGCTCATAGTGGCGGAGCCCTCCATCACAAGCGTGTCCCACCCTCTATGTCTCTCTCTCTCTACTTCATTTTCTTTTTTTAAGATCATATTGTGTTTGTGTGGCCCACTTGAATGGACCCCACCTTGAAGTATTTATTTTGTCCAAGCTTTCCTCAAGTGGGGCCCACCTTTATGTGATGTACACACACCATCCTCCATGAGGTGGCCCACCATAAGCAGGGCCCACCTCCAATGTAGTCATGTGAAACGTCCAGCGTCCATGAACGCTGGACGTGGGCTGGATAAAACACAAATACTAGCTTGATTTCCAAGCCCTTGGGGTGGTCCACTTGCTTAGGCCCCACCTTGATGTATATATCCAATCAAAGTCGTTCATCCTCTTACCAATATCATTTTAGCCATTGTGTAGAAGAATGGGGCTGATCTGAGCATCTGGTGGGCCATAACATAGGAAACTTTGGTGGTCACCGTTGAAAGATCGTCTAATGTTTTTTTTACACCCAAAAACCCCAAACTTCGGACTCATTTTATTTGTCTCGAGCTGTATAGTCCCATGGTCGGAATGGATTTTCCAAACGTGGGTCCCACCTGTGAGAACCACAGGAAAATGAATTTTTTTTAAAAAAAAGAAATAAGAAAGGAAAGAGGGTGTGCTGCTAGGCAGCAGCTATCAGCGCTGCCAGCGCCAGGCAGACGGACGAGCAGTCCCACGGCTGCTGCCGTGGACCCCACCATGATGTGTACGTGATAATCCAAGTCGTTCATGAGGTGGGCCCCCTCCAATTTTCAACTGAATCCAAAACTCGAGTGGCCCACATTGCAGGAAACAGTGAGGTTGAACCTCTACCATCGAAACCCATTGTTGGGCCCACCTAAGTTTAGAATCAATCTGAAATTTGTGTTTTCACTTCATCCAGGTCTGAGTGACCTTTGAACGGATTAGATGGCATGTCAGCACTGAGGTGGGCCCCACATGGGACCCACAGTGATGTATGTGTTTGCATCCACCGTCCAGGAGGACGGTGGTACCCTCCATGATGTATGTGTTTTGCACCCACCGTCCAGCGAACAATGGGGCCCGTTGTGGTGCGTATGCATGTGTGCATGCGTGTGGGTGTGTATATGTGTGGGGTTGTGCATGTGTGTGTGTGTGTGTGTATATATATATATATATATATATATATATATATATATATTATTGTATATACTATATACATATATATTATATTATATTATGTAATATACTTGATGGTGGGCCTTGTGGGCCCCACCATGATGCATGGGTTGCATCTAATCCGTCTAACCATCTTAGAAGCTCATGGATAAAAAGAATGAGTCAGATCCATAGTCCAAGTGGACCCCACCTTGGCATGTTTTGAGGTCCATTTTAATGTATTTGTGGTAGGTCATTGGGGGCCCACTTTGATGTGAATCTAAGGCCCATGGGATTAGGCCCATTTGATGTAATTTAAGGCCATGGGAGTGGACCCATTTGATGTATTCCAAGGTCCATGGGATTGGACCCATTTGATGTATTTTAAAGCCCATGGGAGTAAGCTCATTTGATATGTATAAGGCCCATGGGTCGAGAACCATTTGATGCATTCTAAGGCCCACGAGTTATGACCCATTGCAATGCACTCAAGGCCCATTGGGGCGGCCCAGTGGTGTGGCCCACTTGATGAATATACGGCCCATTGAATGTGGCCCATTTGATATATTTAAGACCCAATGGGATGTACCTAAGGTCCATTGCAATGTGTGACCCCAACACGGATTACATAATGATCGCGCCTTGGGAGCAATGTTGGTTTGAAGTCCACATTGCAAGTGTAATGTTGGTTGGATGTCCACATTATGACTCTCCCTAGGGCCCCTTTAATAGGCAGTACTTGTTGTGTATAGGCCGTCTAGGCCCATCTGCGTTGTAAGAATGGTTCATCACTTATTTACATGATTAGTATAGTTTCATGACTCATGATCATACGCATCATATGTATGCTTGATATGAAAATTGACTGATCATAGCATATGCCTTCGGGCAAGTTATTTATAGGCTCCCAGTTAGGCGGTGTTATCCTACATAAGCGCACGATATGCGCAGAAATTATTACATGACTGGATAGCGTGATTCATGCATTTCGCATTTGTGTGACATGGTTATTGTACGCCTTAGCGACATCAGGGCCGTAGCCTCCACAGGGTTATCATGGTTGGTTGGAAGGGGGTGTGGCTTTACTCGCCCTAGAGTAGGGGACAATGCTAGGCTGAGTTTGACCAGCTCGAGGAATGGGTCCGCTATCGACGAGTCGAGCCCGATTTTGACAGACGGATAGTGAGGTCTCTTCCACTTACCTTATTGTGCGCGATGAGGCGGCGATCTAGTTTAGAGTGTACTAGACCCCGGTGATATCCCAGATTTGAGCTGTATTGATGTGTGGACATAGATGAGGATCTATATGCTTGAGTTGCATTTCACATTGTATGGCCTTGGGATGGCCGATATCATTCATGTCTTGCATCGCATAGCTTTGGTACGGCTAATGGTTTTCATGGATCTATCTGCATATTCCGCATTACTCTGATATTACATGTTCATATTACTACCTTGTGCACATACTTCCACCACCCTCTAAGCTTTCTATAAGCTTATGCACGACCGTTGTGCAAGTGACGTTGGGGCGCAGCAGCACTGAGGCAGGAGCACTTTGCAGATCATTTTGGAGTTTTGTTCTTTACCATTGTATTTTCCCTTCATGCTCATTGTACTTGTAAAGTTTTTTATCATAGTGGAAATGTAATGAAATTCTTGGTTGTTGTTTGTGGGTTATACCTTTGGTTATGCTTATTACGAATCAAACTGACGTTGAAAATCTTCCTCGTAGCATCCCAGGATCGGAACCCGGCGAATGGGAGCTGGGATCCGAGAATGGAGTTCTACGGAGGCTGTCGGCACCGGATTCGGCGACCGAAAATTTTGTGAGCCCGGTTTCCGAGTTTGGGGCGTGACACCTATAACCTGCACTTATAACCTAAACCTAAGCTTAAAACCTAAACCTAAACCTAAAACCGAAATGTATTCTCAAATCCTTAAAACCTAAACCTAATCTTAATCTCAACTCCCTAACCTAAACTTAAAAACCCAAACCTAAACCCAATCCCGAACCCGAACCCGATTTTCTAAACCTAAACCTTAACCTATTCTCAAGTCCCTTAACCTATAGCTTATAACCTAAACCTTAACCTACACTTATAACCTAAACCTAAACCTAAGCCTAAAATCTAAACCTATGACCTAAAACCTAAATGTATTCTCAAATCTCTAAACTTAAACCTACACCTAATCCTAATCTCAATTTCCTAACCTAAACCTAAACCTAAACTTGAAAGCCCAAACCTAAACCCTATCCCAAACCCGAACCCGATTTCCTAAACCTAAACCTTAACCTGTTCTCAATTCCCTAAACCTAGACCTATAACCTAACCTAAACATAAACCTATAACCTATACTTATAACCTAAACCTAAACCTATAACTTAAATGTATTCTCAAATCCTTAAACCTACACCTAATCCTAATCTGAACTCCCTAACCTAAATTTAAAACTTAACTTGAAAACCTAAACCTAAATCCAATCTCAAACCCGAATCCGATTTCCTAAACCTAAACCTTAACCTATTCCCAATTCCCTAAAGCTATAACCTATAACCTAAACCTAAACCTTAACTTAAACCTATAACCTAAACCTAAACCTAAACCTAAACCAAAACCTATAACCTATAACCTAAACTTATAACCTGTAACCTAACCTTAACCTAAACCTAAAACCTAGACCTAAACCTAAAACCTAAAATCTAAATGTATTCTCTAATCCCTAAACATAGACCTACACCTAATCTTAATCTCAACTCCCTAACCTAAACCTAAACCCAAACTTGAAAACCTAAACCTAAACCCGATCCCGAAACCGAACCCGATTGCTGTAATAATGTAGCCCAATTACATGGCAACAAACAAGAATGTATCCCTTTTAACACATGCCCCTTTTTTCAAAGCTTTAACTTTTGTTGTTGTTTTTATTAACTTGAATTGAAACACTTTTTTGCATTATTTGTTTACATTAGTTTTATTTTAAAAAAGTGTACCCACTTTTTTGGAAGAAAAAAAAAAGCGAATGAAGTTTCTGCAATTCTTCATGATTCTGAATTATAATGTTTTATTTGTTGAATATTTTTCTAAATATTAGGCGTCGTGCAGGGATGCCATGCTAAGCGGGCGAGGCTAGCGCCACGGCGGGTAAGGCGTCGTCGAGACGAATTAGATGAAAGACACAAAAAGAAAATTGTTGCTGTTTTCTTTTCTTTTTTAATTTATAATGTTAAACTTATATGTATTTATGCGTGGATGAATGTAATGTGGATAAAGATTGTTTGTGTTTTGATGGATGTAGTTTATGTTTGGATGAATGTAGTTTATGTTTAGATGGATTTACGTAGTTTGGGTTTAGATGGATGTGAATGTGAATATGATGAAATATATTATATAACAGGTGTATATCAGGTGTAATTAAAATTTTTTGACGGCTCTAGGCCGGTATATATATTTTTTCTAAATATTCAAAAATGAGACGGTCGAGGACCGTCCTTTTATGCGGCATAAGAGACGGCTGATGGCAGTCCTTTTTAAGGACAGTCCATGACCATCCTTTTAAAGGATGGTCTGTGACCGTCCTTTTTCAGGTGGATAAAAGATGGTGCATAGCCGTCCTTTTATAGCTCATTAAGAGACGGTTCATAACCATCCTTGTTAAGGACGGTCTATAGCTGTCCGTTAAATGGTTATAAGAGACGGTCCATGACCGTCCTTTAAGTAATACGATGCCCCAAAAAATGACGGCCCTTGAGACGGTCTATGACAGTCCTTTTTTGCCATTTGAGACGGTTTTCGGCCGTCCTTTTTTCACTATTTTGGCGTAGTATAAAATCCTTTTAGAAAGCCTTAAAATCTTTTAGAATACCTCGCAACCCCATTTACACACACACACACACACACACACAAACAAACACACACACACACACATATATGTAGTTTTAGAAAGAATTTCAAACAAAATCGAAAAGAATTATAAACAAAATTGGAAACAAATATCGCACTTTCGCAGTTACACAAAAAATATGCATAGAATCTTATTAGATTTAAGACATCAAATACCAAAAAAAAAAAATAATAATAATAATAATAATAGTGACCACCGTTGAAATATTTATATGGCCACAAAAGTTTTGTATCGGTCTATGTTTTTTGCTTTTCCACTTCATCCAAGTGAAAATGAACTTATAAATGGTTTGGATGGCATATATACATTAAGTGGAGCCTAGGAAGGTTTCAAATGTAGGAAATCCTTTCCCCACTGTTTCATCTTAGATGGCCCATTTAAGTTTTGGATACACCATGTCCTAAACTGAGCTCGAAAAATGGATGGACAGGTTGGATTTCTAATAAACATCATGGTGGACCCGCCTTGCATCCCATGTACATGGTCGGACCAACCTGATGGAGGGATTGGATCAAGCACCAATGTACCATGCTGGCACGTGTGTGGAGTGTACATGAGCTAGCTTTATTGCATTCGCGGATCGGCTCAGCAAAACTCATAAAATAATACCTAAACCCTAAATCCAAGGGGTTTGGCCCACCTGAGCTCTGGCGGCGTGTGAATTTTGGCTGATTCTTTAGTCCTGATGAGGCACGCCAAACTAATGGCATGACAACACCAAGATGTACCATGCTGGCACGTGTGTGGAGTGTACATGAAACAATCGAGCGCCTGCGACTCCGAACCAGCCATGTGGGTGGGATCATGTCCGTATGGCCCAACTTGATGCATACATGGTATATCCACGCCATCCATCTGCTTTGCCAGCTTAGTTATGCCACGGTCTTAAAAGTGAAGAATATAACAAATTTCTGGTGGACCACACCACAGGAAACAGCGGCCATTGAACGCTCACTATTAAAAACTTCCTAGTGTCTACCGTAATGTTAGTGGATAAAGCTTGATTCAAAACCTTGGTGTCCCACGGAAGGATTTTAATATCGGTAACCATTATTTCTTGTGGTGTGGTTCACCTGAAATTTTTTCTTCTTCATTTTTGGGATCTAAGCTGGAAAAATTGGACTGCGTGGATATACAATGCATATATTGAGGTGGGCCCTACAGTCTGGGTCCCACTCAGATTATTAGTTACGGCTCGCAGCCAAGTGCTCTAAGCAATGCCCATATGGGGATTTTTGTCCAGGTAACCCCGTATTGTGACATGATCATTGTAGGAGTTAGTACATACCAAAGTTGAGGATTTGTAATCCTGATTTCAATTTTTCACTTTTTAGAGGATAAAAATATTTCTCTGCCACAGCTGCATCTCCTGCGTTAAGCTCTCGTCTCAAAACATAAAAGGCCTTTCAAAAAAGCACATGGGCCCATCAAAAATTAAAATTCAGCTCACACCTTAGGCCATTCTGAATCATTAATTTTAAATATCAAACAGTCATGAACCTGAAGTAGGGTTTTTTTTCTCTTTGAAGTCTTTATGACCCACAACTACACTAACGTTCTACAGTAACGCAAATCTACTTATGAAGAGTTTTTCTCTTAAATTTGGGCCGACAACATGAAATTAAAACCCTTTACATGTAGAAGGGATAGATTTGCTTCAAAACAACCTAGTGGGCCCCACAAAAACCTCAGAGCACCTTTTTCATCTTTTTGAAGATGAAAATGTGCATTTACGATAGCTGCTCCTCGTATGGCGTTACTTGTCTCAAAAGGAGAAAATGAGTTTGAAAGGGGTATTTTCGGTCCCACAAAAACAAGAAGAATGCTTGCTTCTTTATTGATTTAATCCATTCATGTTATTCCAGGCTCCCTGGGTCATTGGAGGGCATTGATTTTATCTTCATCTAAGACCATTGTTGCCAATAAAAGAAATAATGGTGGTCTTTCCTTACAAAGTTGTTTCCTCTTGTGTGGTCCACCCTTTATATCTCCTTCCCTCATTTTTAGAGTTATGCCCTAAAATTCTTCCCCCAACTAATGGTCTTACCAGATTTTAAAGGAGATGCATCGTGAATCCCAAAGAAATGGTTGAAAAAGCTACATGGACTCCAAAAAGGCCAATGTTGATGGCATTTGAATTTATTTCTAGTAGTTATGTTTGAGAGAGGGAAACACCAACCTTGAAGGTAGTTAAGATCGTTGTGCCACCTCGTGGGACTCACTCCGGTTAGAATCCAACGTTATTTTGTTCATTTTGTTGAGTTTTCTATGGCTTGTTCAATTTATATTTTCATGAGAAGTGGTGTACGTACTCTCCCACGACAATTGTCCCTTTCATGGGTTTCATCCTTAGCATATCCTTAGTTAATATGAACAAAAAGGTGGGTGTAACATCTATTATACATGTTTCTTATCGACTAAAATTGATCCATTCCAACAAGGATCTCGTCAGAGCAATATAATAGAGATCCATATGATGTAAGTTCAATGATATTCTTTTTTAAAAAAATGCACATTGAAGATAGATACATGGATTGAAGATGACGGATATTCACTAAGGACCTCTGTTATTAACTGTAGATATCTGATATTCACAATGGTCTACTAATATTCATTGTGGACCGTTGATATTCACCTTAGACCGCTGATATTCAACTTGGACTGTCGATATTGTTGGGGATTTTTGCTGTGCAATCACACAGATCTGGATCTAGGATAGCAATCTAAGAGCAACAAGCAATCACAAGAGAACACAAAGGTTTAACGTGGAAAACCCTTGTGGGAAAAAATCACGGCACAAAGCGACGAAAATCTACTATGAAATAGAAATTACAAAAAGAGAGGACTTACCCGATTCGAACAACCTCGAATCTCACCCTTATTACACCCTTTAGAAACCCTAAAAACCCTTTTAGAAATCCTTGAAAAACTTTTAGAAAGCCCTAGAATCCTTTAGAATAGCTCTAGGGACCCCTATTTATAGTTTAGGAAACTCCACTTACATACATCCTTTGGAAAAGTCCGGAAACCGCCTCAAATTTATGCAGTCCATGCAGAATCTACGTAACCCTCGACTAGTCGAAGGAGGGCTTTGACCAGTCCCTCGACTAGTCAAGCAGTGATAGTCGCTGGACTTCGAGTCGAGCGAGCCTCGACCAGTCGAGTGGACCCTCAACCTGTCGAGTCATGCTCTTGACCCATCGAGCAGCGCAAAAGCTTGAAGACATTACTTCTAACAACAATCTCCACCATGTCTTCAATCTTCTACCGTGTAGTTTCTTGACCTCTTTTCTTATCTCTATATCTCATCATAGCTTCAATCAACGCTTTTCGTGCACACTCCGTCCTTCTTTTACGCTATCACCAAGCCCAAAGAAGTTGCACAGAACTTAAACTTATCTGCAGGAACAACCTTGGTAAGCATGGTTGTTGGATTCATGCTGGTGTGAATCTTTTTCAGTGTTACGCCTCCTTCCTCAAGCACCTATCGGATAAAGTGGTGATGAACATCAATATGTTTAGTACATGAGTGATAAACAAAATTTTTAGCCAAATTGATAGTGCTCTCACTATCACAGTTAACTGGCATGACATTCTGCTGAAGTCTCAAATGATTTATCATGCCTCTGAGCTAAACATCTTCTTTAAACGCTTTTGTCACTTTCATATATTGTACTTCGGTCGTGAAAAGAGTCACTAGGGATTGAAGCTTCAACATTCAATTAATTGCTCCACCCGCTAGTACAAACGAGTATCCTGAAGTAGACTTCCTTGAATCCACACTACCTGCATAGTCGGAATCCACATACCCTACCAAATTTGTCCTTGTCTTCTCAAAAGTTAAGACATAGTCTTTCGTACCTTAAATGTATCGAAGTAGTCATTTCACCACTTTCCAATATTATTTGTCGGGATTTGACATGTATCTGCTCACAACACTAACTACCTGTGAAATATTTGGTCTCGTACAGACCATGGCATACATTAAACTATCAACCACATTCGAATAAGGTACATGAGACATAAACTATTTTTTCTCATTTGATTTAAGACATTATTCTGAGGAAAGCTTGAAGTGGGCCGCGTGGGGAACTCTCACCGGTTTTGCTTGGTCCATCCCATACTTGATCAACACTTTTTTAAGGTATTTTACCTGTGATAACTAAAGCCTGCTCTTCTTCCTATCTCTGTGCATATTTATGCCAAGAACCCTCTTTACAACTCTCAGATTTTTCATCTCGAATGTCCTTAATAACTGAGTCTTCAATATGTTGATTTTAGAAATATCGTGGTAAGTAATCAACATATCATCAACATACAATACAAAGATGATAAATTTTTTATCACTTAGTGTCTTGTAATAGACACAGTGATCATATTCACTCCGAGTAAATTTTTGACTCAATATGAAATAATCAAAATTTTTATACCACTGCATAGACGACTGTTTCAGGCCATACAACGACCTCATTAACTTGCAAACATTTTTCTGTCCCTTTAACTTCGTAACCCTCTAGTTTCTTCGTGTAGATCTGCTCTTCCAATTTCTCGTATAGGAATGCAGTCTTAATATTCATTTGTTCTAGCTCGAGATCGTATTGGGCAACTAGCGCCAATACGAATCTGATAGACACCTGCTTAACTACCGGCATGAATATCTCTGTGAAATCGATTCCTTCTCTCTGAGTATAATCCTTCGCTACCAACCTTGTTTTGTATCTATCCTGTTTCCTTTTGAATAACCACTTGCATCCGATCACTTTTTGGCCCACTAGAAGCTCCACCAACTCCCATGTGTGATTTTTGTGTAACGAGTTCATCTCATCATCCATAGCCGCCTTCTACTTTTCTACATCAAGGTCACCAAGAGCCTCCTAAATAGTAGAAGGGTCTCCCTCATCTGTAATGAGGGCATATGCAATATTAGAATCGTCCCTGTATTTTACCAGTAACCTGCGATCACGCAATGGATTCTTTCTCACAGGTGGCTACTCCACATGATCTTATATTTCTGTCTGGGCATCTGTCTCTGCTTGAGTATCATCTGTGTCAATCTGGACATCTACGATCAACCGTTTTAGTTCCTCTTGCTCCTCTTGATCATTCTTGCGGAATAGTGAGCTTTCATCAAATCTGACATCACAGCTAGTAATGACCTTACGTGTGACCTTGTCGAATAACCCATAACCCTTCACACCAATACCATAACTAACAAAGATGTACTTCTTGGATCTATGGTCTAACTTATATCTCTCAACTGACGGTACATGAGAGTAAGTCTCACAACCAAATATGCGCAGATCTGAGATTTTACATTCAATTATCGTTGAAGGAGACCAGTTCACTAAATAATAAGTTCGGTTAACGGCCTCTGTCCATAGGTCCTTGCTCAACGCAGCATTACTTAACATGCATCTAGCCCTATCCAGGAGAGTCCAATTCATTTGCTCAGCCACACCATTTTTCTCGGGCGTGTGGCACACTGTGTTATGCCTGATGATCCCTTCATCCTTTCAATAATCATTAAACTCAGTGGAAGTAAATTCTCCACCATTGTCATTCTTTAAA
Source organism: Magnolia kwangsiensis (assembly GCA_037074715.1). Lineage (NCBI taxonomy): Eukaryota > Viridiplantae > Streptophyta > Magnoliopsida > Magnoliales > Magnoliaceae > Magnolia > Magnolia kwangsiensis. The sequence continues at coordinate 9,385,069 of CM073585.1, read as the reverse complement.
ACCTTTATTTTTTACCCTGACATTTTTTCACCATTGTCTTCCATTGTTTGAATATGATGAAAACTTTGGATTTACATTTCAAAAAGCAAACCCAAACTTTCCTGGAGTAGTCATCAATGAAGGAAACAAACCATAACGACCCTCGAATAGAAATTTCTAGTGACGGCCCCCATACGTCAGTGCACATAATCAAGCACTCTCTTACATATATGTTTTCTATATTTAAAAGACAGTTTAGATTATTTACCATATATACAATGCTCGCATATATCTAAATCGAAATTTTTAAAAGCTAGAATCAAACACCGATCAGAAAGTACCTTCATACTCAGCTCGCTCATGTGGCCTAGACAAGTATGCCACATACATAGAGATGTGGAGTCTGCAATAACTGCTACCTCTCCACCTGTTGAAGTGCTCCCAATTAACTTGTAAAGGTTTCTGTACCTTTGTGCTCTCATAACAATGAGTTTCCCCTTTTGAAACTTTAAGGACACCATTAATACCAGTAAACATGTATCCTATAATCTCAAGTGCACCGAGAGAAATCAGACTTTTCTTCATATCAGGAACATGCCTAACATCAGTCAGGGTACGCTCCATCCCATCAAACATCTTGATGCTCACCGTACCAATAACTACAATATTACAGGCATTGTCATTGCCCATAAAAACCATCACATTCCTTGTAACTGGCAAACCAACTCTAATAAGGAGTCGTGTGATAAGATGCTTCTGTGTCAAGTATCCATTCGTTTTTATGATTATCGTGTAAGTGACCAATCATGGAAACAGACAGAACATCACCACCACTTCTTTCTTCATCAGATGTAACAACATTGGCCTCCTTGGAAGAAGCCGCTGAATTTTCTTTCTTCGCTTTAGGATTTCTACAATCCTTCTTTATGTGTCCAGACATCCCATAGTTCCAACACTTTAATTTTCCTTTGCCCTTGCCCTTAAATTTGGATCTAAGTCTTGAAGATCCTGTACTTTATTCAGAATCTCTACCCCTCGTAATCAGTGCATCAGAAGATACCCCCATGTCGTCGTTTAGCTTTTTCATAACCTTCCCTTGAAGGATTGAGATATCGGTGTCGACACTTAGGGTTTTATTTGTGGTGCACATTGTGTCCCTGAATGATTCATATGATGCATGAAGAGAATTCAATAATATACATGCTTGTTCCTCATATTGACCACTTCCTCCACATCCAGTAATTTGCACATTAATTTATTAAAGTTGTTGATGTGGGCTTCTAGATCTCCACCCTCTGCCATCTTAAAGGTATAACACTATAGCTTTAAGTGTAAGCGATTTTCAGATGACTTTTTAACATAGATGTTCTCTAACTTTGCCTACAAACTAGCCGCAGTTTTCTCCCTCAAAACATTATAGAGAACCTCATCCGTGAGACATAATCGGATAGAGGTTAAAGTATTACTATCAAGGTTTTCCCATTCTTCATCTTTCATGATAGATTTACGCTCCTCAAGAGCCTTAATCTAGCCTTGCTTGGTTAATAGGCTAATCATTTTAACCTTCCATAACTCAAAATTACTTTTTCCTGAGTACTTTTCAATATCAAATTTGTTGTTTCCCATTATTACTAATCCTACAGATTCAGAACTGTGCCTCAACGATTGCTCTGATACCACTTGTTGGGGATTTGTGTTGCGGAATTACACAAATCTAGATCTAGGATAGAAATCCAAGAGCAACGAGTAATCACAAGAGGACAAAGATTTAACGTGGAAAACTCTTGCGAAAAAAAACCACGGCACAAAGTGACAGAAATCCACTATGAAATAGAAATTACAAAGAAAGAGGACTTACCCAATTCGAATAACCTCGAATCTCACCCTTGCTACACCCTTTAGAAATCTTAAAAACCCTTTTAGGAACCCTTTAAAAACTTTTAGAAAGCTTTAGAATCCTTTAGAATAGCCCTAGGGACCCTTATTTATAGTTTAGGAAACTCCACTTACGCACCTCCTTTGAAAAAGTTCAGAAACTGCCTCAACTTTATGCAATCCACGCAGAATATGCGTAACCCTTGACTAGTCAAAGGAGGGCTTCGACCCATCGAGGGGATCCTCGACTGGTCGAGCAGCATGGAAGAATAAAAACAATAGTCGTTGGACTTTGAGTCGAGCGAGCCTCGACTAGTCGAGTGGACCCTCGACCCGTCGAGCCATGCTCTCGACCGGTCGAGCAGCATAGAAGCTTGAAGACATTACTTCTGACAACAGATATTCACTATGCTTCACTGATATTAGCTATGGATCACCGATATGCACAGTGAACATCAGTTGTCCATAGCCAATATTAGCAGAACATAGTGAATATTGGTGGTCTAAGCTGAATACTAGAGGTCTATAGTGTACATCAGTAGTTCCCTATCAATATCAGCGATCCACGGTGTAATTTTTTAGCGAATATCAATGATCCTAGTGGAAATACACAACTTATATCCTTCAAAATGACAATTCATATCTATTTTAGATTGTTATACAATTATTTTAATTCTACTGACCTGCTGATATCAGCGATTCATAATGAATTCCATTGATATTCACTATGGACCGCGAATATTAACAATGGCCTACTAATATTATATGCGGTCCACAGTGAATATCAGTAGTTTGTTATTAATATCCGCAATCCAATATCACTATTTCGTAGTCAATATCCATGATTCATGTGGTCCAACTATTCATACAATAAAAAAGGGACCCTTACACTCTCCTCTCTTTCACAAACTCTCACCATTCATACAATAAGAAAAATCCATAACATCTATAAAGGAACCACTATACCCTCCTCCCTTTTACAAGTTTGAGGGCAAAACTCATCGTAAATGGACCACATAGGAGAAAATTGTTCAGAATTGATGCAGAACATTGGTGTTGTTGTGGGCCACAGAGAACTTCAAACAAAAGACTAAAATTAAAAAAAATATATATATATCCTTTGGGTTCATGACTATCCGATTAAAATGAACGGATCATATTGGCCAAGGGGTCGGCTGAATTTCAGTTTTTGGTGAGGCATACATGCCTTTTTAAAAGGCCTAAAGAATTTTTTAAACAAGAGCCTACTAGCTTTAGAAAATGGGTGTTTTCGTCCTCTAAAAATAAAAGAAAAAAAATGGATTTAGGTCTACAAATCATTAGGTTTAATATGTAGGGCTCCTACAACGATCACGTAATAGTGTAGGGTCATCTAGACAAAAAATCCTCGATATAGATAGAGTTGGGCATCGAGTTGAGTCGGACCGAGTTAGGGTTGACCCAACTTAATTCAATTTTGAAGGAGACCTAACCTGAACTTGACCCGACTTGGTCCTATGTATAGTTTGCCTAACCCGATCCAAGTCCGAGTTTGGCCTGAACTAACCAGGACCAAGTTCGACTTGCTCACAAGTGCCAAGTGAGCACCAAGTTGGGTTGGGTGCATCGGGTATCTGCAAGTTGAAATCATAGCTCAGAACCTAAGTGCACCTGCAAGAATTGTAGCATCTCCATCCGTTACAAGGCATCTCATATTTGAATTGTCAAATCTAGTTTTTTTATATGTACAAGTCGAATTTTGGATCAAATAATTCAATATCAAGTCGGATTTCGGGTTGAGTCTAGTTGAGTCAATATGTGACCCAAACTTGACTCAATTTGAGTTTGGATTGGACTATGTCTACTCAGTTCGGACCGACTCACCCTCTCAATTCGGGTCAAGTCGGGTCTTAACAAGTTGGACGAATAGTTTGCTGAATCAAGTTATCCTATGCCAACTCTAAATACAGAGCTTAGAGAAATGCTCTGGTGCTCTGAGAGAGCATTGTACGTTATAATCCTCCTAGTTCGATTAGACACTCACATAGTCCAATCCATTGATCCAGAATGTACACTCGGTCCAATGAACATTTGAATGGGTTAACATACAAACGCTAGACCAATCTCACAATATTAACCATTTCATCATAGTCGACCGAAGCAGGTCAGTGGTCTAATCTAAGGAAGCATGTCTCCATTTGTTAGAATTAAAAACACATGTACACTGTGCAAAGCCTCGGATCTAGAATCTAATGACTCATTATTGGTCTAAACAGACCAAACAACCACCTGATGACCACAACTGTTATAGATAAAAACGGACTAACCAATAAGATAAGGTCAAGTCGGACATCCAATCGCACCACGAGGCCAACAATGATTATGATGGAGACCCCAGCCTAAGCAGGAAAGGAGCTCGAGCTTGGTCATGATAAAGACCTCAACACCATCCCCAATCCAAGCAGGGAAGCAACACTCGGACAAGGGCAGGCTGATAGATAACCATCCACTTAATAATGAAGGAAAACATGACCATGGAATTCAGGTCAGCAAACCAATCTCTGGAACAGCCGTATAAGTCACCTCGAATTCTCCACCTTGACTTCCTACCATGCGCCTCTATTAGTTCCGACCTGATTCCAACTGACTCTGCCCGAGAATCCAGCCGAGGATCTCGTGAGAACCACTACAACACGGGTCTATCCGAGATCTTTGCCGAAGATCTCAGGAAATTATCGTGATACGCTAGGGGTCCGAATCCCACTACAATATATTCTCACTAAACCAGGAATAACCCTCTTTGCCACCGCCTCTCCTCACCTATAAATAGGAGCATCCTTAATGGTGAAAGGTACGTATAATCTGAAGCCCCAAAATCCTTATGTTCAACTAGACCCAGATTTCCTACCTGACTTAGGCATCGGAGGGTCCCTGCTGCAGCTAAGGTTTCCTTTGTCTCGTCTGTGTGTAGGTACTCAAAGGTCCAAGAAAGGTTAACCAGATTTTTACAGGGTTTCAAGCTTTGCCCCGAATTGGCTCTTGTGCGAGACGAAATAGGATTGCGTACTGAGTTAACTCAGTACGACTTTATCGTACTGAGTAAACTCAGTTGGGCCTACTATGAACGTATGTGGGTTAGTCCATCCGTTTTTACAAATCATTTTAGTGGTTGAGTCTAAAATAAAAGCATGCCCAAAGGTCTGGACCACACCAAAGGAAACAGTGGGAATAATGACTACTACCGTTGAAACCTTGCTAGGGCTGACGGTGATGTTTATTTGTCATCCAAACTGTTCATAAGATTACACAGACATGGATGAAGGGAAAACACAAATATCAGCTTGATCCAAAATTTCTGTGGGGCTGAGAAATTTTCAATGGTAGAATTTCAATTCTCACTGTTTCCTGTGGTGAGGTATACTTGAGATTTGCATATATTTCATTTTTGGGTTCAAGCCGTAAAATTATCTTTTAAAATGGATGGACGGAGTAGATAAAATATGTAGATCATGGTGGACCCCACAGAGTTTACTTAGTACGCTTATCGTACTGAGTTACTCAGTACGCAATCCGCTTCCGTGAGAGACATATTGGATGGGACCCGCCTTGTAGATCTGTTGGCCCAAAACTCGGGCCGCTCAGCTACAAGGTAGGCGACTCATGTAAGATGGTACAGGACAGAGATTTGTTTTAATTTAACGGTCCACCGTTTGTTTTTTAACATGGTTGGTTCCATCTCATGGTTTGGGTCTTCTCCCACACACATGCGAGGTTGACATCTCTCCACGTGTAGAGATGTGTTGACTGGACCATCTAATTAATGCCACGACTTTTTTTATGGACCGTGCATCACATAAATAACTTTGCTTTTGAACGGCCAGCTAAAATCAATAAGCACTCATCCACAAAATAAATAAATAATCCATCTTCGTTGGTATAGTCCTGATCCTTCTGAGAGCCAGGATATTGAGCGGTCAATGAACATATGCAGCGATTGGCGGTACAGATGGTCTATCCACCGAGTTACGTACGGTACACTTATATGCACTGAATCATTTAAATTTATTTATTTTTGAGAAATTTATGACTGTGGACCCCACCTTTTATCCATTAGATATTCTTGAAACAATACAAACTTAACATAAGCACTTGGACCTCCTCGCATAGAGTCAAAATTTCAGGACAAAAATACCCCTCCTTTTCACATAAACGGATTGGCTACTCCGCTGCCACCCTCCAATGGTGGATCATCGGTGGTCTGTGGGCCTCACCATGATGTATGCTTTTCATCCATGCCGTCCATATATTTTTACGGATCATTTTATAGTATGAGACAAAAAATGAGTTATATCCAAATCTTAAGTGTACCACATTACTGGAAACAGTGTTGAATGAGCGTCAACCATTAGAATCCTCCCCCGTCTAAGTTGGGGCCCACTGTGATGTTTGTTAGAAATCCTCCCCATCTAAGTTCATTAATAGGGTCACAAAGACCTGGATGAAGAGGAAAAATAAATTTCATAATGATCCAAAACTTATTTAATCCCTAAAAGGGTTTTAATGGTAGACGTTCAATTCCCCACTGCCTTTTACATTGTGGTCCACTTGATAGCTAGATCTGTCTTATTTTTCACCTCAAGCCTTAATTCGAGTTCGCCAAATAGATAGACGATTTGGATATAACGCATACCTCATAATGGGACCCATGAAAATCGGTGCGGATTACAACAGGGAAAAAAAAAAAAAAAAACCAAAGCCAGCGAGTTGGGTCGACCTGGTTGGGACCTGGTTGACTGGGTCAGAGCTTGGCCTATCACTACGGATTATAACCGTAGCCATAACTGTAGTGCTATGCATTTTTTTCTCTTTTTTATTTTATTTTTTTTATTTTTTATTTTTTAAATGGAGAACATTTTCCCCCTTACATTTTTCTATAATACATAATTATGTAAATATGTATATATAAGTACATAAAAATATTTTTCTATCTTTTAATTCATTTCTTTGTCTATTTATTTAACAAGCATATCTCCTAAACTAGAATGATTTACTTAACTTATCACATATGATTTTGGGGTAAGAGAACCTAATTTAGCCAACCAACCTAGTTATTTTCCAACATTCCATCAGCTTCTTTTTTTTTGTTATAATCCCTACAGCATTTTGTGGGTCCCATTATAAGGTATGTGTTATATCCAAACTGTCCATCTATTTGACAAGCTCGTATTAAGGCTTGAGACGAAAAATAAGACAGATCTATCTATCAACCAGATCCATAGCTCAACTGGCAGACTGAGTGGAAATACATCGTTTCAACACTTAAGGTCTTGGTATCTTAAAACAATCCACTGACAACACCATCATTACCTTTAAATCCCATCCAATCCACCCTAATCTGTTCAAATTTGCCTAGGACATGTTTGGCTCAAGGGATTGGAAGGGATGGGAAGGTTTAATCCCGAGATTGGCTGGGCATGCCAAACAGACTCTATATAGCAATCCCGGGATATAGCAATCCCGTGGATCTTAAGACAATCCACTAACAACACCATCATTACCTTGAAATCCATGTCATCCACCCTAATACCATTCAATCTCTTCCAATCCACCTGGCCAAACAGGCCCTAAGTAAATCATTCTAGTTTAGGAGATATGCTTGTTAAATAAATAGACAAAGAAATGAATTAAAAGATAGAAAAATATTTCTATATACTTATATATACATATTTACATAATTATGTATTAGAGAAAAATGTAAGGGGGAAAAAGTTCTCCATGTAAAAAATAAAAAAATAATAAAAAGAAAAAAGAAAAATAAAGTGCATAGCATTACTCTGACCCGGTCGACCCCAACTCGTGACACGACCATAGTTGTAGGTGCCGTAACAATAGACCTATGGCTACGGTTTTAGTCCGTAGCTATTTCGTACATTAAAAAAAAAATGTCATTTGTTCATTCAATTACCACCTGCATAATCATTCATTCATTCCATTATAATCAATTAAATCATTCATTCATTCAATTACAATCATTCATTCATTCAATTACAATTACAATAATGCTGAAATTACAATTGTGCAAGTCCACTCTTTTTCCTTTCAATTTCTTAGTAACCTGGCTCAAGAATGCTAGGGATGGACTTGAAGTGACTGCAAAAGTTGCTGACCTGCAAAAAAGAAAGGAAAGACACTTAATTGTAAACATGCAAGGCTAAACAACCCCAAGGATTTGACAAAATCCAGACAGGTCCCAACTCAATAGAAGGGTCTGCTGGATTAGTTCGTGCATTGTTTCTAATTACAAAAACATCAGCCAAGGTATAAAGATCCGACTACAAAAAAGAAAAAAAAAAAAAAAAAAAAAAAAGGTGTTAGGAATGCTCAAGATCCATCCAAGTAACTAAGATCAACTTCAAGAAAAGCATTAACCTAAACGAGAAGCAAATCAGATGTTGCCTTCACTGGAAGAAACCGAGATCGAGGAACATTCGCACCAATAGCATGATCAAAGAACTGGTTCCCAGAAAGTAGAAATAAAGAAATGCATTTGATGAATACCCGCATCGCTGCTCCAGTTGCAGTTTCTAGCTGAAGAACTTTCACACCATCCACTTCCTGAAAATATCAGTGACTTCATCAGCAGTTCTCACACCAGTAGTAGTGAGTCAGAAATTTTTATTAGTATTTGGAATGAAAAATGCTTGCCTTAGGGTTTGGAATAATCTCCATTTTAAGGGCGTCGGCCTCCACCAACCGTTTAATGGCCTTCAAACTCACCCACCTGTACAAACAGGTATCAGCATTCCAACATTTTACATGTAGCACTAAGACAGCTTAAAGATCAGGGGTTGATATTCACATACAAGTTGGTGGTGTTGAAAATCTTGAATTTTTCTATTGATGTAAATTATTTACCTGTCAAACACAAGGGAACATCACAAATCAGTCAAATATGAACCATTTCAAAATTCAAGTAAGCCATGCATCTGATTAGCGTGATATTGAAAGTGTGGTTTGTTATTCACATGATATTAGAAAATTTTAAAAGAAGAATGAGAAGAAAATCAGCATATAGCATGGCTGTTACATGTTCGTCAGGAACCTGTGCAACTTCCAAGAGCTGCATTACATTATGGGAGGAATAATGTCGATAGAGGCCAACCATTGAACATACCAGTAAAATACAATTAACTCAGAGAGGCAGCAGATAACTAGCGAATAAAACGCATCTCATTTAGTCAATTTCGGAATGAGAATAGAAAAGGCAGTTCAGTAAACCTGAGCAGCAGATCAAATAAAAGGTACGAGGTTTGCTACAGCTACTCACATGTGGATCCCTCCCTAGCCATCCACACGCAAGCACACATGTGCACACATGAAAGATCATCTGCCCAAAACAGACAACCATCACCAACAACTCATTGTGTAATTTAACAATAAGAACATTAGAAGCTTATGACTGCACCTAAAAGGAAAGAAATGAAAAGTATCTGTAATCAAATGCAGAGAAATGCATTCTTGTATCATAGCTCTAAGAAGATCATTTGTCGAATGAAGCCCCAAACAACTAATAACCAAATCTAAAGAGCTTTACAAATAAAATTCATTACTGAATAAAAATATATGCACCCCTCAATCAACCCACTTTATGAAGGAATTTGCAAAGGTCCTATGTATTTTCTTGACAACATGGTCTCCAGTCATATGCTGGACCCAACATACCTTTCCTTTATAGGGAGGAAATCTTCATCACCAACCACAAAATGATTGGATAAAGTGTTGGCTTAGTGGATGATTGAATCAATGCCATTTATCTAATATAAAAGAGTGGTTTTCCCAATTTAACCTGAAATCTTTGAACATGGTTCATAAGTCATAACAAACCTTTCATAAACATGAAAAAGAATAGCAGCAAAATAGCTGGCAACCATGATTTAGTCAATCATAATTCTGATTGTAAGTACCATGAAAGATCTTCAATGAGATCAAGGACTCACAGCAAAGAGTAATAGAAAGTTAGTAGGAAGAATCTGTAAAGAGGATGAAGACATGTACCAACACATGCTATTAAGAACCTCGAGGAAAAAACCACACAGCCTAGCAGTTTAAGAAACACATGCCCCAAAAAAGATAAACAATTATAAAATGGATGCAAGGATACATACAATTTCCCTTTTTTAGGTCCAACTTCAGAGGCTAGGACCATGTGTGAATATTTTTGTTACATCAGCAGCATCACATTAGGCCATTTACTTTGAAGCAACAAAAATTTTAATTTGGGTTTGTTGTTTATGACCAATAAAAGGCCCATAATCACGACCAAGTCCTTCAGACACATACACATTGCCTCATTCAGTCCTAGGATGTTATGACATCGAGTAATTGAAAAGGGAAAGGACAAAGGAAGGACACTTCAGCCCTTCTTGAAGAGAGGCATGAACCTCACTTCTTTTTTCCTGAATTTTTTAACTGAAAATACCAAGAACTGAGGAAAATGCCCAAAAAAAGGTAAAAGCAAAGAACATGAAAATGAGAAATATTTTAATAATAAAAAAAGTTTGGTGCTTAAGCTTTCAGGTACAAACTGTCTAAGATACTAGAGTTTTCTGGTACAAACTAACTAAACAGCAAACAAACCAAAAGCTTAGAAAATTAAAGCCCTGCTCGTAGAAAATCTGACCACCCAGAACCCCTGGCTTACTGGAACATTTCACACTCAATAGTTGTTAGCTTTCTCTTGCAGGAAATATCAAAGAAATTGAAACTTAACATAGTTGCATGCCATCTCTTGCAAGAAATTTCAAATGAGCAGAAATAGCTGAGTCCAGACATAATTGACACAGCCTAGTAGTACTGACAAGTCAAGAATTACTCACTGTATCATACCATATTTCCCAAATAGCTGATTTTCTTGACAACAACTAATATATTTGTATAGTCTCAGTACCTTCCAATTGTCTTCCTAAATCTTGGATTCACGCAGCAATTACTAGAACTACATAAATGTGCACAAAACCAAGCAACCAAAATGATGAGTAATGGTCAATATTACTTGAACAATTTTAAGATTAATATCATGACAGGACAACAAACCAAGATTTAACCACAAATCCAATGATTGAGTTGCATGAACAAATTCAGCACAAATGTGTTATAAAATGGAGAAGCAAACAAAACAGCAAGACATAGGACTAAGGTCAAGCAAATAATGGAGAAATGCAGTGTATAAACAATAAAGGGAATGTTAAACTATAGATGATACATACTCAATGGAAAAGTCAAAAGCAACATCCTTTAAAGTGACTTTTTTCAAACGATTCTGAACTAAATATGCTGCATTCTCCTTACAATGCATTTTCCCGCAGAAGCACTCATTCAAATATAGAATAACTCTCCAATCAATAATATCATTCTTGAAGTTAACTTTGCACAGAAGTATTTCCTGGAAGAGAAAAATATAACGTAATCAAAAGAAGCAAAAATGTTTTGTTACTGAAGAAGAATAAATTAATGCAAAGATAAATGAAAAATTGGATATACTGAAAATAAAATACTATCATATCGATGGTACCTTCATCAATTCCCATGAAGAGTTGTTGCTCTGAGAAGAATCAAGAACGGTTTTATATGGCCGGATTTGATACTGCAGTAGCAGCTAATACACCAACCGGTTCACCAGCAAGAGAACTTCCAGGACTATTTTTGTCCACCTGTCCATACTCAAATTGAATTATAGAATTACTGTAGAGGTTTCTCACTGTCCCATCATAACAGATAACAACATCTCACAGTATGGCCATTAAATTTTTAAACAAAGTTCCTAGTTCAGTAAGTCCTCTAGAAGAACGGATCAACACTTCCCTGGATGATATGGAATGGACCAACTCTTCATAGGGGGTTAGACCTTGAAAAAAGGAGCTCTTAACTAACCCAAATGCCTCAAAAGGATAGTCAACACCATTAACAGAATACTTATTTTGGAAGTGGAAACTCATATCCTCAACCAAACGCCTTGAATAAAACTTCCCTCGGTCATAAAGTTGAAGCCCCAAAAAGCCAAGTTGTTGAACAACCTTACTGATAGCTAAATCATTTTTAGAATCTATCAAATTACCCAAAGCAGATAACTTTAGAATACAAGTCACGATAGGCAGTTTTACAGTTTTCAGGTAGCTTTCCACTTGCAACTCTACAAGTTCATTGTAATTTGATCACAAGTGAAGCAGTAAAGGTGATATGTCCTGAATCTTCTTCTTTATATCTTTAGTAACAGCCTTGGGAATGTCAAAATCATTCAAGCCAACACTATATCCTTCTAAAAAGAGAATCTCTATCAGCAATGGCGGCAACATATTAAAGAACTCACACTCACACCCACACCACATGGGAAATCAATCTCATGACCTCCCAATTAAACATCTTAAAATAATAAATAAATAAATAAACAAACAACTATATTGCAGTTGTGGCTCCTGACAAACAGAATTCTAGATATTAAAATAATCAGCAGCTACTTTAAATGCCAAATAAATCAAACTCACAAGTACATGTCTAGAAAAATCAGTGTCAAGATTTGTTGTTGAAACCCTCACTCTACCATTATCGGTATAACACAAAATGTCAAGAAACTACATGCGAACAGTTGGGGAAACTATATCGTTAAACATATATACCTGAAGTATGGTTGCTTTTTGCTGTGCTGATGAAGCTTTACCAGAAGTGGAAATGGCAACTATCACACGAAACATAACTACATCCATACATTGTTCCCATACATTCCTAACATAGAGAAAAACATAAAGATTCCAACTACTAACTACTAAACTACTAGGTGGAAATTCCCACTTCTTACAACCCACAAAAAAAAACACATAACCACATCCATGGCTTCACCATACATGAATGCCAACCAGTTTAGTGAGGCCAAGAAACATGCTTGGTGGATCTATCTAATGGATGGCTCTCACAAAGCAATACATGTGACATGCTGGCAAGTCAGCCTTTAACAGCATCAAAGGTAGTCAGCCTGATGCTGCAAAAGATTTTGGTCAGCTCCCAGCTGAGCATGACAGAGAAAATACTCATCAATGTATTAACAGCAAGGTTCTAAAAGGCAATTATATAAGTGAATCACTCAGCTACTGCAAGGGAATGGAAACGAACCTGTTATTTGGGATATTCTTCAAGGGAAGCACTCAGCCTAACTAGTCAGTTCTAACCTACAAAACAAATCATAGCCATTAGCCACTGTTCCAGGTTCCACGAAACCAGATACAGCATTAAGTAACAATTTTTGAATTGCAAACATCTAGTTTAATCAAGATGAAATAACAAAGAGAAATAATGTAATGAGGAAGTGCAATATCATGTTTGGACCAGATATCCGTGGGCACAGCACCAAAAAAGTCCACAACATTTTTTCACGCAATGGAAAGAATCACTTGATCAAGAATGATGTTCCTTGTGAGCGCATCATGATCATTTAAATGAATGCTTGATACACAGAATTTTTTTAGAGGAAATGTTGTTTAAGTCCTTTATATCTGGCCACAGCTCCTTCAAGAAAACAATCATCATGCATACTGGGTCTTGATACCTGTCCAAAGATAAAATAAGTAGGATAAGAAGAAGAAGTGAATGATTTGAGTCCTAGCTCATCTATTTTAGAGTGAAGCATTCCTTTATAAATGAATAGGAAAGATGAACAAGGAATCATGGAGCATGCAAGAGGTAAAGACAAAGATTGTAAAAGGATCATGGATATTTCCCTAAGCCAACATTCAAGTTAAAGTATTAAGAGAAGAAATTCAAAGGTTTTATAACAATGTTTTGACAGAACGCAAACAATGAGTGCAATGATGGAAATGTAGGCGTAGATATTGGTGCTGTCCATGTCAGTCTGCAACAAAAAAGGGGTCAATCTTCATTTGACAGATAGATAAATTTTAGAATCCAGATATAAAGAATAGAGAGAGATATTGTCAGACCATGGCTTTCTTTGAATATATGCTCCTGTAAGTGAAGGAGATGTTGGAAATCATGGCACTAATGAAGCCCGTCCAGTTAAATGAAAGCTCAGTTGGAGATGCCATTGACACACCTACAGTCTCCAAGTATAATTTAGTCATTTTGAATGAAGTAAAATTGCAATACACATAATACTTAGTACCAGTGTTTTAAAACCTAGACTCGACAGAACAGTTGGACCAGAACCGACCACAAAAACAGACTAGATTCCCAAAAACCCTGGTCAATTAGTGTCCAAGTTTTTTTATATTGATAATTGTCATAAACAAACTGGATTCCCACATAAACACCCAAACCAATTGCCATAAACAGGTGCAATAGCAAATAAATCATCATTACAATGAAAATTTCCCATATTTTGCAGCATTTTGCATACAGGAGCTAGTCCATTCCAGGGCATCGCATTTCTGGACACGAAGCCCTTCGAAAAGGTTTATACACAAACATTATCCAAAAGTAAAGAGCTAGAACATGGTAAGTTGTTGCTCATTCAACATAACATGGTAAGCTGTCGATAGCATGATACTCAAGTGGAACCCACGACTGAAAGGCATTTCAAGCAACCAGTAAGATAGAATCTATATTTTGTAAAGAGATGATAGTTAAAAGAAGAACAAAATTCAGTCACCAACATCTGCTACAAAGAAATCTGCCATGTAGAATGCCTTCACTCCTAAAAAGCCCATGAAATGCAAATGTAATCAAGACCCATCTCTCATTTTCTGCAGGTAAGAGATTCAAATGAAGAAAGACTGAATTGGAATGCTTTTGATGTTGAAATCTGCAGTGATGAACTGATAATTAAGAGGATGCAAGTTTAGTAGTTCATCAAACTACCCAAAGTTGTAGTCTCCCACTGTACATTGAGTACATGTTCATCCAGTGGGCTCATGTACTGCAGATGATCACAGCTAATTCATTTGTTGAAGATTAGACAATGGGCCACACAACTGATAGACATTAGTTTATGATTCAAAAGATAATAATTAAAGCCAGCCTGTAATCCTCAATTTCTTATAGTGATGTGTATAACCCAATAGATAATAGATTGCAAAGCATTCATTGTTCTCTGATCAAAGCTATCTTTAGGACAAAATCCAAATCAAACAAGAGGTAAAGCAATCAAAAGAAGAACATCATTATTGGAGACTACAATACCTGAAAATGAAGCATGGGCACATAAAATTAAGCAAACAGATTTAAATGTTAAAGCCAAAAACACCAAGCTCTTTGCCAAATGACCAAAACCACTAAACTGCATGAAGATATTGCCAAAAGCAAAGGTAGTCTAAATCCAAGACAAATGAGTACAATAGCTCAATAAAATAGCTAACATTAACAAAAGATATGTGATACTTTTGCAATGTAAGAATATGCTTTAGGATTGAAACATTCTTTCCTTGTAACTTACCCATAACAAGCATATAGTTTGATGGCTCAGATTTCAATTTCCTTGCAACTTACCCATAACAAACAACCCATTTGGGATATTAAATCAAGATCTTGATCTACCATGAAATATTCATTGAGGAGAATTAAGTCGCATGTCTACTCTAACAATATTACATATCAGTCTTATTACCCTCATCATCATCATCTTCTTAGGTCTCGGTGAGCTACACGATGTATAGATGGATATGTAAGAGTAAGGATAACTTTACAATGGCAAACTAGTTCATTTTTCATAACGCCTCACCTGGAAACTATCACGAACCGAGTGAAAAACATTCATTTCCCATTCTTGTAGCGTTGGCTCCAATTTCATTACAACTGATGTCTGGAAAAGAACAAAGAGTAATGTTAAATAATTAAGCGTATACGTCAACTTAAACAAAGTAAATGCCAGAGATATATATAAACTTACAGCTTTAGTCTCAAAAATAGCATTTATTTTGTTGTATCTCCAACATTTTCAGCCTCGGTATTGAATGAAGCGTGGAATTTGATGTGGAACATACGAAATAACACACGTTTATAAGGCCGAAATTATCTCTACTGCCCATACCTGTTAGAATGAATTTGTATATGGTTAAAAATTTAAAATTAACTATAGAGTGAAAACATATAGAAAATAAAATGTGTTCTTACTTGTAGGGGAAGGACGCAACCACATATAGTGTACCATTTGGAACTTGATGCGGCAACGGCAAATTCGATTCCTTGCGACATTGTATAATATCCCAAACTACCCCAAGGATACGTATAGAAATCATCTAACGAGTCCACCAGGTAAATATAATCCAAGTTGCACATAGTTTTCGATTCGGTTCCCCTAAGAAAGCACTCTACAACTAGAAGTAGGGTAACCTTCACGACGTCCTCATGCTTATTGGTGTTAACTAATTTCTCAAACACATCCATTAAGTGCTTCTTTAAGACTGGATATTCTTTGAAGTATTTGTCTCTTAGTGTACTCGTAGTGCAACGATTTTTCGGTATAGTCAGATCTCCAATCTTAAGACAGGTAATGAGGGCGAGTCCATCTCCGAAAACTGCAATCGCCTCACCCTGATCTTAAATACTAAATCACCTTTGTATCTTAATAAAAGAACATGAAATATAGCCCCTATAAATCTAAAGGATGTAACATACAATAGAAACGAGAAAGGGGATTGCTTAAACAGCTTTAAGTGACAATTGTGCTTTTTCACTCCACTCTTCCCCTTATCAAACCACCATGTCAGTGTACACCTAGATGTTGGGTTGAAAATTAAGGTAGAATATTCGTCACCTGCAAAGATGAATTGAAAAACATATCAAACATAAAATTCACAAGATAAACATAGTGTACAAAATCAGACACAATTGAAAACAATGTAGCATTTCACTAATTTGAACAAGATTCATATGAAATATAAATAGAAATTGAGCAGAGAAATATCAAAAATCGTACGGAGAAAAATCATCAACATGAAAGATTAGCGGGGAAAACATGAAAGATCAGCGGGGCAAACCAGAAGATCTGCGGGGGAAACTAGGAGATTAGCGGAGGAAACTAGAAGATCAGCGGAAACTGAGAAATCAGTGGGATAAACATAACAAATAAAAAATATAAACATATCTAATGTTCAAAATATAAAGAAAACACAAACATCTCTGAACTCCCTCTAAAAAACACCCCATTGCAGTAAAAAAGAGAAGGAAGTGCCCTATAGTGGTTGCATCATTGTGCATAGAATCCATACAATGTGTAATATCGAGACATCGAACTTGATTTAGAGCATTTTCCAAGCATCGAGTTCCATGTGCATTGAACTTGATCGACAAGCATATCGAGACAAACTGAAAATTTCCAAGTATGTGCATTTCATTCTGAGTTCTTTCTCTAATCACGATAGACTTGAGAGGATTTTGGATCAACCCTCCCAAGGCTATAGTGATTAGAGAAGGAACTCAGACTGAAATGCACATACTTAGAAATTTTCAGCACTCCAAGATTACTGTAAACCTCCGAATAATACATTCTTAAAAAATCTTTCTCCCATGCACTAGACAAATATTACCTACTGACAACAGACAAGCAATCATATGCTATTGACTTCCTCAAATCGACGGTGAATTTTTGCATGTCTATTCCTGCCAAGGTGAGACCGCTACACAAAATGTCGATGTATTTCATTACGAATATACCACAAGTAAACCCCTTAAAATAAATGAAAAAATGGATAAACGGTGTGGATATACTACATACATTCAATGTGGGCCCAACTGAGTTTACTTGTGCAATGGGACCGTACTGACTAACTCAGTACGCAATCTGATTACGCTTGCTACACCCCACAATGATGTTTTATTTGTAATATATCATGTTCATCGGATTATGTAATGCCCCTCCGTTTTCATAGCAATATGTATACACCAAAACCCCATATGTGGAAGGGAACCTAGACATTGAGGGAGGAAACTTAGACATTTAGCTGGACAAACATGAAATTGAACGTGACAAATATTAAAGATCAGCGGGAAAAACATGAAAGATCAGCGGGGCAAACTAGGAAGATCAGAGGGGTAAACTAGGAAGATCAGCGGGGCAAACTGGAAGATCAGCGGGGGAAACTAGGAGATCAGCTGAGATTAAGATACAAAAGTTTTAGGTTAGGGAGTTGAGATTAGGATTAGGTGTAGGTTTAGGTTTAGAAATTTGAGAATACATTTAGGTTTTAGGTTTAGGTTTTAGGTTTTATGTTTAAGTTATAGGTTTAGGTTTTAGGTTTTAGGTTTAGGTTAAGGTTAGGTTATAGGTTAAGTTTTGGTTATAGGTTTTGGTTTAAGTTAAGGTTATAGGTTTAGGTTTAGGTTATAGGTTATAGGTTATAGGTTAAAGCTTTAGGGAATTAAGAATAGGTTAAGGTTTAGGTTTAGGGAATCGAGTTCAAGTTTGAGATCAGGTTTAGTTTGGGTTTTCAAGTTTAGGTTTAGGATAAGGAGTTGAGATTAGGATTAGGTGTAGGTTTAGGTTTAAGGGTTTGAGAATACATTTAGGTTTTAGGTTTAGGTTAAGGTTATAGGTTTAGGTGTAGGTTATAGGTAATAGCTTTAGGGAATTGAGAATAGGTTAAGGTTTAGATTTAGGAAATGAGGTTCGAGTTCGGGATCGGGTTTAGGTTTGGGTTTGGGTTTCAAGTTTAGGTTTAGGTTAAGGAGTTGAGATTAGGATTAGGTGTAAGTTTAGGTTTAAGGATTTGAGAATGGGTTCAGGTTTAGGTTATAGGTTTTGGTTTTGGTTTTGGTTTTGGTTTAGGTTAGGTTATAGGTTTTTGGATTTAAGATTGGGTTATGGTTTAGGTTTAGGAAATCGGTTTCAAGTTTGGGATTGGGTTTAAGTTTGAGTTTTCAAGTTTAGGTTTAGGTTTAGGTTAGGGAGTTGAGATTAGGATTAGGTGTAGGTTTAGCTTTAGGGAATTGAGTTAAGGTTATAAGTTTAGGGAAAGGTTAGGTTTAGGTTATAGGTTTTGAGATTTGGGAATAGTTTTAGGTTATAAGTATAGGTTTAGGTTAGGTTATAGGTTAAGGTTTAGGGATTTGAGTTTCGGTTATAGGTTTAGGTTTAGGTTTAGGTCTAGGTTTAGGTTTAGGGAATTGAGTTTAGATTATAGGTTTTGGGAAAGGTTAGGTTTAGGTTATAGGTTTTGGGATTTGAGAATAGTTTTAGGTTATAAGTATAGGTATAGGTTAGGTTATAGGTTAAGGTTTAGGGATTTGAGTTTAGGTTATAGGATTAGGTTTAGGTTTAGGTTTAGGGATTTGAGTTTAGGTTATAGGTTTAGGTTTTGGGATTTGAGAATGGGTTCGGGTTTAGGTTATAGGTTTTGGTTTCGGTTTAGGTTATAGGTTTTGAGATTTGATAATGGGTTCCGGTTTAGGTTATAGGTTTTAGTTTTGGTTTAGGTTATAAGTTTTGATTTAGGTTTAAGTTATAGGTTTTGGTTTTGGTTATAGGTTTATGTTAAGGTTTAGGCTTAGGTTATAGGTTTTTAGATTTGAGAATGGGTTCGGGTTTAGGTTATAGGTTTTGGTTTAGGTTATAGGTTTCTGGATTTGAAAATAGGTTCGGGTTTAGGTTATAGGTTTTGGTTTTGGTTTAAGTTATAGGTTTTTATTTAGGTTTAGGTTATAGGTTTTAATTTAGGTTTAGGTTATAGGTTTTGATTTAGGTTATAGGTTATAGGTTTATGTTAAGGTGTAGGGTTTAGGTTATAGGTTTTTGGATTTGAGAATGGGTTCAGGTTTAGGTTGTAGGTTTTGGTTTTGGTTTAGGTTATAGGTTTTGAGATTTAATAATGGGTTCAGGTTTAGGTTACAGGTTTTGGTTTTGGTTTAGGTTATAGGTTTTGATTTAGGTTTAGGTTATAGGTTTTGGTTTAGGTTATAGGTTATAGGTTTATGTTAAGGTTTAGATTTAGGTTAAAGGTTTTTAGATTTGAGAATGGGTTCAGGTTTAGGTTATAGGTTTTGATTTAGGTTATAGGTTAACGGTTTAGGTTAAGGTTTAGGTTTAGGTTATAGGTTTTTTTATTTGAGAATGGGTTCGGGTTTAGGTTATATGTTTTGGTTTAGGTTTTGGTTTTGGTTTAGGTTAAGGTTTAGGTTTAGGTTATAGGTTTTTGGATTTGAGAATGGGTTCGGGTTTAGGTTATATGTTTTGGTTTAGGTTTTAGTTTAGGTTAAGGTTTAGGTTTAGGTTATAGGTTTTTGGATTTGAGAATGGGTTCGGGTTTAGGTTATAAGTTTTGGTTTTAGTTTAGGTTATAGGTTTTGGTTTTGATTTAGGTTATAGGTTTAGGTTAAGGTTTAGGTTTAGGTTATAGGTTTTTTGGATTTGAGAATGGGTTCGGGTTTAGGTTATAGGTTTTGGTTTTGGTTTTGGTTATAGGTTTTTGAATTTGAGAATGGGTTCGGGTTATAGGTTATAGGTTTTGGTTAGGTTATAGGTTATAGGTTTTGGTTTTGGTTTAGGTTATAGGTTTTGGTTTTAGTTAAGGTTATAGGTTTTTGGATTTGAGAATGGGTTCAGGTTTAGGCTATAGGTTTTTGTTTTGGTTTAGGTTATAGGTTTGGGGATATAAGAATGGGTTCTAGTTTAGGCTATAGGTTTTAGTTTTGGTTTAGGTTATAGGTTTTGGGATATAAGAATGGGTTCTAGTTTAGGCTATAGGTTTTGGTTTTGGTTTAGGTTATAGGTTTAGGGATATAAGAATGGGTTCTAGTTTAGGCTATAGGTTTTAGTTTAGGTTATAGGTTTTGGGATTTAAGAATGGGTTCGGGTTTAGGTTATAGGTTTTAGTTTTAGTTAAGGTTATAGGTTTTTGGATTTGAGAATGGGTTCGGGTTTAGGCTATAGGTTTTGGTTTTGGTTTAGGTTATAGGTTTTGGGATATAAGAATGGGTTCTAGTTTAGGCTATAGGTTTTGGTTTTGGTTTAGGTTATTGGTTTTGGTTTAGGCTTGCTACGCCCCACAATGATGTTTTATTTGTAACATATCATGTTCATCGGATTATGTAATTCGGGAGACATTAAGATCAGCGGGGAAAACATGAAAGATCAGCGGGGAAAACATGAAAGATCAGCGGGAAAAATATGAAAGATCAGCGGGACAAACTAGGAAGATCAGTGGGGCAAACTAAGAAGATCAACGGGACAAACTGGAAGATAAGCGGGGCAAACTAAGAGATCAGCGGGGGAAACTATAAGATCAGCGGGACAAACTAGGAAATCAGCGAGACAAACATAACAATTGATTTCATGGCTTGAGCTGAAAAATCTAAACATATCTAATGTTCAAATGGACCACACCACACGAAATTTTGAATTGAATTTCTAATGTTGATCATTTCTTGGGTGCCACAGAAGTTTTTGATCTATAACTGTATTTTCTATTAATCCATATCTGTATGAACTTATGAATGGGTTTGATAACAAAAAAACATCACTATTGGGCCGACTATGGTTTCAGCGGTGGAAATCACTATGCACACTGTTTTTGGGGTATGATCCACTTGATCTTTTGATACGCTTCAATTTGAAATATGGGGGCAAACCTGTGAGACCTGACTCAGAACAAGTTAAAACCTATGTCATTACGATCGCATCGTCACTGTGGTTCCAACGCCGCGTCTTGTGCTTCCATACGATATGTAGATCAAAAGTTGTGTACATTTCATTATATGATCATTGATCATGTGGCCCACTTAGGTGGAATACATGTGTGGACCACCACCTCCCTTAGCACAAGTTTCAAGGTACACTACTCACACACTACACAAATATCCATAACTAACACCACTAACCAAAAACACCACCAAGAGACCTACTAAGCATAGCACTTTGTTATTGTCACCATAGGCCATTATGGTTTCTCTAACCAAGGAGAGAGAGGCCATGATTGCTTCCCTACAACTCTCTCTCTCTCCCTTCTCTCTCTCTCTCATTTTCTCTCCTTCTTTCTCCCTTGTAAAAAATCCAGCACCTCTCCCCTCCATTCCAGCCCCTTCTCCTCCTTTTTCTTCTCAATCCCTCCATTGAAAACTCATCCCAACCATTGATCCATGTTGCTTGGAGCCTCTAGATGATGGTGATGTAAATTTCAAGGTTGATCTAGGTGGGTGTTTCTTCTTCTTTCCTTTCTCCCTTTCCTTTTGCTACATGTATGGAAGCATGTAGGACCCACCAATCCATGGTGGAGGTCCTACATGGCTCCTAGGATGAAGGCCATGGGCCTAGATCCTACTCATTCCCTTCCATGGTGGGTCATTCTCCATGGACCCACCATGATGCATTCTCCTTTATTCTTGCATCTCATAGGCCATCTAGGCCTTTGCATGCATGTGGAGAGGGTGTCCCTACCCTCCAGCAAATTATCTTTATACATAATAGCTTGCATGTAAGTATATATATGGTGGATGGTGTAGATTGTGGAGTGGAAGGTCCATTAGTGGTGGGACCTTCCACCAATGGCCGATTGCTTCTTCCTTATCCCTTTCTCTCTCTCTCTCTTTTTTTCTTTCTCCTGTATTATGATGATGTGTGGACCACCAAGGAGAGGTCAGCAACATCTCAGACCCTTAGCTAGATGGGAAGTCCAAGCCCACTTTGACTAGATGTCCAAGCCCACCATGCATGCATGGTTTGGGTGACCTCTAAAATGACATTTTCATGGAGGTCTGAGTGAGCTCATGGGTCTGAAATTTTGTTAACCCATCAAGGTGGACCCCACATGTTGAATCAGGGTCAAAAACCCTTTGATTAATTTATATGAGCTGAAATATGGACAACATATGTTGCTGTCCAGATTCCAGGCCTAGTTGGAACATGACTTTTGAGCTATTGTTTGGATCTGTTTACATGCCCTTTTCTCTCAAATTTTATTGATAATTTTGTAGTGCATGGACCCCACTTTGATGTGAAATGGGACCCACACCTTTTTCCTCATGATTGAGACTCATGGGATAGGCCAAAGTGGGCTAACTGTCCAGAAATTTCTAGACAGTTCAGCAACACTATAAGTTGGAAATGAGCATTTTTACCTGAGTTTCTGGAATAAGTGGACCACCCCAGTGGACCCCACTTATTATCCAGATGTAGGAACACCTTTTTCCCAATTTTTTTAAGGGTTTGGGTGGGTCCAGGCCCACCCCATGTGGTCCCAAACATAGGGACAATCACATTTCCAGCAATATTTTTTTTAGTAGTAGATTTCTTCAGGAATACTTATCTGTACACAAATTGCAGGGGTTAAATAAAATATTTTTACTTTCTCAAAAATTCTAAATTTTTGTAGGGAGGTGTCCTACCCATGATAGAGCCTACCTACATAATTTTAGGCCCAAGGGATCCTATTTGGGCATCCAAAAGGGTAGGCCAACATACTGGACTGCAAGAAATTTCTACTGTTCAGTCCAGCAGCATAGTCCCAAAAGAATAAAATTTTAAAAATACTTTCTAAGAAGTTGGGCCATATTTATAGGTCTAAACTCATTTCAGGCTTGATGAGGGACCTTGGGTCCAAATTTCAGGGATTTTAGAGGCCCAGAACCCACCCATTGGATGGCCCAAATTCAGGACAGTTACATTCCAGCAATAGTTCACCCTGGACAGATTATATTCTTAAAATTTATTAAAATACTTTTGAGTGTCTAAAAAATTATAAAAATTTATAGAGATGTGTTAAACTCATGTTAGGATCTACCTGCAAAATTTTGGAGCCATTGGACGCCTGTACACACTATGGTGGTGGCTGGACCGGCCCACTATTATATGGTGTCCAGATCCGTCCGAGTTTAAGGATAGATTATTTTATTTGAATTAATTAAAATATTTTTAGATATCAAAAAATTATAAAATTTCATGGGGGTGTGGTATACCCATGGAAGGACCACCCTATAAATTTTTAGGGCCATCAGGCCTCTGTACCGACAGTGGTGTGACCTGCAATTTGGACCAGTTTTGGGTCAAATACCCAGGCACACCCTTACCTTGGGTTGCTGGGCCTGCATTCTAATGGCATGGCCCACTTGAAGTAAGTGTTATATATCTCTCTTTTATCTGGTGGGGCCCACTATGATATATGTGGATCACCATGGGTCAGTAACCTATCTAAATTAAATAAATTTCTGTACTCTAGCAGGCCTAGGAAATAGATGGGCTGAAATTCTAGCAAGGGGCCCAAAATTTACCACATGGTTGATTGTTAGGAACTATTGTGGCACACCAGATTTGAGAGAGTATTGCACACACTCCTTTCTTTCCTTCCTTAGACATTTTGGGCTTAATGAGTGCCCCCTTGAGGCCCACCTTGGTGGTGGTTTTGTGGGCTAGCCTTAACTAGAATTTTTAATAGTTTTATAGGCTCAATGGGCTCAAAACTTCTTTCTTGAGCCCAAGATTATGCAAGGGCTGACCTTATTGATTTACGGGCCCAATGGGCCGTTTACAAGCTGATAATGTGTATTTATTAGCCTTGATGCCCTCATAAAATGCTTAATTATGGGCTGACTTGCAAGGCCCACATAAATATATATTGTGGAGGGCCTTGCTAAGTCTTTGAGCTGATGTGGCAAGGTCCACACTGTCAGTATAGACCTTTCCCATGTGTATTCTTAGGCTAATGGGCTGCCCTCAAGTCCACTATAATGTCTGAATTGGATGGCTTTTATTTTGGGCCATTTCTTTAGGGCCCATTATGTGATATAGTATATGCATGTTTGTATTAGCAAGTAGGCCTTGTGGACTCAATTCTTTTGGATAGTCCCATTGATCTTAGACCTGTACTCTCCTATCTATTGTGATGGCTTAGGGGCAAACATACACAAGAAGTCGGGCCATTGGCTGCCCTCTAAACTGACCCTGTACTTGGGCCAAAAGTGAGGCCCAACTCACTTATGTTAAATGTGAAACTTGCCATGTAAATGAATTACTGGGCTGCCCATGAAGCCCACCACAATATGTGGAATTATGGCTTTTGTGGTTAGGCCCAAACGTTACTTGAGGGCCCACTATATGGCCTATGAGTTGGGCTTGGTGTATGGCCTATTAGGTCATGCATTGCTTGGGCTTTAGACCTTACATTATACGAGTAGTGGCGAGCTATCTGTTGGAAACCGGTTAAGGTTGGATGTCCTCCTGGGTGATCCTAAGGTAGGCCCATGGGTTCCTCTATGGATGGTTAAAGGCCCACCATAGACCCTTGACTGTTTATTTGAGGATAAATATGGATGCATATGGAGCCTACCTCAACACATGTTTGGTCCAGGTTGTCTAAGCCTTAGATTGCCTGATCATGGAGGCACTCTCTGCCTTGGGTTGCTGCTGGACTCCCAGTCCATTAGCAGGCCCACTTGACCTTTTCATGATGTATACACACCCTCCATCTGGTGGGACCCCCTGTGAGTATTGTTGGCCTTCATGAGATTATTTGACTAATTTTTGGACCTTAGCAGGCCCAGGAAGTCAAACGAGCCAAAAGTTTATCAAAGGGCCTTAAATTAAAATTGTACGGTTAAAACTTTGTTTGGCTGTGGGGCCCACCATATTGAGAACTTGTGTACGTGTTACATGCTTATATTTTCTTATAATCTTTGGGCTTAATCAATGCATTCTTTTGGGTCACCTTTAGTGATCACATGAGGACCCCATCTTATATCAGATTTTTGGGGCATCCCATTGGCCCAGAGTGGGTTGGAACGTCCTAGCTTGGCCCAACCATATATTGGGCCGACTTCCACCATTTTGATGGACTTGTGGGCTAAGATAAGGATAGTATTGGGCCCTTGGTTGCCCACTTAATTTATTAGTTATTGGGCTGATGTAGTTGGGCCCATTTCCTCCAAACTTAAACTTATTTTCGGGCCGTATACTGTGTACGCGGGTTGCCCACCAAGTCCAACTTAATGCATGGATTCTATGGCTATTGGAAATTGAGCATTGGGCCTTGATTTTCCTCTTGGGGCCCATGTTGTTAAAGGTGGTATTATATCCTTTTCTCATGGCCTATTATGAGAAATATATATTTATGTGGTTACCTGTGTTTTTATCTAAATGTAGGCATTAGGCCTTCTATCCATATAGTTCATGGTTGAAATGCCTTTTTGGGGAATTGCGGTTAAATATCCCCATTATGGACCCCTTTAGGCCCGGTTGTATCTAAATGTGATTAGATATTCATCTTAAACTCTTGCTAGACTCACTTCTGTATTACTTAGACACATAGTTTGTATGCTTAGTCTCGTGGGCTACCCCAGGTAAATGGGCCCCCACTAGAGGTTGGATTCCTTAAGGATATTGTCTAAGTACCTAGTCTTGGTCCCTTCTTGGATAGGAGGAGTGTACTACTTTATATATCGCTGCATAATGTGTCTAGACCCATCTTCATGGCCCATGTACATCATTATATGCTTGGTTGATACTATGTGTGTGTGGTCATATTGTGTCATTGGGCATTGCATGATACTTTCCCTGAGGGACTTAGTATCCCCTCTTGAGCGCGTTGGATGCTTAGGATTGATGCATGGTTGATTGCGTGATTCATGCATCTAGCATTGCATAGCATATGAGCATTATCGCCCTTACTTCATCAGGGTTGTAGCTTCCATAGATACATCATGGATGGCCATGTTTGGATACCGAAAATGTTACTTGAGCATACCGGGTGCATAAGATGCCCATGGGTGAAATTCCCAAAACTTCCATGGTACCAAGGATCTGCTCCAACGCCGTAACCGAGTGGTATATATGAGCGCACGAGGGCCTTATACCATTAGGCCGTGACTCCCACTGTCGTGTAGTCGGTTGGATAGGGGTGTGGCCTTACTTGCCTGATGTAAGAGGGCATTGCTAGGCTGAGTCTGACCAGCTCATGAATGGGTCTGCTACCTCCAAGCCTTGTTAGTGATTGGCTGTCCACAGGCGGGTAGTGAGGTCTCTTACGATCGTTTGACTGTGCGAGGTCTGTAGAGCGGCAGTCATCTA
Source organism: Magnolia kwangsiensis (assembly GCA_037074715.1). Lineage (NCBI taxonomy): Eukaryota > Viridiplantae > Streptophyta > Magnoliopsida > Magnoliales > Magnoliaceae > Magnolia > Magnolia kwangsiensis. The sequence continues at coordinate 9,358,245 of CM073585.1, read as the reverse complement.
GTAGTGTAATGGACTCCGGTGATTTCCTTATGATGGAAATGTACTTGATATGTGGATTGGATATGAGCACTGGCATTACTTCGCATTGCATTTGCATCGGCCGTGTAAGCCTCATAATGCATCGCCTTGGCATGGCGCCCAGTACTCATTGCATTACATTACTCATTACACTATATAGCCTTGGTATGGATTCCTACATTATCATACTGCCTTGGTATAGCTTCTTATGTTCATAATGGCCTTGATAAGGCTATTGGTATTGATATTGATCATGACCCCCTTCTGCATTCTCTATATTCTTCTAAGCATCATTGTCACACACTTTCACCACCATCTAAGCTTTCTATAAGCTTATGCACGATTGATGCGTGCAGGAGATCGTAAGTTGGTGTCTTAGCAGCGGAGCTTGAATAGGTGTGTAATATGAGGATCCAATGTTGCAGATTCCCTTCCTTCTTTCTTCTGTTATCTTATGTATGTCCATTTGGACCTGATGTAAGCTTGTAAAAGTTCAAATTCATAGTGAATTTTGTGATGTGTGCCTTTGTTATTCTCAGATTTACTTGCTGTGATCTTGGGTATGCTCGTATTGGAGATGATTACATTATTATGAAAATCCTCCTTGTAGGATCTCAGGATCGGAACCTGTCTCATGAGCCGAGAATGGGGTCCTACGGAGGCTGTTGCGGCCAGAACCGGTCATCGGGTTCCTTGTGAGGTCCGGTTACCGAGTTTGGGGAGTGACAAAACCCCTTAAAATAAATGAAAAAATGGATGAACGGCGTGGATATACTACATACATTCAATGGGGGCCCAACTGAGTTTACTTATGCAATGGGAGCGCACTGACTAACTCAGTACGCAATCTGATTACGCTTGCTACGCCCCACAATGATGTTTTATTTATAAAATATCATGTTCATCGAATTATGTAATTCCCCTCTGTTTTCATCGCAATATGTATACACCAAAATCCCATATGTGGAAGGAAACCTAGACATTCAGCGGGACAAACATGAAAGATCAGCGGGGAAAACATGAAAGATCAGCAGGGGAAACATGAAAGATCAGTAGGGCAAACTAGGAAGATCAGCGGGGCAAACTAAGAAGATCAGCGGGGCAAACTAAGAAGATCAGCGGGAAAAAATGGAAGATCAGCAGGGGAAACTAAGAGATCAACGGGGGAAACTATAAGATCAGCGGGGCAAACTAAGAAATCAGCAGGACAAACATAACAAATGATTTCATGGCTTGAGCCTAAAAATCTAAACATATATAATGTTCAAATGGACCACACCACGCGAAATTTTGAATTGAACTTCTAATGTTGATCATTTCTTGGGTGCCACAGAAGTTTTCAATCTATAACTGTATTTTCTATTGATCCATATCTGTATGATCTTATGAATGAGTTTGATAACAAACAGAGATCACTGTTGGGCCGACTATGGTTTCAGCGGTGGAAATCACTATGCCCACTGTTTCCCGTGGTATGATCCACTTGATCTTTTGATATGCTTCAATTTGAAATATGGGGGCAAACCCCTTAAAATAAATGGAAAATAGATGAAAGGCGTGGATATACTACATAAATTCAATGGGGGCCCAACTGAGTTTACTTATACAATGAGAGCATATTGATTAACTCAGTACGCAATCTAATTATGCTTGCTACGCCCCACAATGATGTTTTATTTTTAACATATCATGTTCATCGGATTATATAATTCCCCTCCGTTTTCATCGCAATATGTATACACCAAAACCCCATATGTGGAAGGGAACCTAGACATTCAACGGGACAAACATGAAAGATCAGCAAGAAAAACATGAAAGATCAGGGGGAGAAACATGAAAGATCAGCAGGGCAAACTAGGAAGATTAGCGGGACAAACGAAGAAATCAGCAGGGCAAACAAAGAAGATCAGTGTCGCAAACTGGAAGATCAGCGGGACAAACTAAGAGATCAGCGGGGGAAACTATAAGATCAGCGGGGTAAACTAGAAAATCAGCGGAACAAATATAACAAATGATTTCATGGCTTGAGCCAAAAAATCTAAACATATCTAATGTTCAAATGGACCACACCACACGAAATTTTGAATTGAACTTCTAATGTTGATCATTTCTTGGGTGCCACAGAAGTTTTCGATCTATAACTGTATTTTCTATTGATCCATATCTGTATGATCTTATGAATGAGTTTAATAACAAACAAAGATCACTGGTGGGTCGACTATGGTTTCAGAGGTGGAAATCACTATGCCCACTGTTTCCCGTGGTATGATCCACTTGATCTTTTGATATGCTTCAATTTGAAATATGGGGGCAAACCCCTTAAAATAAATGGAAAAACGGATGAACAACGTGGATATACTACATACATTCAATGGGGGCCCAACTGAGTTTACTTATGCAATGGGAACGTACTGACTAACTCAGTACGCAATCTGATTACGCTTGCTACGCCCCACAATGATGTTTTATTTATAACATATCATGTTTATCGGATTATGTAATTCCCCTCCGTTTTCATCGCAATATGTATACACCAAAACCCCATATATGGAAGGGAACCTAGACATTCAGCGAGACAAACATGAAAGATCAGCGGGGGAGACATTAAGATCAGCGGGGAAAACATGAAAGATCAGCGGGGAAAACATGAAAGATCAGCGGGGCAAACTAAGAAGATCAGTGGGGCAAACTAAGAAGATCAGTGGGGCAAACTGGAAGATCAGCGGGGCAAACTGGAAGATCAGCGAGGGAAACTAAGAGATCAGCGGGGGAAACTATATGATCAGCGGGGCAAACTAGGAAATAAGTGGGACAAACATAACAAATGATTTTATGGCTTGTGCTAAAAAATCTAAACATATCTAATGTTCAAATGGACCACACCACACGAAATATCGAATTGAACTTCTAATGTTGATCATTTCTTAGGTGCCACAGAAGTTTTTGATCTATAACTATATTTTATATTGATCCATATCTGTATGATATTATGAATGGGTTTGATAACAAACAGACATCACTATTGGGCCGACTATGGTTTCAGCGGTGGAAATTACTATGCCCACTATTTCTCGTGGTATGATCCACTTGATCTTTTGATATGCTTCAATTTGAAATATGGGAGCTAAACCCCTTAAAATAAATGGAAAAATGGATGAACGGCGTGGATATACTACATACATTCAATAGGAGTCCAACTGAGTTTACTTGTGTAATGGGAGCGTACTGACTAACTCATTACACAATCTGATTACGCTTGTTACGCCCCACAATGATATTTTATTTGTAATATATCATGTTCATCGAATTATGTAATGTAAGACCCGTATCCTAGTCTGTACTGTTCCGTCAACTCCCGCGATCCTTCCCGTCGAATTTCAGTAATCCGCGACCTGTAGTCGACATTGCGCACGACCGTAAGTCGTATCCTATACATTTGAGTCCGCTTAATCTGAGACTTGTATCATTACGACCGCACAGTCACCGAGGTTCCAAGCCGTGACTCATGTACCGATACGATACCCTGACTAAGAGATGTGAGCTGACATTTATTTCGAGAAAATGCCGCGCATTTGTAATCCCAAGAGAATCTCTACGACATGTCAAATCAATCCCATCCATCAATCTCATCAATCACCTCTCATGTCAAGTACAAAGCACCCATGCTTTCTTTCTCCATAATTCAATCAACCACCAAGTCAACTCTCATGTCAAGTACACCATCACCTCACCCATCACCCATCTTTCATATCTCCTTACAACCCTCTCTCTCTCCCTCATTTTCCAAGCCACAAATCACAAGCAAAAGAGAACCCACGTCCAAGCTCTTCCTATGAGAGAAAATGTGATTTTGGTGGCCCACTTTTCATCCCAAAAGCTTCAATCCTAGCCATCCATTTCCCATCTCCACCATCAAAGTAAAGCTCTAGGAGATAGGCTTTCCAACGGACCGAGAAGATCAAGTGGTGGATGCTACCATAGCCTAGTTTTTCATGTTTTTAAGATGGGCCAAGTGAGGCCAACCGATCAATGGTTTGGATCTCACTTGGGACCCTAAGATGTGGCCGATGGCCCATCTTGATCATCAATATCATTCCATGATGGGGCCATTCTCCATGGACCCCATCATGATGTTTACTTTCCTTGCATTAAGAGGTCATCTAGACCGTCCATTTTTAGTGGAGAAAGATCTCCACCGTTGATCTTTGAATTAGTGGGCCCACTTGTATTAGGGCCCACTCGATATATGATTGAATGCAAGGGAAGGCTCATAGTGGCGGAGCCCTCCATCACACGTGTCCCACTGTATCTCTCTCTCTTCCTCTCTTTTCATTTATTTTATTTCCTTGTGTGTGATGCAACGGACGTATGGCCCACTTGGATGGACCCCACCATTAGGTATGTATTGACCCAAGCCATCTAAAAGTGGGGGCCCATCTTATATGTATTGTTCTTACATCAGCCATCATGTGGTGGCCCACCTAAACAGGGCCCACCTTGAATGTGTTTGATAAGCCCAAAATTTTAAAAAAAAAAAAAAAGAGAGAAAAAAAGAAAACGTCCAGACACTGGACGTCGCCGGAAAGAAAACACAAATATGGGCTTGATTTCAAGCCTATGGGATGGGCCACTTGTTTAGGACCCACCTTGATGAATGTATTCAATCCATGTCGTCCATCCCTTTTCTCAGATTATTTTAGGCGTTGAGTCAAAATATGAAGCTGATCCAACTTTCTAGTGGGCCATAGTGTTGAAAATAATATTAATACCATTGAAATCTTTCCAGATTTCTTTTTACACGATGAAAGAGGTCCGATATTGGACTCGTTGGATTTATTGTGAGCAGTGGAATCCAATGACTAGAGTGGATTTACTTGAAGCGGGCCCCGCATATGGAAAACCATAAAAAAATACGTTTTTTTCAAAAAAAAAAATAATAGAAAGAAGCAGCAGAGGCTGCTGTCTCTGGACGTGTCAGACGCATGGGCGTCCAGCGCTCACAACAGAGGGACGCAAGGGGATCCCACGGCTGACCGTGTGGGCCCCACCTTAATATTTATTTGCCATCTGACCTGTCCACAAGGTGGCCCACTCTCTGAGGTGGGCCCTCTCCAAAAACTGAGACTCATCCAAAGCTCGGGTGGCCCACACTGTAAGAAACAGTGAGATTAAATGCCTACCATTGAAATCCTTGTTGGGGCCCACAGAAGTTTTGAATCAAGCTGAAATTTGTATTTTCTCTTCAACCAGGTCTGTGTGACCTTATCAATGGGTTGGATGGCATGTAAACATTATGGTGGGCCCCACATGGGACCCACACAGTGATGTATGTGTTTCTCTCCCACCGTCCAGGCGGACGACGGAGCCCACCTTGATGTATGTGTTCTCTTCACACCGTCCAGCGGACGATGTGGAAGCCCACCATGGTGTATGTGCTTTATTCACACCATCCAGGTGTGGATCATGGGACCTACCATGATGTAGGTACTGCATCCAAAACCGTCCATCTAATTTGAAAGCTCATTTTATGAGTTAAAGAATGAGCCAGATCCTTAGCTCATGTGGACCTCCACCATGACGCATGAGTTGCTTCCAAACCGTCTATCCATTTTTAAAAGATCATGAGCTAAGGAGATGAGTCAGATCTATGGTTCAAGTGGGCCCACCTTGGCATGTGTATAGGGCCCATATTGATTTAACTATGGACATTCATTGAGGCCTACCTTAGTGTACGTATAAGCCCATGAGATTAAGCCCATTTGGCATGTATAAGGCCCATGGGATTAAGCTCATTTGATACATATAAGGCCCACTTTGATGTATTTCAAAGCCCATGGGTCATGGACCATTGCAATGTACATAAGGCTCATTAGTGAGGCCCATTAATGCAGCCCATTTGATGAATGTAAGGCCCATGTGATACGGCCCATTTGATGTATCTAAGGCCAATGGGTCGAGGCCCAACGGGATGTCCTTAGAGTCCATTGCAATGTAAGATTTCCCATGGTTCATGTAATGATATTTATGGCGGGCCGTGCCTTAGGAGCAATGATGATTTGACGTCCACATTGTATGTACAATGTTGGTTAAATGTCCGCATTGTAACTCTCCTTAGGGCCCATTGATAGGCCCATACTCGTTAATATTCTTCGCTTTATAACATGCTTAGTATAATCCCATGACTCATGCCCAAACGCATCATATGTATGCTTGATATGAGTAGTGATTGATCATAGCATACACCATTAGGTAGACCATTTACGGGACTCGTTATGAGACAGAGTGCCCCAAATGATCGAGCAGTACGCGTTGGATTGCTGTATGATTTGACGGTATGATTCATGCATCTCGCATATGTGTGACTTGATCACTGCACGCCCTAGTGACATCAAGGCCGTGGCTCCACAAGTATATCGTGAATGGTCATATCGGATACCGAAAATACTTGGTTCTAGCACTGTGGGCACTTAGGATGTCCTTGGGTGAAAGTTTCAGAACCTTTTTGGTACCAGGAGATGCTCCAACGTCTAGACCGAGTGGATACATGAGCACCCGGGTGCCGAATACCAGTAGGCCGCGTCTCCAACTGTGTCGTGGTCGGTTGAAAGAGGGTGTGGCCTTATCCGCCTGAGAGAGGGGGCTATAAGCTAGGCTGAGTTTGACCAACTCATAAATGAGTCCACTATCGATGAGCCGGGTATATATTAGCAAACTACTAGTCAGGCAGATAGTGAGGTCTATTCTGCTTGCTTGATTGTGCAGCTAGGGAGGTGGCAGTCACTGCGAAGTGTATTAGACCCCGGTGATATCCAGAGAGGAACTGTACTGATATGTGTACTTGATGAGTACCGACTTGCTTGGATTGCATTTTGCATATGACATTCGGCTATGTAGGCCTTGCATTGCATTGGTGTGGCCGATGACGTTCATATCTCGCATTGCATGGCCTTGGTATGGCCGATAGCATTCATGTCTTGCATTACATAGCCTTGGTATGGTTGATTTTATTCATGGACTTACCGCATACTTCCGCATTACCTGATATTGTACACTCGGCGTTTACCTTGCGCATACACTTACACCACCCTCTAAGCTTTTATAAGCTTATACACGACAGTTGCGTGCAGGTAGCGTTGGACAGCAGCAGCGCTGAGGCAGGAGCTAGTATCAGGACCTTTTGGAGCTTTTTGATCACCTTCTATTTTCCTTTCCTAATTGTACTTAAAGTTTTTGATATAATGGATATGCGGTGATGTTGTTTTGTGACTTTGTTATGCTTATAGTTATGCTCCATTACAAAAAAAAATCATTCTGAAAATCCTTCTTGTAGGATCCCAGGATCAAAATTTGGCATATGATTGTCAGGAGTCGAGAATGGGGCACTATGAAGGCTGTAGGCACCGGATTCGGCGATCGGGATTCATGTGAATCCGATTTCTGGGTTTGGGGCGTGACAGAAGTTGGTATCAAAGCATAACTTGGGAATACTTGAGGATCACATCACATATCTACTATAACTAAGTTCCGAGTCCGAATGACTTAGCGATTTTTCGACATGAACCCTTAACATTTATGCTTTCGAGAATTCTCAAGGCTAATGGCCATTGTTCCTTCCTGTAGGACATTATAGCTAGAAGAGCGATCCGAGCGAATCCCGCTCCACCACCTGTGACTCCCGCACCACCACTCGCAGCTCCCGCTTTACTACCTGCTACTCCTGCTCCACCACTAGATATTTCTGCCTTCCAGCCTGAGGATGTCATTCCTTTACCTGAGACCGTTGTAGATCCGATCATACCTGTGAGTGTTACTCAGCTGCAGCAGATGTTACAGGCGATAACTGTTATTCTTAAGGGGCAGAGCAGGCGTCCCACTGTTACACCAGCCGAGGCCGAGCAGAAGCGTGTGAACGCTATTCTTAAGGATTTCTGATAGCACGATCCCCCGCATTTTCGGGGCGAGCGGGATCCTACTGTTGCAGAGATATGGTGCTCCGAGGTGGAGAAGATATTTGACACCATGAGATGTACGACCCAGTAGCGAGTTCCATTAGTCGTATTCCTTCTGCAGGGTGAGGCTCAGTATTAGTGGGCATCTGTGGCCCGATCAGTAGCGGCTGATTTTGAGTGGACCTGGGAGGACTTTATAGACCGGTTTGATCGAAAGTTCTTTTCTGAGCATGTGCGACAGTAGCGCACACTAGAGTTTGAGACTCTGGTCCAGGGAGACATGACAGTGTCCTAGTATGAGGCTGGGTTTGTTGCACTATCCAAGTTCATGACGTATCTTGTTGATGATGAGGGGCGGAAGGCCCGCCATTTTGAAAATGGCTTACGTCCTGCCCTTCGGAGTCGTGTGATCGGACACATGCTTTCGACATTTGAGCAGATAGTGAAGAGAGCCCTGATATATGAGACGGATTGGGCCAGTGTGTAGAGAGCCCGTGATCAGAGGGGAGATCAGAAGAGGAAGGCACCCTCTAGCAGTTCCCACCAGCAGCATCATTCACAGTAGCGGCGCACGACCCGCCCAGTATTCCGAGAACCAGCAGTACCCCCAGCACCATCTTCAGAATCGTTTACAGGTACTTGCTTTGGATGTGGCAAGACAGGACATCGTAGGCACGAGTGTCCCCATCCTCAGCAGCAGCAGCTGAGGGCACCGCATCCACCTCCATGACAGTCACTACAGCAACAGCGACCGCAGCACCAGCCTCCTATACCTCCCCCGCAGCAGCAGAGACAGTATGTTAGGGCCCCATAGCGACCACAGCAGCAGCAAAGACCTCAGAGGGGACATGCACCTCCCCAGCAGACTCAGGACAGATTTTATGCAGCCCAGCAGGACCCTCAGTCATCAGGAGGGGTCGTCGAGGGTACTCTCCCTGTTTCTGTATGCATTGCATTTGTATTATTTAATTCTGGTGCATCGCATTCATTTGTCGCTGATGATTTCTATCGATCGACCGGTTTTTCGTTGGAGTCTGCCCGTGAGGGTTTGGTAGTATCCACGCCCTTAGGGAAGACTGCAGTGTTGGGCCGATTTTGTGCATCTTGCCTCGTTTTGATTGGGGATATCTTCTTACCTGCCGACCTATTTATATTGCAGATGTCTGATTTTGATGTTATCTTGGGCATGGACTGGCTTGCCGAGTACTACGCCATATTAGACTGCTCCACACGAAAAATCACGTTCTGCATACCCGGCGTGCCAGAGTTTCAGTTTGTCACCGAGCCTAGAGGAAGGTAGCTTTCTTGCCTGTTATCGTGTGCCGTTGATGAGTCAACTACTTTGAGTATCGACCAGCTGCCTGTTGTTTGTGATTTTCCCGATGTATTTCAGGAGATTCTGAGATTACCACCTCATCGACACACTGAGTTTTAGATTGGTCTCGTGCCCGGTACCGTGCCTATCTCGAAGGCCCGGTATCGTATGGCACCGTTGGAGTTACGGGAACTGCAGAAGCAGTTGGACGAGTTGCACGAGCTGGGCTTTATTCGTCCAAGCAGTTCTCCATGGGGAGCGCCGGTACTCTTCGTGAAGAAGAAGGATGGCTCGTTGAGGCTGTGCGTAGATTACCTCGAGCTCAATAAGGTCACGACCAAGAATAAGTACCCGCTTTCGAGGGTCGATGACTAATTTGATCAGCTGCAAGAGGCGCAGTTCTTTTCGAAGATAGACTTGCGGTCCGGTTATCATCAGGTTCGGATTCGAGATGAGGATATTCTGAAGACAACCTTCAGGACGCGCTACGGTCATTTTGAGTTCCAGGTCATGTCCTTCGGACTGACCAATGTGCCCGCAGTATTCATGCAGTTGATGAACGAGGTCTTCCGTCTGTATCTTGATCAGTTTGTTGTGGTATTCATCGACGACATTCTGATATATTTAAGGACCCGTGAGGAGTATGAGCGGCATCTTGAGATTACATTGCAGATGCTCCGTGCACACCAGCTTTACGCGAAGCTGGAGAAGTGTGAGTTCAGGCAGGAGGAGGTGAAGTTCCTCGGCCATATAGTGACGAGGCAGGGTGTCGTAGTGGACCCCTCGAAGATTGATGTCGTGCGTCAGTGGGACCAGCCCACGAACGCATCCGAGATCTGCAGTTTTCTTAATTTGGCGGGCTATTACTGACGTTTTATTGAGGGATTCTCTCGTATTGCAGCACCATTACCAGGTTAACCCAGAAGGGTGCCGAGTTCGTTTGGAGCGACGCTTGTGAGCAGGCATTTATGGAGTTGAAGGACTGCCTCACATCTACTCCTGTCCTCACTCTTCCCTCTGGGAGTGATGGATTTGTTGTATTTACTGATGCCTCATGAGTTGGCTTAGGTGCTGTCTTGATGCAGCACGGGAAGCCGGTAGCTTATGCATCTCATCAGCTCAAGGTCCATGAGCTGAACTACCCCACGCACGATCTGGATCTGGCAGCGGTTATCTTTGCACTGAAAGTGTGGAGGCACTATCTTTATGGGGTGAGATTTGAGCTCTTCTCCGACCACAAGAGCTTGAAGTATTTGTTCTCTCAGTCTGAGTTGAATATGAGGCAGAGGCGTTGGATGGAACTCCTGAAGGACTATGATTTTGATCTTCAGTACCACCCGGGCAAGGCGAACGTGGTGGCGGATGCCCTCAGCCGTCAGCCACGAGGCCTGGTAGCGCATATGATGATTCAGGAGAGGAGGATGCTTAAGGATATAGCAGAGTACGACTTTGAATTTGGTATGCAGTCATCTATTGTTCGGCTATCGAGCCTGTCGATTCAACTCTCTCTTGTCACAAGAGTGATCGAAGCTCAGCAGACAGACTAGTCGTTAGAGGATTATCGAGCAGAGGCAGCATCTGAGAGTCACACGAATTGACAGATTGGTTCTGATGGTGGACTTCGCTTCAGAGGCCGATTATGTGTCCCAGATATTCCTGAGTTACACCAAAATCTTATGACCGAGGCACATCGATCAGGTTTCTCTATCCACCCTGGCTCGACGAAGATGCATCGCGATATGAGATGCCTATATTTTTGGTCAGGGATGCAACGCCAGATAGCCAATTTTGTAGCCAAATGTGACACCTGCCAGCGTGTCAAGGCTGATCATTAGAGACTCCCTGGTCTATTGCAACCGCTGAGTGTCCCGATGTGAAAGTGGGAGCATATATCTACCGATTTTGTCATGGGTTTGTCGAGGACTCAACGCGGTCATGACGCCATCTGGGTTGTTGTGGACCGTCTGACGAAGTCGGCACATTTTCTTTCGATTTGTGAGACTTGGCATACGGATCGGTTCGCCAAGATATTTGTTGATGAGATCGTGAGATTGCACGGTGTTCCCGTCTCGATTGTTTCAGACCGAGATCCGAGGTTCACGTCTCAGTTTTGGAGGAGCTTACAGAGAGCGATGGGCACTGATTTGCAGCTCAGCATCGCGTATCATCCGCAGACTGATGGGTAGACTGAAAGGGTCAACCAGATCCTTAAGGATATGCTTCGGGCCTGCGCGATTGATTTCTCGGGTAGTTGGGACGAGCACCTGCGATTGGCTGAGTTCGCATACAACAACAGCTATCAGGTGACCATTGGCATAGCTTCTTTTAAGGCATTATATGGCAGACCGTGAAGATCTCTGAGTTGTTGGACCGAGGTTGGATAGCGGCTTCTCCTAGGTCCCGAGCTTGTGCTACAAACGTCAGAGGCTATCGACATCATCAGGCAGAGGATGCGCATAACTCAGAGCCGGCAGAAGAGTTTTGTTGATCGTCGGCGTCGTCCCTTAGAGTTTTCAGTTGGGGACTATGTGTATCTCAAGGTCGCACCCATGAAGGGTGTGGTTCATTTTGGGACGAAGGGCAAGCTTGTCCCGAGATTCATAGGACCTTTCGAGATCACTGGGTGTATTGGGGCCGCCTTGCCTTGCCATTGCAGTTGTCTGGCGTCCACAACATTTTTCATGTCTCTATGTTGAGGAAGTGTGGGTCAGATATCGTGCCTGTTATTGATTGGCAGTCGTTGGAGGTTCACGAGGACGCTTCTTATATTGAGCAGGCAGTTCGTATCCTCGATCGGAAGGAGCAGGTCCTCAGAACCAAGGTCATTCCCTTGGTGAAGGTGGGTGGGGCCATCATAGTGTGGATGAGGCGTCTTGGGAGCGCGAGGCAGAGATCGGTGAGCGTTATCTCCATCTTTCGATGATTGATTGTATGGTGTATTGTGCTTTGATTATATATGATGTTATGTTTCCTATTTCCTTTTTGAGTTATTGTTAGTTGCGATGGCAGTGTAAATTTTGAGGATGAAATTTTTATTAGGTGAGGAGAGCTGTAAGACCCGTATCCTAGTCCGTACTGTTCCGTCAACTCCCGCGATCCTTCCCGTCGAATTTCGGCAATCCGCGACCTGTAGCCAACCTTGCGAACGACCGTAAGTCGTATCCTATACATTTGAGTCGGGTTAATCCGACACTTGTATCATTGCGACCGCACAGTCGCCGCGGTTTCAACACCGCGACTCATGTACCGATCCGATACCCTGACTAAGAGATGTGAGTCGGCATTTATTTCGAGAAAACACCGCACATTTGCAATCCCAAGAGAATCTCTACGACATGTCAAATCAATCCCATCAATCAATCTGATCAATCATCTCTTATGTCAAGTACAAAGCACTCATGCTTTCTTTCTCCATAAGTCAAGCAACCACCAAATCAACTCTCATGTCAAGTACACCATCACCTCACCCATCACTCACATCCATCACCCATCTTTCATATCTCCTTACAACCCTCTCTCTCTCCCTCATTTCCCAAGCAACAAATCACAAGCAAAAGAGAACCCACGTCCAAGCTCTTCCTATGAGAGAAAATGTGATTTTGGTGGCCCACTTTTCATCCTAAAAGCTTCAATCCTAGCCATCCATTTCCCATCTCCACCATCAAAGTGAAGCTCTAGGAGATAGGCTTTCCAACGGACCAAGAAGATCAAGTGGTGGATGCTACCATAGCCTAGTTTTTCATGTTTTTAAGATGGGCCAAGTGAGGCCAACCGATCAATGGTTTGGATCTCACTTGGGACCCTAAGATGTGGCCGAGGGCCCATCTTGATCATCAATATCATTCCATGATGGGGCCATTCTCCATGGACCCCATCATGATGTTTACTTTCCTTGCATTAAGAGGTCATCTAGACCGTCCATTTTTAGTGGAGAAAGATCTCCACCGTTGATCTTTGAATTAGTGGGCCCACTTGTATTAGGGCCCACTCGATGTACGATTGAATGCAAGGGAAGGCTCATAGTGGCGGAGCCCTCAATCAGGCGTGTCCCACTCTATCTCTCTCTCTTCCTCTCTTTACATTTATTTTATTCCTTGTGTGTGATGCAACGGACGTATGGCCCACTTGGATGGACCCCACCATTAGGTATGTATTGACCCAAGCCATCTAAAAGTGGGGGCCCATCTTATATGTTTTGTTCTAACATCAGCCATCATGTGGTGGCCCACCTAAACAGGGCACACCTTGAATGTTTTTGATAAGCCCATAACAAAAAAAAAAAAGAAAGAAAACATCCAGACACTGGACGTCGCTGGAAAGAAAACACAAATATGGGCTTGATTTCAAGCCTATGGGATGGGCCACTTGTTTAGGACCCACCTTGATGAATGCATTCAATCCATGCCATCCATCCCTTTCCTCAGATTATTTTAGGCGTTGAACCAAAATATGAAGCTAATCCAACTTTCTAGTGGGCCATAGTGTTGAAAATAGTATTAATACCATTGAAATCTTTCCAGATTTCTTTTTACACGATGAAAGATGTCCGATATTGGACTCGTTGGATTTATTGTGAGCAGTGGAATCCAATGACTGGAGTGGATTTACTTGAAGCGGGCCCCGCATATGGAAAACCACAAAAAATAAGTTTTTTTCAAAAAAAAAAAATAATAGAAAGAAATAGCAGAGGCTGCTGCCTCTGGACGTGTCAGACGCACGGGCGTCCTGCGCTCACAATGGACGGACGTCAGGGGGTCCCACGGCTGACCGTGTGGGCCCCACCTTGATGTTTATTTGCCATCTGACCTGTCCACAAGGTGGCCCACTCTCTGAGGTGGGCCCTCTCCAAAAAATGAGACTCATCCAAAGCTCGGGTGGCCCACACTGTAGAAACAGTGAGATTGAACGCTTTCCACTGAAATCCTTGTTGGGGCCCACAGAAGTTTTGAATCAAGCTGAAATTTGTATTTTCTCTTCAACCAGGTCTGTGTGACCTTATCAACGGGTTGGATGGCATGTAAAAATTATGGTGGGCCCCACATAGGACCCACAGTGATGTATGTGTTTCTCTCCCACCGTCCAGGCGAACGGTGGAGCCCACCTTGATGTATGTCTTCTCTTCACACCGTCCAGCGGACGGTGTGGAAGCCCACCATGGTGTATGTGCTTTATTCACACCATCCAGGTGTGGATCGTGGGACCCACCATGATGCAGGTACTGCATCCAAAACCGTCCATCTAATTTGAAAGCTCATTTTATGAGTTAAAGAATGAGCCAGATCCTTAGCTCATGTGGACCTCCACCATGACGCATGAGTTGCTTCCAAACCGTCTATCCATTTTTAAAAGCTCATGAGCTAAGGAGATGAGTTAGATCTATGGTTCAAGTGGGCCCAACTTGGCATGTGTATAGGGCCCATATTGATTTAACTATGGACATTCATTGAGGCCTACCTTAGTGTACGTATAAGCCCATGGGATTAAGCCCATTTGGCATGTATAAGGCCCATGGGATTAAGCTCATTTGATACATATAAGGCCCAAGTTTTGAGGCCCACTTTAATGTATTTCAAAGCCCATGGGTCATGGACCATTGCAATGTACATAAGGCTCATTAGTGAGGCCAATTAATGCAGCCCATTTGATGAATGTAAGGCCCATGTGATACGGCCCATTTGATGTATCTAAGGCCCATGGGTCGAGGCCCAACGGGATGTCCTTAGATTCTATTGCAATGTAAGATTTCTCATGGTTCATGTAATGATATTTATGGCGGGTCGTGCCTTAGGAGCAATGATGGTTTGACGTCCACATTGTATGTACAATGTTGGTTAAATGTCCGCATTGTAACTCTCCTTAGGACCCATTGATAGGCTCATACTAGTTAATATTCTTTGCTTTATAACATGCTTAGTATAATTCCATGACTCATGCCCATACGCATCATATGTATGCTTGATATGAGTAGTGACTGATCATAGCATATGCCATTGGGCAGACCATTTACGGGACTCGTTATGAGACAGAGTGTCCCACATGATCGCGCAGTACGCACTGGATTGTTGTATGATTTGACGGTATGATTCATGCATCTCGCATATGTATGACTTGATCACTGCACGCCCTAGTGACATAAGGGTCGTGGCTCCCCAGGTACATCGTGAATGGCCATATCGGATACCAAAAATACTTGGTTCCAGCACTGTGGGCACTTAGGATGTCATTGGATGAAAGTCCCAGAACCTTTTTGGTACTAGGAGATGCTCCAACGTCTAGACCGAGTGGATTCATGAGCACCCGGGTGCCGAATACCAGTAGGCCGCGTCTCCCACTGTGTCATGGTCAGTTGGAAAGGGGTGTGGCCTTATCCGCCTGAGAGAGGGGGCTATAAGCTAGGCTGAGTTTGACCAGCTCGCAAATGAGTCCGCTATCGACGAGCCGGATATATATTAGCAGACTACTGGTCAGGCGGATAGTGAGGTCTATTCCACTTGCTTGACTGTGTAGCTAGGGAGGTGGCAGTCACTGCGAAGTGTATTAGACCCCGGTGATATCCAGAGAGGAACTGTACTGATATGTGTACTTGATGAGTACCGACTTGCTTGGATTACATTTCGCCTATGACATTCAGCTATATAGGCCTTGCATTGCATCGGTGTGGCCGATGACGTACATATCTCACATCGCATGGCCTTGGTATGGCCGATAGCATTCATGTCTTGCATTACATAGCCGTGGTATGGTTAATTTTATTCATGGACTTACCGCATACTTCCGCATTACTTGATATTGTACACTCGGCATTTGCCTTGCGCACTCACTTACACCACCCTCTAAGCTTTTGTAAGCTTATGCATGACAGTTGCGTGCAGGTAGCGTTGGACAGCAGCAGCGCTGAGGCAGGAGCGCGTATCAGGACCTTTTGGAGCTTTTTGATCACCTTGTATTTCTCTTTCCTCATTATACTTAAAGTTTTTGATATAGTGGATATGTGGTGATGTTGTTTTGTGACTTGGTTATGCTTGTGGTTATACTCCATTACAAAAAAAAATCATTTTGAAAATCCTTCTTGTACGATCCCAGGATCGGAATCTGGCATATGATTGTCAGAAGCCGAGAATGGGACACTACGGAGGCTGTCGGCACCGGATTCGGCGATCGGGATTCATTTGAATCCGATTTTCGGGTTTGGGGCGTGACATGTAATACCCCTCTGTTTTTCTCGCAATATGTATACACCAAAACCTCATATGCGGAAGGAACCTAAACATTCAGAGTGACAAACATGAAATTAAACTCGACAAACATGAAAGATCAGCAGGGGAGACATTGAGATCAGCGGGAAAAACATGAAAGATCAGCGGGGGAAACCAAGAGTTCAGCAGGGTAAACTAGAAGATCAGCGAGGCAAACTAGGAAATCAGCGGGGCAAACTGGAAGATCAGTGAGCCAAACTAGGAGATCAGTAGGGAAAACTAGAAATTTGATGGGTGTAGACCACCAGCACTGTGTATTTAATGGGTCCCCTTAAAATTATGGGATATCCCAAAAATCAGCCGTATACGGAACTCAGGTAGGCCATACCATCTAAAATCATGTGAAGACAGCGTTAAAACAAATAAAAGCACTTGGCGGTGCTCACCTGAAATTTTCATGCGTCTAAAACTTGGTTTGAACCCTCATCCAAGTGATGGTGGTACATATGTGTCGTGTGTGTGTGTGTGTGTATATATATATATATATATATATATATATATATATATATATATATATATATATATATATATATATATATATATATATATATATATACATGTGTGTGGGAAAAGGTTCTATATGGTCGAGATCATGTGAACTACCCATGAGTTCGAGTTGTGTGGGCGCTATCGTGAAGTATGTCAAACATCTACCCCATCAGTCAGATGCACCATTCCATGGTGGGCATAGAGCTTAAAAATCAAGTTAATCCGCGACTTTTGTAGGCCACACCACGTACAAAAGTTAAGAGGGGTTACCTTCCATTAAAACATTCATATTTATTTTTTGGGCCCACCGAGAGGTGTTTCACAAATCCAGCCCATCCATAATGTGTGTCCCACTTGGATGAGGGGTCAGACCAAGTTTCGGACAAATTCAAATTTCAGGTGGGCCCCACCAAGTAATTTTATATGTTTTAGGCATGCCTTCACATGATTTTAGATGGCATAGCCCACCTCAGTTCCTTATAAGGCTGATTTTTCCGCTATCCCATAATTTAATGGGAACCCATCGAGTTCACGGTGTTGATGTTCGACATCCGTCATGGTGGGGCCCACACGGCTAGACCTCATGGGGAGTTAGCATGAGCTCGATCGTATAGAACTTTTTCCTTTAGTATGAAAATAAAAAAGAACTACATACATTCTATGTAGGCCCAATTGAGTTTAAAATATACCTGTGCTGCATGCTTTTTTCACTGGACCGACCATTTTCAGCAGAAGACAAAATGCTGATGAAAGGGGACCCACAGAAAGGTTTTTTTGGGTCTTTCTACCGGAAACGCAGTGAGGAAAGGGGGTGAAAGCAATGACAGTGAAAGCAACAGTGGAAAGGGAAAGGAAAAGCCATAACCGTAGAAGGAGGGGTATTTTCGTCCTGAAATTCTGACTTCATACGAGGAGGTCGAGTTGCGTATTGAAAGTTTGTATTGTTTCAAAAAAATAATTGGATAAAAGGTGGGGTCCACAGTCGTAAATTTCTCTTTATTTTTCATTCACACAACTCACGGACTTTAAACGCTCATGAGTTTACCACTAAGGCATGAGTTAATTAAAACATATAAAAAAAAAAGTCGATTTGAAATGCCTAACACACAAAAAGTATATTTGAGTTCAGTTTTTTTTTTTTTTTTAATGGATTTCAACATCATGGATATTGAAATCCTTCTCTTGTGAGTCTACCACCTAGGTATAGTTAAGTACCCGATATGATAGGCAGACACTTAAAATTTTACATGTAGCATAAAATTAGTAAAATTAAACTATTCCATTTATTATATTTTATATAGACTTATCATGAACCAAAACTTAAGATTATTTTATCATCATATTGGTGGGAGTTTATTGGACGGTTCAAAATGTAAATATCCAATGGTTCTATTTTGATAAACAGGTATCCACATAAAGGATGTTAGAACTCGTCAAACAATCTAATATTGGGAGACTTGGAAACAATGTCGCACCATGTTTGTTACAATTATTGTCATTCCTAATGAGAACCAATTAGAATAAGTTACGTATGATCCGTACATATTCGCATAGTGTATTCTAAGATTTGTATAATGTACAGAAAATATTTCTTTGTGATAATAAATGAAATGTATCAAATAGTACCGTGTCATTGTTTGAGCAACCAATGAAGCTGTTATCGTATGGAAGTGGTTAATGGAGAGATAGCAATAATAATAATAATAATAATAATAATAAACAGAAGAAGCCAAATAGTGATAAACGATTATGATAACCATCAAAATGTGAAAATGACCTAGATAGTCAAATCAAAGTTATAAATAATAAATAAATTCAATAAAAAGATTTCATCTCATACCAACCCAATCAAACATAACATTATCTTTTTATGGGTCAATTTACATTTTATAGTATAATATTTTACTTTTCCTATCAAGTAAATTATATTTCTTAGTGGAATCATTTACTTTTGCCCTACTATTTACATTTTGTAGTATAATCCGTAGCATTAACTAACTGCTAATTTTAGTTGTAATTTAAATATACGCTTGCACGTTAGATTCAATTTTTCAATTGATAAAGTGTTTTGTAGTTGTTCTCCATGTCTAATAGTAAGAATTCTTTTTTCACTTTACCCTATTTGTAATGAAAAGTCATTCATTATTAGAGTATGAACCTAACCATCTAAATATTGATCGATCTTATTTACATACTGAATGAGCGGCTAAATAAACCAACGATTTCAACGGATTTCGGTTGTTTGGCGATTTTAACGCCTGGGGTAATAATTATTTGGTGTGTTTGCCTATCTCAATGCTTGCGGTCATAACTATTTGATGCCAATTAATATAAGTGCAAAACTGTTTGGTTTGGAATGTGCCTAAGTCCGCACAGTCTAAAACCGAACCAGAGCAACAACACACCGGTTTTGCCTGACAGCAGACACATGGCTCTGTGCCCCGGACTATGTGGGGCTCAAAGAGATGTCCGTGACAAATTCACTCCCCCCATCCGTCAGTATTCAAGGAAACAACAGGGTAGGAGTTCAAAAATCAGGCAGATCCAAAAATCAGGTGGGCCACACCAAACGAAATAGGGTGAACGTAAACATCCATCATTGAAACCTTCTTGAGCAGACCATGACTATTCATCGTGGTTTTACTCACCTTATGAACGGTTTGGATGTCATATAAAAGTGATGGTGAACCTCAAGAACGTTTCAATGGTGGGATCCTCATTTCCACCGTTCGCTATGGCGTAGTCCACTTGAATTTTGGATTGATTTGATCTTTCCGCTCGCCTCAGTTGCAACTGATGGACGGAGTGGATATGAAACACACGTCATGGTGGACCTCACAGATTTTTGTTACGAGTGCTTCCCGATCCATTACGGAACATGCGTGCGAGATATGAGCTTTCCACCACGTGAAATGGCCTGATTCTTCTTCAGCCACTTATTTAACCGGTATAGTCCACCTGATGGAAAGCTCAGATCTTGCACACGTGTGCCTGCGTGGGGATGCGTAGGGCTCCAACAGGCATGTGTAATAAGCAAACTCCCACTTACAAAAATTTAATTGTGGGCCCACCATGTTTCTTGTGCCAAATCAATTCCGTCCATCAGGTGCTTTCCTATACACTAGCTCAAAAAATACGACATATCCACAACTCAGGTGGGCCACACCATAAGGAACAACGGGGATAAGGCACCAACTAGAGGTTTGCGTGTGGGGTCGCCACGGTTTATATCTTTCATCAAACCCATTCAGCATGTGTGAATCGTCAGGATGAAATGAAATTACAAAGATCAGCCTGATATAAAACTCAAGCAGGCCACACTGCAGGAACACTTTACACCCTTCCCACTAGCCCGGTCCATATAAGTGGTATTTTGTATGTACGGTTAAGGATTTCTCCCTGATGAACGAAGTGGATTTCCTAATATCCATTAGTTATTGAGTCATCTTTCAAATGATCAAAACCATTTAAACGGTAGCCACACTCGGATGAGAGATATCCATATAAACAAAAACTCCCGGAATATTCCAACCCCTTGATTGCTTAGCTCTTTCCCTATTACAATTGAATTGTCTTCTTAACCCATGAATAGTAATTTTTAAAAAAATAAAAATAAAAAAATGGAATGTTTAAATATGAAAGTGTGATGAGCATCTACGGTCTAAAGACGGTTTGGATCATTGAAAGGGATCTCCATCCAATAGCTAAAATCCCAACCTATTCTATTGCTATAGCTTGGGTGTACTGTAGCAATCTCTTCCGTAAATACCCATGAATTTGATGGCGTACCTCACGTCAGCTATATAGCTGATGTATTTACGGCAGCAAGTTCTGTAGGTCTGATCACCATGTATGTGTTATATCCAAACGGTCCATCCATTTTTGGCGAGCTCTTCTTAAGGCTTGATTAAGGCTTGAGACAAAAAATAAGACAGATCTAATTATCAAGTAGACCACACTGCAAAGAGCGGTGGGGGAGTGAACATCTACCATTGAAACCCTTTCTGAGGTCATAGAAGTTTTGGATCAATATGAAATTTGTTTTTCCTCTTCATTAAGGTCTTTGTGACCTTATGAACAGATTGGATGAAAAATAAACGTTATAGTGGGCCCTACAAATTTTTTAATGGTGAAAATCATTATCTCCACTGCTATTTATAGTGTGGTCCAGATGATTTTTGTATATGATTCATTTTTTGGATAATGCTCTAAAGTGATCTCTAAATATCGATGAACAGTGTAGATATAATAAATACATCACTATAGGCCCATAAAACTTTGATCTCCTTTGAACCGTTCGTACAATTCGGAGCACGAGGAGCGTCAGTGCTCGTCTTCGCACGAAACGTACCTACAGCAGCTATATAGCTGGTGTGTAGTACACCAGCCGATTCGCTTCCTAAAAAGAGTTGTCATGTGTGGTCCACTGTTAAACAGGTATGGCATCCGACGCCAGATGGATAGATCCAACCGTTATGTAGGCATCCAAGGGTCACATGCCGACACCAAGTACTTGAGAGGAAAACCAGGCATCTGTTGAGCACTTTTATTTGTCAAGCACGTGGTAGACATGCCCGTGCTAGCTGACAGTATACCTCGGCGGACGCGGATTAGCTACCGACAGGTTGAGCAGTGAGATTCGCTCCTGAAATTACGTCACGTGAACCCATCATGATGTTGGTGTTGTATCGAGACCGTCCATCCATTTAGAGATATCATTTTAGGCTATGATCCAAAGAATGAGGCAGATCCAAATCTGAAGTAGTCTCACAATAGAAAACAGCGGGAATAGTGACTTGCACCATCAAAATCTTCCTAAGGCCTACCGTGATGTTTATTTGAGATTCATCCTGCTCATGTGTTAAGGCCTTTAGAAGTTTTTAATGGGGCATCACTCTCCCCATTGTTTTTGGTGGTAGAGCCCATCCGGGCTCTGGATCCAACTCATTTTGATCTTGCCCTAATATGATTTCTCCAAATGGATGACCGCTATAGATACAAAACATATATCATGGCGGGGCTAACAGAACTTGGTGAGAACACTTCATTAGCTAGAGTTTCAGTACTCAGCCTGTCTGCAGCTAATCCACGTCCACCTTAGGCAGCCAACAAGAAAATGATCCGAATGAGGGGCCTGTTTGGGAGCGTGGATTTGTAACCCCTGGTTTCAGAACCCCAGGATTAGAAACCCCTTGGATTTGCAATTCTCTCAGTGTGTTTGGCACCCTCAACAACTTTAATCCAAAAGCACCTGTCCGTATATATTTACAAGTATTTGAATTTAATTAGTAAATCAACTTTAATATCTCTAATTAGTGAGATATGTAATTTTTGATACAATGGTTATGATAAGCCTGCTAAAATATATGCTTTGCTCGAAAATGATAAAATTTCAAGTCTCAGATGGGCCACAAGCACAAGATCATGTCTGAGTGACTAACCAACGATTTTTAATCATTGATTTACATGGACAATGTTTGGACAATAGTGAATAATGTTTGGACGGTGCTGATTTACATGAACAATGTTTGGACGGTGCTGATCATTATTAGTAGGCCATGTGCCTAATAGAATGATAGTGCCTAATGGCACACATGTTACACCTGCAACTATTGAAGTGATTTTAGGTGTAATCAAGCTCTCACCGTGGATTGCAAACCCCCTCAAAGAGGAGATTGAAAACCCTTCTAGATTTGTAACTCCCATTTACTTTATGCTGCCAAACAACCAAGGGATTGGAAACCCCCTCCAATCCACGATGCCAAACGACCCTAAGACATTTTCCAAGCATCCAATTCCTAGTGCATGCATATGAATGTCCCACTCCCTCAGGTATCAAAAAAAACTTAGGGGTCATTTAGCACCATGGATTTAGGGAGATTTGAGGGGATTTCAAGTCCCCGATTATTTGGCTGTTTCAAATACCCTTTTTGAGGGGATTTAAAATCCATGGTGAAAGATTGGATTCATCTATAATCCATGAAAGCTTGGATTACATCTAAAATCCTTCCAAAAGTTGCATGCGCAGCATGTGTATCACTAGACTATTAATCTAGTAGGCACATGGCCCATTAATGATATCCCAGAACAATTAGATTATCAATTGCATGCACTAGACTTGAAATCTCATCATTTTTGAGCAAAGTATGTATTTCAGTGGGTTTATTACTACCATTGTGTCAAACATTACATGTATTCACCAATTAGATATATTAAAGTTGATATAGTAATTAAATTCAAACCCTTATAAATATACTATGCATTGCTACTTTTGGATTAAAATTGATTTCAAATCCAAGGTGCCAAACACAACAAAAGGATTTCAAATCCTGAATCCAAGGGATACCAAATCCACGCTCCCAAAGAGGCCTTTAGTCTAACCATTCACAAATCAAACCAATTTGACCTTTGTTCATAAATTTAAATATGCATTCAAGGGTTAGATTGACTGCCACCTACTTCCTAGGGATATCTAGAAGGGAAGAGAATGTTGTGCATTCCACAAATCTAATCCCCTTCTCAATCAGATTATGGGATTTGCACTAATACACATACTGCAATATGATACATCAGGACTTTTGCCTTTGAGTTCATGGACAATCTCTTCCAATGATCCAAACCGTTTATATGATGAGTCTCACTTTTTGTGGTGGAAATTCAATGAATGAAAGCTCTCAATCAGATTATTTCCAACATTCGATAATTCAGCTCTTTTGCTTTGAACATTAACAGTCACCACAGCTTTGTATAAACTAATGGTCTGAAACAGAGTCTTCCCAAACATCTCCTATCCAATGGGAGTCACTCCCTATCTAATAAACAGCTTGGGTCATTTAAAAAACACCCAAATCCAATGACTTGAGTCCTGACATTTCTTATTGCAACATCTCATGTATTCAATCAAACCTCTCATATCATTTCCAAAATCCAGGGAAATGTTTGTGTTATGATCAACCAAAGGAATTTTCTCAAGCCTTTCGTAATACTATATTTGAACCCAAAAACTTAGATCAGATTGACTCGGAGGTTTAACCCAGCCTCTACTAGACTCGAATACCTCCCCAGCTTTACAGGACATTAGCAACATCCCAAATCTCTTGAATGACACATGGGACACCCAATCATCAATAAGGACAGTTCATTCAATAGTATCATCAGAAGCAAGCCATAGTTCAAGAATCGTGCCAATTGGACGATCCTAACCCTTTGAATGGGGTCAATTTGTTACAACTGTCTGTTATCCACATGCCATAAATCATATGGTTTGTCAATTAGCGTGAGTGTCAGACAGACTATAGAGCCGTATAGGAAGATCAATTCAAGTCATTTGTCTCAACCAGATGTGTGCAAGATCACCATAGGTAAATCTAAGCCTCACATCTCATGTCCCAAAACACCAGATAAATTAAACTCTTAAAACAAGTTAGAATATTATAGGGTTTTAATTAGGAAAACTTTTTCAAAAAAATAGAAAATCTCTAAGTTTTCTTGCTTTATCAATTTTGTCGATATAATCAACCTGCGTTGTCGATGTCCTCAATGCTGAATCAATACCATCAGAATGAGAACAAAAGTGTCCAGCAACCACATATATATCTGGACGGAATTATCGATGTATTGATATATATCGATACCATCGATATTTGAATTTCAAGCCCATCGAAGGTGACTTAATAATATCGACAGACAGCTTTTCGGCGCCCCTATTTTTTTTCTAAGAATATCATATATTCTTCGATATATCAAAGCCCTCCTCGATACCATTGAAGTTCAAATCTCGATGATATCTGAAGGGTCTCGATGATATCGATCATGGGCGCGAAGTCTTTTAACAAAATATTTCAGGATAGTTTATCTATGATCGAGGAAAACTCGATAGAATAGATATTCAAATATCGATGATATCAGTACGGTATCGATGGCATCGAACAGAGACAAAAAATGTCTAACAAGCTTAAACGAAAATCCTTTAGATTTACCGATGTCTCGACACATCTATCGATATTATCGACATTCAAATTTCGATGATCTTGAAGGCCCCTCGATCATTTTTATAAACCTGAAATATTTCAAAGCAAGTCTCTCTCATTTTCAAATCTCGAGAAATTGAACCTCACATCAATGAAATCGGAGTTCAAACTCCGATGACATCGATACGTGTTTCGATTCATCAACCAACTGGCAATCGGTTTCAAAAGTGTATGACATTTGAGTTTGTGTCATCAAGCGAACATTGATAGAATCGAGAGTATACGTTCGATGATATCAAACCCGCTCGATGATATTGAACTCTGTCATAAATATGACCATTTTATATCCATTGAAACTTTTTGCCTATATATAGAGAACTTGTCTTTAGTTACTGGTAGAGCAAGAAGAGAGTGTTTTTAAGTGTTTTACCTAAGACCATATACCCAAAGCCCTTTCTCTCAAGGAAGTTCATCCTCCAATCCATCCTCATCATTGATATTCAATAGAGTGGATTGGGGAATGAACTTTTGCATTCAAGGATCTTCTAGCTACTACTTTAATGACAAATCATTAAGTTAGGATGCCTCGAATGCATAGATGATTGGAATTGCTCTATCTCCTTGATAGGAAAACATTTAAAGAGTAGGATTTCATCATAACCTTGCCCCAACCCGTTGTCATATATTGGTACATCATTTGAGTTGCGGATTAAGGAAGCAGAAGACTCTTCATCAACAAGGAGTCTTCGTCAACGTGTTGAATGGGACTCATCCACTTATCTGTAAGTATCTAGAGTCCAAAGGACCCTGATCATTCCTTTGTAAGATTAGATCTAAGGTGTTTCTCACCCTTGCAAGTCCTCGAGAAGGCCTCCAGCGGGAGTGTACGTAGTGGGTGTGTTGTGTGGACCCTTGCTCTGTAGAGAGTATAAACATCTGGTTAGGGTGAACTAGTTAAAACCTTGGGTTTGAGGTGAACCGTGTAAAATCTCTAATAGGGTCTTATGGAAAATCCTTGGCCAGAGAGCCTAAAAGTGAGTGCGTTGTGTAGACCCTTGCACTGTGGAGAGCATAAACATCTAGTTAGAGGTGAACCAGTTAAAACCTTGGATTTGAGGTGAACCGTGTAAAACCTCTAATAGGGTCTTATGGAAGATCCTTGGCCAGTGAGCCTAAAAGTGGGTGCGTTGTGTTGACCCTTGCTCGTGAGAGCATAAACAGTCAGCCTCAGTGTAAGTTGTAAAGGTTGAAAGAGAACTTGATTTAAAACCCTAGGTACCGTTGTGAAACCTCCTTGGTGAAATCCGGTACACTCAAGGGTTGAGTGCGGTTACCGGGAGTGGAGTAGACAAGTAGTCAAACCACTATAAAAATGACTGTATTTGAGATTATTATTCTTTTACTTATCTGATTTACTTTAATATTTTCATATCTGAGATCATACCTCACACACATACATAGTCATATCCATCATAAACTAGTTTACATGTTGTTCAATTCTTGAATAGTTTGTGATTGGATCCTCTACCGAGCTTGGAAGCTAGTAGAGTTACTTTTGAGTAATCCTGATAAGTACCTATAATTAGGATTAGTGTAATAGGATTTTTAATAAATCATAAAAACTTTAAAAAGTCTTATTCATCCCCCTCTAGGACATATTGGCATATTCCTACTTCAACTTAAGCTGTCTTCACCGCTATTTCAATTGGTATCAGAGCAGGTCTCTCTTTAAGAGCTTCACCGCTTAGAGAGTGATCTTAACTGAAGTTTGGAATATGGCCAAAGGAGAAGACTCATCAATCACTAGGCCTCCAGTTTTTGATGGCTCAAATTACGCAGGCCAAGATGCACTACTTTCTGAAATCTTTGAACCATGACGTTTGGGATATAGTTAAAAGTGGATATGTGCCACCATCTAAATAGATTGTACTTGATAGTGGCACAACCATCACAAAACCAAAATCCAAAGAGATGTAGATGATGTTTGATAAAGAAAAGCAAACTGCTGAAGCTAAAGGTATGAACTTCATCTACTGTGTTGTGTCCCAAGACATCTTTAATCAAATCAGCATGTGTGGGACATCCAAAGAAGCATGGGACCTATTGGAAACAACCCATGAAGGCACAAGCATTGTGAAGAGGTCCAAACTACAACTACTAACCTCACAGTTTGAAAGTCTCAGAATGGAAGAGCATGAAACTTTTATGGAGTTTTTCACAAAGTTAAATATCATCTGCAACTTCACAAGTGGAATGGGAGAGAAAGTTTCGAAATCGAAAATTTGTAGAAAAATTCTAAGATCCCTACCGGAACGATTTAATCCCAAATTAACAACTATTGAAGAATGTAGGAATATCGGAGAAATAAAAGTAGAAGAACTGGTAGGTTCACTACAAACCTTCGAACTATACTTCAAATAATCTCAAAAATCCAAAGTAACTGTCCTAAAAACTTCAAAGAAAACTAAGAATGAGGATAGTGGAAGTGAAAAGGAAGATGAAGATGAGGAAGTGGCTTTGCTGGCATAACGATTTAGAAGGTTCTTTCAGAAAAATCGTGGTCATACTTCCAAAGGAAGAAAGGTGAACAACAAACCTTCCACAAGAAAATTTGGTAAAATGACTAAAGAACCACAATGTCATGCCTGTCAAGAGTATGGACACCTGTCAACCGAATGCCCAAACAGAAAAATTAAGGGGAAGGCAATGACCGCTACATGAGATGATACAAAGGAGTCAAACTCAAAAAACAGTAACTCAAAAAGTGATGGAGATCAAAAATTCTTGAAAATATTTATGGTCTCCACTACTATAATCATTCTCAGTGAATCTGAAAATGAGAAAGAACAGAAAGCCATTGAATCATTGTCATCCGATGATGAAGAAACTGAAAAGGAAGAAAAAGAAGAAGAAGAAAAGGATAAATTGCAAGATGCTTATAATCAACTATATATTCATAACATCCACATTCTTAAAAGACTTAAAATGTCTGAAAATAAAAAGGAATTGTTACAAAAAGACTTGGACAAAACCTTGAAAATCAATACACAATTAATCAATGACCTACAGCAATATCATTCAGACAATGATAAGTTAGAAAGAGTAAATCTATCCCTAAAAACAGAATCATCAAGGCTTATAAAGCAAGTTGAACTACTGAAGGATGAAAATGACCAACTCAAGAATGAGAATCACGCACTCCATTTTGACTTAGAAAAATCCAAAAATTTTGCTAAAATAAACTATAAATTTTCTAGAGTGATGAAAAGCTAGAAAAGCTATTAGGGATGGGAAGACAAGGAAAAGACAAGAGTGGTCTGAGGTATGATAAAACTAAGAAGAAAGGTGAAAATGTAGCATCAACAACTGTAAAATCAACTGCTACAGGTAGTAAGATGAAAACTACTCCAGTTTGTCATTTATGCAGTGATATGGGTCATTATAAGTTTAAATACTTGACTCCTAGGAAGACTTCACATAACTCCGGTCAAAATTATTTTGGTATATTCAAACCAGCTAGAGAAATACAGAATGTCAAAAGTCAGTCTAGGAGAAACACTCATCCATCACCACCTAAAGGAAAAGACAGAATGAAGAAGTCATTGAATTAAGTGGGTGAGATGAACACAAAAACTAAATCTACTACAGTAAAGAATTCTGTCTCAAAATGGAGAGTAAAAAAAAAAAAACTGAACTCTATACCCTGAAATGCCAAGTATAAAAAGACAAGTCCAGGTTATGCATCTAGATCTGGATATTTGCTGAAATGATGCAATTTTTGCTGAGCTTTAAATGATATATCTGAGGGTTCTGTCCGCAATCTTTTGTATATAAACATTCTAATGTTTATAATTTTGGTGTGTACCGTGATTGTACATAGGTTTGCTGTGTATACTGTTGATTCATAGAAAAACTAAAAGTAAACATATAAGGTTATCTGAATGCTGAAAAATGGAAATCATTCATCTTCAATATAACTGTCGATATGTCATTCTCGATTGATCGATTGAGGGTCGATATCATCAACGCCTCTTTGGAATAAGAAAAGTCATGTGATCGAGAGTGATATCGAAGACAAGATCGATAAAATCGATCGTGGTCCCTCGATATCATCGAGAAGAGGTTCGATAATATTGACAGATGCCGCCCTATATAAGCAGGTGGAGCGCGAAAAAAAAATGGGCGAGGGGGGGGGGGGGGGGTGTTTTGCTCTAGGGTCTTCGTTCCTCTTCCCTGCTCACTCCTCTCAACCTGACCGCTCGGACCTCTGTCAAGCTGCCCCAACCATCCCAAAAATACGGTAATACTCTTCTAAAAACATCAAGAATATTATTATTTTTTTGGTATTTCCGTTTCTAATGGGTTGTGGACTTTTCCCCAAATCCTTCAAACCTTTTTTTTTGTCCTCATGGGAAAAGATAAGGGTAAAGTATCTGGACCAGGTTAGTCATCAAGATCCACTTGACAAAAAGTGGCTGCTTCAAAAGGAGGCACACGAGCCTCAGAATGTGGGTGGGACCCCTACAAGGCAACGCACGAGACAGGGTGGGTCCCAATCTGAGGCACAGGTGCCCCCACCTATACAGATTAATCCGGTTTTGGCAAAGTTTGCTGGGAGAAAGGTTATTCCCGAGAGGAAAGTCGACGAAGCTGTCTGAACCCATGTAATCTGGAACCTCTATTTTCCGCCATAAATTGGTTACCAGCTCTCAACTTTGGGGGACCATATCAACTCAAATGAACCTATAATTTCTTTACCTGTCATTCTCCAATATCTAAACCACCATCCATTACCATAAGCGTCAACAATGACGATGTGCTGATCACTTTGGAGTCTGTCGCAGGGATATTCAATCTTACCTTGTCTCCTGAAGGACTCCCTGATATGGACATAGAAAATCTTGAGATTCGGTCCAAGATCACCAAATTCCTCTATCATGGTCGTGATGTCGAATGGCACTAGAGGAATGCCCTAAAAGTTAGATTCATAGAACCACGCTATCGGGTCTTGCATAGTATTCTTGCGTTGAACATTTACTCTAGGGGTTCCAACAGGGCAGATCTCACGAGTTTCATGACTATGATAATTTATTCAATTGCCTTTGGAATCAAGATCTATCTGCCCACTCTCATCGTGTATCAGTTGGTGTATACTTTTCATAGGGCTAGGGATATTCTCTTACCATATCCCTAGATCATAGATACGATTTGCAATGCCATAGCATTCCCAACTACAAGTGATCCTGTGCTTCCTCTCCAAACCTTCAAATGAAGCAACATTCGTAGGATGGATTTGAAGTTTCATAAATACCCTAAGGATCCAACTGAAGAGGGCATTCAAGTAGAGAGGGAAGGTAGGGCAGGTGACGCTCCCATGAAAGGGACTGAGACAGCTGAAGAAGAAGCATCTGGAAAGCATCAAGCACCATCGACATCCGCTCCTGGGCATGCTAAACGTTTTAAGTTCCACCAAGATCGGATTGGTGCAATTCAAAGGGATGTCCACTTGGTGCACAAAAGGCTTACTGTTTAAGAACGGCTGTTTCAAAGAGTGCAGCAGATAGTGTAATAATTGGTCGAGATAATCACCTGTCATCGAGACAATACGGTGCCATCCACCTCTGCTCCTCCGCCGTAGTACGGGACTCTGAACGATATTTCATTCACCCACACTTATCTCAGCGTATGAGCATAAGTATCTTTTCAGTGCTCTATGTAAGACCCATATCCTAGACCGTACCATTTTGTAGACTTCCATGGTCTTTCCGATCGAATTCCGACAACCCTCGACTCGTATCTGATGTTTGTGCACGATCCTAAGTCGGGTCCTATATACCGAAGTCGGCTCGATCCAAAACTTGTATCATAGTGACCGTGCCATTGCCACGGTTCTAACACCCTGACTCGTACACCTATCCCTACCCGGGCCAGGAGATGTAAGCCTGTGTTTATTCCGAAGAAATGCCACACGTTGTGAACTTTGAGGGAATCTCTATGACATGTCACATCAAATCAAGTCAAAGTACACCACCTTACCTCCATGCCACCTCACTCAACAACAAGTACAAATAGCCTCTCTCTCTTTTTCCACAAGTCAACCCTCTCTCTCCCCTCACCACTCATCTTTTACACATTTTCAAACAAACTCATATCTTTCCTTACAACCACCACATCACCCCATCCCTTTAACCCATTACTTCCCTCTCTCTCTTTCACTCCATCTCCTCACTCTCAAGCAACTAAGAATTCTATACGTCCAAGCTCTCTCCCTAAACAACAAGTGTGGCCCACTTTCCCACCCTCTCATCTCTCATCCCCACCATCAAAATCTCATCATCTACCATCAAAGGTTGAGAATAGGAGCTAAGGAGGCTAAGGGACCAAGGAGAAGGCCTAGAGGTGGGTGATCCACCGTTAATTCTCTTTTTAAGGGGCCCACTTATGATAGGACCCACTTGATGTATGTGTTTGTGATTAAAGAGGGGCCCATAGTGGCGAGGTCCCTCCACTCCACCGATCTCTCTCACACACACACATTGTTGATGGCCCCCCGATGATATATATATTGTATCCATGCTTTCCATTTAGTGGACCACACTACAACCCACTGGTGGAGCCCACCTTGCTATCCAAACTTGGATGAAGGAAAATACAAATATCAGCTGATCCAAACCTTGGTGGGCCACCACGTGGACCCCACCATGGCAGTGTGTGGAGCTCACCATAATGCTTGTTTGATATCCATGTCGTCGAGTGTCTCTGGACGCTGGACGGGCGTGGCTAACATGGAGTGAGAACTGACATGGGTGTGTACTAATTAGCTAGGCTTGGGGTGGGCCACTCATGCATGCCCCACCGTGATGTATGTACTTAATCCAAGTTGTCCATCCTTTTCCTCATATCATTTTAGGCGTTGAGCCAAAAAATGAGGCCAATCCGATAATCAAGCGGGTCATACTATAGGAAATAGTAGTATTTACCGTTAAAACCCACCTTAATGCTTTTATTCGCCAAAACATGATGCATATTGGGCTTGATGGGTTTGTATCGAGCCATATAATTCAATGGTTAGGCCAGATTTCCTTAATGCGGGCCCCACCTGTGAAAAACCACAGGAAAACATATAAAAAAATTCATGTGCAACAGCTGACGTTGCTGCTGTCAGAACGCACGCAGGCAGCGCCTGCGGGCTGACGTGCAGACGAATTAGGCTAGGACCACGGGTCCCAGCCATGGGCCCCACCATGATGTGTGTCTGTCATCAACACCGTGCATTTTGTCGGGTCCCCTCTGATAGTGGGCCACCCCAAAAATCGGCTGTACATGGGACTCAGGTGGCCCACACGGTAGGAAACAGTGGGTTGAACGTCTGTCATTGAAACCCTTTTTAGGTCAGAAGGTTTGGATCAATATGAAATTTGTTTTTCCTATCCATTCAGGTCCCTGTGACCTTATCAACCGTTTGGATGGCATATAAACATTACGGTGGGCCCCATGTTTATGAGGCCTTGTCAATAGATTGGATGATAAATAAACATTACAATGGCCCCCTGGTCCATGTGACCTCATCCACAGGATGGGTGGAAAATAAACATTATGGTGGACCCCACGCGAGACCCACTGATGTGTGTGCTCCACACCTTCCATCAGTGTGGTCCCCACCATATGGTATGTGTATTATATATGTTATCCATCCCTATTAGACCCACCATGATCTATGTGTTGTATCCAAATCATTTAGCCATTTGTGAGAACATTTTATGGTATGATTGAGTCGGATCCAAAGTTCAAATGGACCCCACCAATTGTAATAATAGTGGGGTACAATGGCATCCACCATTTAAACTTCTTAGGAGCCACTGTGATTCCCACTCAAGCTGATATTTGGCTTTCACTTCATCTAACTCTATGTTAACTTATAAATTGGTCAGGTCTCAAATACATAAGGGTGGGCCTGATTTGATGTACATGGAGCCCATCGATGCGACTTATTTGATATACATGAAGCCCATTAATTTGGCCCATGTGATTAGGCCCATCTCGAGGTATTGTGGCCCATTGTTGAGGCTCACTTTGATATATATGAAGCCCATGTGGTTAGGCCCATCTCGAGGTATTTGTGGCCCGTTGTTAAGGCCCACTTTGATATATATGAGGCCCATGTGATTAGGCCCATCTTGAGGTATTTATGGCCCGTTGTTGAGGCCCACTTTGATATATATGAGGCCCATGTGAAACGGTCTATTTGATGTAATTGGAGCCCTTGGGTCGAGGTCCAACAGGATGTACATAAGGCTCACTGCAATGTATGATTCCATCATGGTTTATGTAATAATTTTTATGGCGGGTTATGCCTGGGAGCAATGATAGTTTGACGTCCACATTGTAAGGATAATATTGGTTAAATGTCCGCATTGTCACTCTCCCTAGGGCCCATTGTTAGGCCCATACTAGTAGTGTAGGCCGTCTAGGCCCACCTTCATTATAAACAGAGCCCATCACCACATAACATGTTTAGTATATATCCACGATTCATGATCATACGCATCATATATATGCCTGATGTGAGGAGTGACTGATCATAGCATATGCCTTCAAGCGGATCGTTTATGGGCTCCCTGATAGGTGGAATTACCCTACATGAGCACGCGATTCCGCAGGATTGTTGCATGACTGGTAGTATGATTCATACACTTGCATTTGTGTGATTATGATTATTGTATTTCCTAGCAACATCAAGACCATAGCCTCCATAAACACATCGTGGGTGGTTGGATTGGATACCAAAAATACTATTTCTAGCATCGGGGCGTCATAGATGTCTCTGGGTGAAAATTTCTAAATTCGATGGTACCGGAGGATGACTCCAACGTCGAGACCGAGTAGATATATGAGTGCGCGAGGGCCATATACCAATAGGCCACGTCTCCCACTATATCGTGTCGGTTGGAAAGGGGTGCGACCTTACCTGCCTGAGTGAAAGGGCAATTTCTAGGTTGAGTTTGACCAGCTTGAGGAATGGGTCCACTACCAACGAGCTGGGCCCGATATTGGTAGGCGGATAGTGAGGTCTCTTCCACTCTCCCAGTTGTGTGCTTGGATAGGGGTGGTAAGCTGACGTCGAGTGTACTAGACCCCGATGATTTTTCAGATTGAGAACCGTACTAATTTGATGCTCTAGTGAGGAGCTACATTGATATGTGGATGTGGATTGGTATGCTTAACTTGTATTATGCATCGCATGGCCTTGATATGGCCGATAACATTTATATTCTGCACCGCATAGCCTTGGTACGGCTGATTGCATTCATATACCCATCAATATGACTTTGCATTACTTTAACCTTATATTCTGAGCACACTCATATTGCACACACACTGACACCACCCTCTAAGATTTCTATAAGCTTATGCACCATTGATGCGTGTAAGTGACGTCAGGACGCAGTCATAGCATAGTAGCAGCAGGAGCGTGCGGTCGAGCTTGTGGAGTTTTCGTTATTTGCATTATCTTGTATTTCCCTTCAAACGCATTATACTCAAAAATTTTTATCATGGTGAATTTTGTGATGGTGTTCTTGTGGTTATTGTTCATGGGTTATGCTTATAGTTATGCTCATTATAAATCATATTGATGATTAGAAATTCTCCTTGTAGCATCCCAAGATCGGAACTCGGTGTATGGGTGTCGGGAGTCGAGAATGGGGTACTATGGAGGCTGTCGGCGCCGGATTCGACGATCGAAAATTTTGTGAGCCCGATCTCCGAGTTTGATGCGTGACACTCTACGCTCTCATGAGTGAATGTGATAGTCCTCTAATAGTTTGACAATTTTTTTGTGTAGATGTTGTATATGCCCCGTGTGGGTTTGCTACTGGTGGGTGCCCATGGATGGGCCCATTTTCTATTGGATGACTGTTAATCTACTACCAACCTTAGGCAGTGTTTTTTTTTTATGTTGTTGGATATGGCTGAATATAATCCTCATCTTTTAGGGCCATAATTTTGTTTTAAGACCCCCTGGTTTATCGAGTATCTGATATAGAATGCATGTGGTTTTCATGACTACTTTATCTGTCTTTATCACTACCTTAATTTATCTAATATGCATTCATAGCTTCTGAAAATGATGTCTGTTTAAACTGATTTAATCATTCTACATCTATATCTGTTGGTTCTCCCACATGTCTTTACACTTCAGTCAATATCTACTGTAATGTAATCTTTGTTAATGACTGACAAAAAGGGAGAGCGATTCAAACACCCCGTCGAGAAATGTGTATCTGCTTGAGTATGGTGTTACAGGTGTTAGGGGGAGTAGCTGCACCAAGCGAGGGGGAGTTTGCAAATAGGGGAGCAGCTTCTAAATCCTTCTGAATGATTATGTGTGTGCCCACTAGTTTAACTTGTAAAATTGTGTAAAGTGTATGTACACACAATTTAAGATGTCAGTATAGAAGCTAGTCTAGGGTGTTTTGGTATTTTATCACGTAATTGACAAACGGAAAGATTGAAAGTGCCTTCGTTTGTCAATTAGCGTGAGCGGTGAGTCAGACAGACTACAGAGCCATATAAGAAGATCAATTCAAGGCATCTGCCTCAACTGGATGTGTGCAAGCTCGCCATAGGTAAATTTAAGCCTCACATCCCATGTCTCAAAACACCAGGTAAATTAAACCCTTAAAACAAGTTAGAATATCATAGGGTTTTAAGTAGAAAAACTTTTTCAAAAAACAGAAAATCTCTAAGTTTTCTTGCTTTGTTGATTTTATCGATACACGTGTCGATATAATCAACCTACGCTGTCGATGTCCTCGATGCTGAATCAATTCTATCGAAATGAGGACAAAAGTATCTAGCAACCACATATATATCTGGACAGAATTATTGATGTATCGATATACATATCGATACCATCGATATTTCAATTTCAAATCCATCGAAGGTGACTCGATAATATCAACAGGCAGATTTTCGGTGCCCCTATTTTTTCTAAGAATATCATATATACTTTAATATATCAAAGCCCTCCTTGATACCATCAAAGTTCAAATCTCGATATATCTGAAAGGTCTCAATGATATCAATCATGGGCACGAAGTCTTCCAACAAAATATTTCAGGATAGTTTATTTATGATAGAGGAAAACTTGATAGAATCGATATTCAAATATCGATGATATCAGTACGGCATCGATGGCATCGAACAGAGACAAAAACTGTCCAACAAGCTTAAATGAAAATCCTTTGGATTTACCGACGTCTCGACACATCTATCGACATCATCGACATTCAAATTTCGATGATCTCTAAGGTTCCTCAATCATTCTTGTAAACTTGAAATATTTCAAAGCAAGTCTCTCTCATTTTCAAATGTTGAGAAATCAAACCTCGCATCGATGAAATCGGAGTTCGAAATCCGATGACATAGATACGTGTTTCGATTCATCGACTAGCTGGTAATCGGTTTCAAAAGCATATGACATTTGAGTTTGTGTCATTGAGCGGACCATTGATACAATCGAGAGTATACGCTCGATGATATCGAACTCTGTCATAAATGTAACTGTTTTATATCCGTTGGAACTTTTTACCTATATATAGAGAACTTGTCTTTAGTTACTAGTAGAGAAAGAAGAAAGTGTTTTTTAGTGTTTTACCTAAGACCATATACCCAAAGCCCTTTCTCTCAAGGGAGTTCATCCTCCAATCCACCCTCATCATTGATATTCAATAGAGTGGATTGGGGAATGAACTTTCGCATTCAAGGATCATCCAACTACTACCTTAATGACAAATCATTAAGCTGAGATGCCTTGAATGCATAGATGATTGGAATCGCTCTATCTCCTTGATAGAAAAATATTTAGAGAGTACGATTCCATCATAACCTTGACCCAACCCGTCGCCATATATTGGTACATCATTTAAGTTGCAGATTAAGGAAGTAGAAGACTCTTCATCAACAAGGAGGAGATCTTCATCAACGTGTTGAATGGGATTCATCCACTTATCTGTAAGTATCTAGAGTCTAGAGGACCCTTTAATCATTCCTTTGTAGGATTGGATCTAAGGTGTTTCTCACCCTTGCAAGTCCTTGAAAAGGCCTCCGGCGGGAGTATACGTGGTGGGTGCATTGTGTGGACCTTTACTCTATGGAGAGCATAAACATCTGGTTAGGGGTGAACTAGTTAAAACCTTGGGTTTGAGGTGAACCGTGTAAAAACTCTGATAGGGTCTTATGGAATATCCTTGACCATAAAGCCTAAAAGTGGGTGCGTTGTGTGGACTCTTGCTCTGTGGAGAGCACAAACAGGTGAACCAGTTAAAACTTTAGATTTGAGGTGAACCGTGTAAAACCTCTGGTAGGGTCTTATGGAAGATTCTTGGCCAGTGAGCCTAAAAGTGGGTGCGTTGTGTTGACCCTTACTCGTGAGAGCATAAACAGTCAGTCTCAGTGCAGGTTGTAAAAGTTGAAGAAGAACCTGATTTAAAACCTTAGGTTTGAGGTGAGCCGCTGTAAAACCTCCTTAGTGAAATCTGGTACACTCAAGGGTTGAGTGCGATTACCGAGAATGGAATAGATAAGTAGGCGAACCACTATAAAAATGACTGTGTTTGAAATTGCTATTCTTTTGCTTGTGTGATTTACTTTAATATTTTCATATCTGAATATCTGAGATCACACCTCACACACATACACAGTCATATCCATCATAAACTAGTTTACATGTTGTTCAATTCTTGAATAGTTTGTGATTGGATCATATACCGAGCTTGGAAGCCAGTAAAGTTACTTTTGAGTAATCCTGATAAGTACCTATAGTTAGGATTAGTGTAATAGGATTTATAATAAATCATAAAAACTTTAAAAAGTCCTATTCACCCTTCTTTAGGACATATTAGCATATTCCTACTTCAACTTAAGTGGTCTTCACCGCTATTTCAAGAATCATCAAACCAAAGTGCTAGTTTAGAATCATAAGCATACAAAGTGGGATCTATTAAATAAATGTTTCAAGATGATAATCAGACCTATTTTGTTTCTCCACTCATCTTGACAATTCATTTTCTATGCTATTGATTGGATGTTTAGGATCATCCAATTGGTATGATTTTGCACAATGACTTGTTCCTAGTTGTATGAGTGAATGAACTGTACAAATCAACCACAGGTCATCCCATGTGTCACTTAAAAGCTTTGGGGAAGTTAGCAAAGTGCCTATGAAGGTGGGGATGTTAGCAAGACTTGCTTGGTTCGTAGACTCGCAATATTTTCAACACAGGTCAAGGGTTCTGAGTACCCATAGGTGGTGAATCCCACTACTGCGTGAGTGTGTGGGTGCGCATGTGTGTGTGGAAAAAAAAAAAGAAAGAAAGAAAGAAGAAGAAGAAGCAAGACCCTTATTTTAAATAGTTATGGTTTAATAAGATATATAAAATAGCAAGATTAAACAAGCGTACTAAAAACTCGGGCTTCGCTAATCAAGGCCATAAATCCGAAACTAATTGGCAACTTTTTTTACTTTTTCTTTTTCTTTTTCTTTTTTTTACTTTTGTTAAATGAAAAAAAGAAAACAGCTGACCAGAAAAGTGACTCGGCTTAAGTCAACACGAAGGCTTGGCCGAGTCTTTATTTGACACTACTCGATGATTAATAACTAAATTAAGAAAATATTCAGATCAACAATAATAAATATTTAAAGCCGTTATTGTTGAGTAAAATATATAAAATAGCTAGATTAAACAAGTGTACAACATATGGCATGCTGGTTATAAACCTGTGCTTCCCTAATTGAGGTCATAAGAATATAATTGATTGGCTACTTACTGACATTGGTTAAATGTAAACAAGGAAAAAGATGACCAGACATGTGACTCGGCTCAAGACAACATGAAGAGTGAGTCAAACTGACTCGATAAGTCTTGTCAATTCAAGACTGAGTCACGCCCACGAGTGAGTTTCCCAGAGACTCAGCTCGAAATCTTGTCGTGTCAAGTTCACTCCACCAAACTTCAACTCAAGTCACCTTGTTTTAGAACTATGATTGAGACCCAACAAGATGTAGATTCCCTAACCATTAGATGAATTCCTACAAAACTGGTTCAGCGCTTCCAACAAACCCAGATCTAGCAGTTATAACTAAATCTTGATGGATCACCCTCTACCAACCCAAGTAATGAAGACGCAAGAAACATCAACAAGGCTGTAATGGAAGTTTCTATGTAACCCATGGTTCTAAATACTGGTATATGGGGGCGTATCGGCCAAGCAAAAAAACAATACCATACAAGCGTCGTGTATTGGTATCAGTTTGTATTGGACCATATTGGCCCGTATCAATGGAATATTTTTTAAGCCAAAGAATTGAGGAAAATATCAGGAAAAAAATAGAGAGAATATTAAGATATTCAAGAATCTAACCTTCTTTTTTTTTTTGGTATTTTGGTCGGTGTTCGTTTTCCATTAGTTATAAAAACATCTTTTTTGAACATTTATTGAAGTTCTTAATATTTTTAGGGAGGCCTTAAAAACTTATCCGTTTTGAACATTTATTGAAGTTCTTAATATTTTTAATTTACTGGAGAGCTTTTTTTTTCCGGGAGGGGGGGGGGGGGGGGGGGGGAGGGAGGGGGGGGGGGGGAATGTGCACTGTTTCGAGAACAAGTCAGAAACGGATGGCCAGATTTTTAGTAAAGCCATCTCATTGGTTATTGAATGGGCATCTGGTTTTAAGGATTTGAACGCCGTGTCCTTCTAGCCCTCTTGGGTTTGTAATTATTTTATTTTTGTTTGTATTCTTTCCCACCTCTAGTTGCGGTTTCCTAGGCCTACTTGGTTTTCCAATTACAACAGTAAATGGGTGTAAATGGTTAATGATTATTTACTCTTGTAGTTGTATGGTGATATCACTTACATTTGATTGTAATAATGATTTTGTTACATTGTTTGTTTCATCCACATATCACTGTAAATATGATAGTTTTATAATGTAAAAATATAATTATTACAATTTACTTTACTTCCTTTCCAAGTGTAATTGACTCTCGATTTACAAGTCATAGTTCCTGTTTAAACAAACACCTGAAAATGATAATGATGTGTCATTTACTTTGCATTTCATATAAATTAGAAAACCAAACAGGCCCTTAATAAATTTGTACTCTTAAAAAAAAAAAAAAAAAAAAACAATAGTTAACTATTGGAGTCGAGCCTTCGAGTCGACCCAACCCGACCATACAACATTGAGTCGAGTTTTGGTGTTTTTGAATTATGCTTTTTTATATGGAGCTCTGACTTATGGGAATATTTTTTAAAATATACAAAAGATGAAAGTTACCATTCATTGCGGTCATCCAATCAACAGCTAAAATTACCAAGGTTCCAACCGCACCACTGCTAGGTACCGAAGGAAAAAAAAAAAAAACATCATTTCTTTCCATGGCTCGTTGTATAATAAATGGGCTGTCCTTCCTATGAGAAAACCATCTTGTTCTCTCATAATTCCGTTAGAACACGGGCCGTAGTTCATAAACCAATAGCGCCAGTTTCTCATGAAGCAAGAGGAGAGAGCAGTCGCAACATGGTGATACAAAGGCTTTCACCAGATCTATTTGAATAGTATCGACCCATAGCCAACAGTAATAGCAATTATACATAATCTCATAAATAATCTAGGCCGTTTCCGTAGGTCACTACGTCAAGTTATATAGTTGCAAGAAAAAGCAACACGGTATACTTTAAGTTCACTTGTACGAAAGCCAACAAGATTTTCACTGAGAATACCTCTCAAATTGAGATTCGTTGCAATGCGGATCAAGCCAATCACGAGGAGACCCCTTCGGCATGGTGGCGATGCTCGCCTTACCACCACCCACAAGCTCCCGCAGATTTTCGACCTTGTTCTCCCGCCCCGTGCCCGTGAACGTCCTATCTGCTTCCTTTAGCTTGTACTTGTACCGCTGTTTACGGCCCGCAGCGTTCAGTTCTTGCTGCTGCTTGGCTTGAGAAGGCGGTGCACCGTGTGGTCCCAAGTATATCCTTTCCTCTTCCTTAATGACCTGTAGTAGAGGAATGTATAAGAGGCTTTAGACCCGTTTTCATTTGAGAAGCACACTCCAGTGGCACCAGACCCATGATAAGCTTATGGTGATACCACACAGATGTGGGGCCCACATGATGTTCTCGTGGAATCCAACCTTTCTATAAGATAGTGCCACCTAAGAAAGCCCTTATGACCCAAAAATCAACCCACTCTATGGGCCACGGCAAAGGGAACAAGCAGGAAGGCAACACCCACCTTTAAATTCCACAAAAGGCCATTATGAGTTGCAAAACAACCTGGTGGACCCTCCAATCTAATCAATGGCGGGTGTTTCCTGTCAAAATGTTCCCGGTGTTGTCCCATGTGTTTTGGATTGGACTGATTTTTGGGATCTGGGGGCTTTGAGAGGTAATGCATCTTATGGGCAGCTTCGATTCTGTGAAAACTTCACTGGGCCCCACATCTACCCATACCACCGTAAGCTTATGGTGGTACCACTGGAGCTTACCTCCTTCATTCAAGTCCAGAAAAATCAAAAGATTTAGGCTATTGATCAAGCACAAAACTCAGAGGAATGCTAATAGCACATGTGAATGTCACACACAATCCCATGGGGATTCATGCAGCAGGCCCAACAATGGACTGACAATAGCCTCAAAGTTGGAATAGCCAACAATCCCATCCGCTGGAGGACTAGTCCATTGAACATGAATCATTGGTAGTCTTTGTTACCTTCCTTTCCAAACTCCACGGTCATTCCACTAGTGTGGCCTTTGGGCTGTAGCCTACCTATGATGGAGCCCACAGAATGAGCGGA
The DNA here is from genome assembly GCA_037074715.1 of Magnolia kwangsiensis. Lineage (NCBI taxonomy): Eukaryota > Viridiplantae > Streptophyta > Magnoliopsida > Magnoliales > Magnoliaceae > Magnolia > Magnolia kwangsiensis. The sequence continues at coordinate 9,316,386 of CM073585.1, read as the reverse complement.
CACATACCCTAGAGTTCATGCGATATGAGCATTCCTCCGAAATCCCTTCCAAGCTTTAATGGTAAAAAAGGTACTCCGCTCATCTTAATTTAAAGCTTTCCAACAGAAAAGGATTCAAAGTTGACCTTGGTAGAAGTAGGCTTCAAGCCCAATGCATCAGGCACATCCACTTCACTCAGCCCAGATTCTCCGACTGTCAAGCTTGGGATCACGAACCCATCGGTATCTGAAACATAAGACCAACTTCACGGTTCAAAATCTCTCAACAAACACTAACAGATTTGTATGAAAGGAATCATCATCGTCTAAGCCTCATCCCAACAAACAGTATCAGATCTGGTTGAAAACCATGTAATTCATAAATAAACATAAGATTATGACACAAGGCAGACCCTCTATGATTGACCTTGGCAATGCCTTCTATGGCTTGCCTTGGTTATTTGTCTACGAAATGGGAAAGCAAGTGATCCAGCCAGGCCTGCAACTTGGGAGGATTGACCCAACCCAAGTTCAGGTTGTTCGAGTTGTCAAGGTCCTCAGGTTGGGTTCAGGTTGTTCGAGTTGTCAAGGTCCTCAGGTTGGCTTCAGGCTGGAAAACTGCAACTCAATTTGAATTTGGGTTGGGTTAGGATTGCGCAAATTCATGTCGGGTTGGGAATAATCACATCTATCCCGGTCAGGTCGGGTTGGGTCGAGTATAGAAGAATTCACATTGGGTGTTGCGGGTTGAATCCTCTTGAGGTTGGGTTGGGCTCAACTAACCCCCAACCCAACCCACCTGAGTTGCACCCTTAGATCCAACATGCATGAAAAAGTACCATCAATATGATCAACATCACATGCAATCAAATAGCGGGAAGAACTAAGGTGCCGTTTGGTAAACTGCAAAATAAGGTCAGAAAATTAATTTAAGGGCTGAATTTTAGTACCTATTAAGTACTGAAAATTGTGTTTGGTAATTTTCCTGAAAACAGTCCTGATATCTGAAAATAAACACTTTTTTCACAAAAACCTGTTAGGTAAACACAAACCACAAATTCGGCACACCCATTCACATGCATCTCTCAAACATAACCCTTTGACTGATGAACCATGTACTAATTGATTGGTGTTCCTTGAACTAGATAGAATAATCATAACCCTTTGATTGGTGTTCCTTGAACTAGATAGCTAACAGAAGAAACACAACAACATCTCACATTTAATTGATAAAGGCTGCTTTCAAGGTTCGGCTCACCTTTTTCTTTTTCTTTTTTTCTTTTTTGGCATGGTCCATGCACAGCGGACCCCATGTTGACAATTTTATTGATCATGTAGCCAATGGACCCACCTGTATGAGATGCACTATAACTTAGAGCCCTAGAGTACTTCTCTATAATGTAATATACATTGGAGAAATATAGTCACCAGCTGGATCAGCTGAGAATTATTCGAGCTTTTACATTCTGGCTGTAGCTTGTCCCATGGGCCTAAAAGGCATGCCCAATCCCATACCATCCTTTAAACCACACATGTGACCCACATTAACTCAAGAGTAAACCGTGTAGATTGTGGAACACACGGTCACTAAATAAGAGTCCCAAAATTACATTGGTTAATCTATTATGACCTTTGATTTGTGAACGCCTATTTGTTCAAATAGGTACACTGAATAATTAACATATTAAGACTTCTGATAACCATTAATGCGGTAATCAAATATTCAAATTAACTAAATTTTAGATCATGATACATGTTAGTTGGAGCCATGGCATGCTTAATTTGATTTAATTGTATGCCACACATAATATACAATGGGCTACACCACATTGAACATTGGGTAGGAGATGGCACTATAAATTTGTGCGTAGGCCCACCTTGCATATGTTCACCAAACATGTCTATTGAGAATCAATTTTACAAAAATAATTCAAAATAAACAAATTGATAAAAGTGTTTATTGAGAATTAATTTTGTCATTGCTAGAAATAATGCCAACTGGGCCCGAAACCGGACACAGGAGAATCCATCTAAAAATGAAGTCTCCCACCTTGATGTATGTATGAAATCCACACCATCTGACCATTTTGCCAACTTATTTTAAGGCATGAGCTAAAAAATGACGTAGATCCAAAACTCAAGTGAAACACACCACGGGAAACAGTGGAATTGAATGCGCATCGTTAAAATTTCTTAAGGGCCACAAAAGTTTTGGATCAAGCTGATATTTTTGTTTTCCCTTCATTCATGTCTGTGTGGCCTACTCAATAAGTTGGATGGAAAATAAACATTACAGTGTCCTAGGAAGTTTTTAATGGCAAGTGTTCAATCACCACTTTTCCTATGTTGTGGTCCACCTTAGATTTGGATCGACCTCTTTTTTGGGCTCATGCCCTATATAAACTGGAAAATGGTGTGTACATAAAACACATACATCACAGTGGGGCCCACAAAACACCGTAACATGCATATGTATGCAATCAGCATCTGGATGCAATCCCCATCAATATTGCATAGGCTTCCTAGGCCATCCAAAAAAAAATGAGGTGGCCCACCTAATTGTATGTGTGAAATCCACACAGTCCTACCATTTTGCCCGCTTGGGCATGAGCCAAAAAGTGAGGCAAATCCAAATCTCAGGTAGACCACACCACAAGAAATTGTGGTAATTGAATGCCCACCATTAAAAACTTCTTGTGGACCACAAAAGTTTTGGATGAAACTAATGTGTTTTCCCTTCATCCAGGTCTGTGTGACCTAATCAATAGGTTGGATGGAAAATAAACATTACAGTGGGCCCTAGAAAGTTGTTAATGGTGCACATTCAATCACCACTATCTTCCTAGGGTGTGGTCCACCTGAGATTTGGATCTGCAGCACCCACTAACGTGTTACCCTATGAAACCAAAACTGCTCCTACGTAAGTGGATTGTAGTATAGAACACAGCACCTAAGGTTAGTATTGTGTTGACATGGGAATGTTTTGTGGGCCCCACCATAATGTATGTGTTATATCCACACCATCCATCCATTTTCTCAGATCATTTTAGGGCATGAGCACAAAAATGAGGCAGATCCAAAGCTCAAGTGGACCACACCACAGAAATCGGTGGGGATTGAACGTCTACCATTGTAAACTTCCTAGGGGCCACAGAAGTTTTGGATCAAGCTGGTATTTGTGTTTTCCCTTCACAAATAAACATCAAAGCAGGCCGTAGGAAGCTTTTAATGGTGGGCATTCAATCACCACTGTTTTCCAGTGGTGTGGTCCACCCGAGATTTGGATTTGCTTCATTCTTGGGACCCTGAAATAAATGGATGGACGGTGTGGATATAACACTTATATCGTGATGGGGCCCACATAACTTTCCCACGTCAACACAACACTGACCTAGGTGTCATGTTCTACATTGCGCAATCCAAGTACAGGGAGTGCAATAGCCATTACCCGGTAACACGTTAATGGGTGTTGCAAGGTGTGGATATAACACAAATCATGGTGTAGCCCACAGAACTTTCCCATTTCATGTAATAAGTTTTGAAAGCTTGAAAGGGTAATATTGTCTTCTCAAAATGTTGGTTGGGATATTTTCATCAGCACCATCTAAAAATTTAAAGGAAATCACTTACCACATTCAGCAAAAGTGAAAAGTGAAGAGCTGGTCGCTAAAAAAAAAAGAACAAAACAAAAAACCTCACCAATTTTAAGTGATTTTTAACAATACGTGCTTAATATTTTATCTTTACCAAATGGTCTGAATTCCCAAAATCACTAAAAAGACAATTTTCAATGATAAGTACTCAAATTAAGTTTTACCAAATGGCACCTACATAGATGTGAGTAAAAAACAATTGTGTTCTACCCAGAACCATAAACCTTGTCTTTTTTGTTTCTTATGGAATTATTCAAGCGGAGTTATAAGAATCAAAATCGTGAATCCAAGATTCTCCCAAATTTTGAAAGATTCCATTACAAATTTCAAGAAAAAGATTTAAACAACACGATGGACCCTATGAAGGTTTCAAAGATGGGCATCATTATCCCCATTTCTTTTTGGTGTGATCCACTTATGCTTTGGATCTAACTCATTTTTTGGGCTCATGCCCTAAAATGATTTGGAAAAATGGATGGACGGTGTGGACATAACACATACATCATGGTGGGGCCCGGAGAATTTTCCCGCATCATGTAATACGTTTTGAAAGCCTAAAAAGGTAATATTGCCTTTTTAAAATGTTGTTAAGAATATTTTCATCAATAGTCATCTAAAAATTTAAAGGAAATCACTTACCACATTCAGCAATAAGTGAAAAGTCAAGGGCTAGTCGCTGAAAAAAAAAAGAAAAAACCCCACAAATTTTGAGTGATTTTTAACATTAAGTGCTTAATACTTTATCTTTACCAAACAGTCTGGATTCCCAAAATCACTGAAAATGACAATTTTCAGTGATAAGTCTTGGAATTTAGTTTTACCAAACGACACCTAAGTAGATGTGAGGAAAAATATTTTTGGTTCCTATCCAGAACTATAAACCTTGTCTTTTTTGTTTCTTATGGAACTGTTCGAAAGGAGTTGTAAGATTCAAAATCATGAATCAAAGATTCTCCCAAATTTTGAAAGATTCCATTACAAATTTCAAGAAAGATTTAAGCATAAGAATCAAATCCTTTCCAGTAAGATTGGATTTGAGATGTAAGATTTCCAAACAATGATGCTCTTGCAATCTCTATCAATGAAATGCCATTTATCCGGAAAAAAAACAAACGTATGTTATGAAAGCTCTACCATTGTCAATAAAAATAAAAATAAAACTGAATTTATAATCAAAGAAGTCTTTCTAGATACAATTTTAGACTCATATCATAGAATATCGATTATGACAAAAAGAATGAACAGGGTTGAACTCAAAAATGACTCTAAAATCCTCAAATCTAGCGAAAGCTGAATGATTAATAGAAGGCAGACAAACAGAACCACCTATAATTTTTCAACATTTTTTGTAATCATAAGAGTTGAATTTCGTAATTTACAATCTCTTCTTATTTGAAGCATGGAGAAGCAACATACATCATTTACATGCTCTAGAAATGAACTGTTTGCAGATTCCCTTTTGTGTGTATTACAATAGGTGTGTGCAGCATGGGGCATGACCATGCTGAAAGGTGAGTCAGGTTCATAATCATGCATCAGCAGGTTCTATTTGGGGGAAAGGTCATGGTGTTGTTTAAGGCTGGAAGAAGGCTACAAGAAACAATCTACAGGGATATTCAAGATGCCCACCTATTCAATAAACACCAGAACTGACCCGCTCTTATCCCTAAAACACCGATTATTTCTCCCACCCCAAATTGCCCAAAGCTCCACCAACAAGAGAGCTGCCATAAGATCCTTCCATTTTTCCCAATGCCTCCACCTTGTTACACAAGCAACATCTCTTCAACATTACAAGAATCACCTACGGGTAGGGGTGTACATTGGGCCGAACCGAGTCGAACTGGGCTCAACCCAGCCTAGCCCAGTCACCAATCAAACCCAGCCTGAACGCAGCCCGGCCCGGTCACCGGACCAACATGTCCAGCCCGAACTCGGCCCAATCAGCAATCGGGCAAATTCAAGCCAGTTTCGGACCTGCTCCATTTACAAAGGGACCCACGATTTGGACGGCCTGGATTGCTAAACTGGGACTTTTATATATATATATATATATATATATATATATATATATATATATATATATATATATATATATATATATATATATATATATATATATATAAATGGCCGAGTCGGGTTTCGAACCGAGTCGGGCCGAACTGGGACCTATTCGAACTCGACCCAAACTCAGTTTCAATCCAAAGAAAATGGCCCGTCCCGAACCGAACTCAGTTCCGGGTGAGTCAAGCGAGTTAACCGGGCTAGCCCGATTCATGTACATCCCTACCTACAGGGAATCATGAACACCCCCAAAAACCTCTCCCATAACGACATAGCAAGCGGGCAATAGATAAACAAGTGATTTACCGATTCCGCATCGCTAAGGCACATGGAGCACATGGTGGAAATGATCGTAGACCACTTTTGAATATTATCAATGGTAAACACTCTTTTTGCTCACCAACGAAGCAAATGCCATGATCTTGTGGGGGGGGGGGGGGCAAATCTTCACACAAAAGCCATTGGATCTGCATTCAAATCTACTCCCTCTCTAGTGAGAAGCCCGTAAAAGGACGAATGGAAAAAACAGCTCAGCTTCTCCAATTTCCACACCATGGACACAAGGCTAAAATCTTGAATCTTGGCCAAGAGCTTTTCGAACTCTTCCATCTCATAAGAAAGATTCCTTCTACAAGACCACACCAGCTCATCCACTGTTGAGAAACATCAAGCAATGATAAGATTACCACCAGTAGCCACTCTAGCCCGACTAGGAAAATCAGCTCAAAGAGATCCTTCCCCTAACCATACATCATTCCAGAATCAGATTCTCTCTCCATTCCTGACCAAATCTGACACCCATCTTAAATTTAGCCCCCACACTTTCGATTGCCTTCCAAACCTTGAATACCTTTATACAAACAAGACCTCCTTAACCCACAATCCTCCCTCTATTACCCCATATTTTGACAACAACACTTCAACGACTTCCCTCCATTCCAGATCGCCATAGCCATTTTCCCAAAAGAGCTTCATTCACTGCTTCCAGCCTTCTAACCTCGGCTTCCCCCTCTAGAATCAACTTATAAACCTCCTCCCACCTCAACAGACAGAACTTGAACAAATCTGACAATCCTTGCTGGAAAAAAAAAAAATCTCGCCTTAACTTTTCCAAGCAATCCAATTCCGACTTTGAGCATTTAAACATTAACACGAAATAGATCCAGAAATCAGACATGGTAGCCTTGATGAGAGTTAATCTTTCTCCCAACAACAAATGCCTACTCTTCCACCTTGCCAACACATAGCGGCAATCCAAGATACATAGATGGGAAAGATCTATCCCGCACCCAAAGAGCCCCGCCAACTTTTCCACCTCCTCCTTCATAGTATGAATACCCAACATGTCACTTTTTTGAGATATTGACCTCAGGTTACCAATTGGAAAAAGGGATCAATTGGAATTTAGGCGCTGTGGTACATGAAATCCCTACTGCCTTAAAACATATCCATTAAAAAAATATATTTCTCAATGTTTTTTTATTTATTTTTTATTTTTTAAATGTGGTACACAAAACTCACATTTTGCATATTGGCTTTAGAAGAAAAAGGTTGCAAATTGGAAAATAAGGATCAATAGGAATCCGGACTCTATGATACATGAAATCCCTACCACCTTAAAACATGTCCATTAAGAGAACCCTCCTTCATGTGGTACACAACTCCTGATGGCTTAAAAACACCTCGGAATCAACAACATAAGCAATCAACACAAGCATGTATTTAACAAAATGACAAAAAACCTATTAATGTTTGAAAAAAGGGTTTTCGAAATAAAGTATGAAGAAGAAGACAAAGAAGGAAGAAGTAGAAGCAGTAGCAGCATGAGGAGGTGGAGATGCAAATGCAAAAGCAAGAGGAGGAGGAGATGTAGAAGCAGGGAGGAGGACGAGTGGGAGGAGAAAGGAAGAGGAGGAGAAGGAGAAGAAGAAGCAACAGAACCAGGAATAAGAGCAGGAGAAGCAGAAGAAACAGAAGAAGAAGAAGCAACAGAAGCAGGAGCAGGAGCAAGAGAAGCAGAAGCAGGAGCAGCGGATGATGATGATGATGATGAAAGAATAGGATATGCTAATACTTGGATGAACTTCTATACAATTAGATGTTTTTTGTCTTAGTGTTCAACACCTAGTAGCCACAAAATGCCCTAGAGGCATAAGCGTTGATGAATGAATAGGATATGCTAATACTTGATTTGGATGAACTTCCATAGGATCAGATGTTTTTGTCTTAGTGTTCAACCCGTAATAGCCATAAATTGAAAATGCCCTAGATGCATGTGAAATGTGATCTTGAAACCGAAACAATTCACATTTCAAAACTTCTTGAAATGCTTGTGAAATGTTGTGAAACACAAGTGAAACACCCATAAAGAATTTGTGAAGCATTAGTTAAAAATAAGCAAAGTGCTTGTGAAACATTTGTGAAATCTAGTGAAACGCTTGTGCAATGTAAGTGAAATTTAAATTAGTTTATTTCAAAAGATTAGTTCTATATAAACCTTCCCATGCAATTTAAACATGCTTCATATTAGTGCAAACTTAAAAAATGCTTCAATAACAATTCTCGTGGGGTTTCTTTTCTGGTTTTTGCATTCTCTCTAACTTCTCTTAATTTGTTTTATTATCTATTTCACACGTTTCCTCTTCCCTTCCACATTTCTTGTTTCCCATATCTTTGGCACCTCATTTCCAGCTTCTGTTTCATTTCTCTTCTCAAATTCATTTTCCACTATGGTGACTATGGGTCTATATCTCTCCAACTCTCTATTTCAATGGCATAGTATTACATAGTGAAGGCAGCACTTGTAAGTTCACATTAAAGATGTAATTTCACTTTATTTGCCGGTAATGATCCATCCAGAGTGGGGTCCATGATCTAGACAGTTTAAGTAACCTGTTTGCCACATGTACATGCATGTGAAACATCAAAACCTGCAATAGTATCAAAGCTCTCCTTAACCACCACCATCATTGGCATCATCATCTTCCTCATCGCCATTATCATTGTCACCGCTATCATCATCATCACCATTTCTTTTTGTACTCACTTCTTGCACATGCCTACATGATGCACTAGGAGTCTGGGACAGATCAAAATCACTCGTATGGCAATCCAAATCATACGTACACCTTGCCTAAAAAAGCAAGGTTACTCTACTCATCAGTTGGTGCACGTATCTACAAAAAAATGAGTAGCTAAGAGAAATTGAGCAATGACCACATGCAACCCAAATATGTGGTCCACAATGGTCCAATTTACTACCCAAGAAATCCACATATCATCGTTGCCATCGTCATCACCACCATCATTACTGTCATCATTGTCATCATTGTTGCAATCGTCTTCATAATCACTGGCATCGTTGTTGCCACCTTTGACATCACCATTCATTGTCATATCATTGTCATTGTTATAATAATCATTGTCGTCGATGTCCTCATCATTGTCTTTGCCCTCATCATCACTGCCTTTGTCGTCATGATTGTCATCGTCATAATCATCCTTGCTCCACTCAGACAATGAGTCAATGACACTTGATGACTAGTGGTGGATATTAGTGTTGTTAAGGTATGCTAGAGGGATGGGAGGAACATTGAGGATGAAAAATTAACTAGAAAAAGAAACTCTTGAGTTGTTTCAGTTTAAATTTTAACCCAAAGTAGGGCCTGTTGACACATACTTGCCCAAGTGAAAAACTATTCCACCCCCAATTCCGATGAAGATTCCAAAGAGGGCAAGAGTTCTTAATCCATTACACAAAAAAATAAAAATAAAAATAAAAAATAAAAAATCAACTCCCATTATCCCCATTTCCAAACTGCTCAAAATAGGTTTCCAAAAATAATCGCCATTCATTGTCATATCATCGTCATTGTTATAATAATCATTGTCGTCGATGTCCTCATCATTGTCTTTGCCCTCATCATCACCGCCTTTGTCGTCATGATTGTCACCATCATCATCATCCTTGCTCCACTCAGACAATGAGTCAATGACACTTGATGACTAGTGGTGGATATTAGTGTTGTTAAGGTATGCTAGAGGGATGGGAGGAACATTGAGGATGAAAAATTAACTGGAAAAAGCAACTCTTGAGTTGTTTCAGTTTAAATTTTAACCCAAAGTAGGGCCTTGTTGACACATACTTGCCCAAGTGAAAAACTATTCCACCCCCAATTCCAATGAAGATTCCAAAGAGGGCAAGAGTTCTTAATCCATTACAAACAAAAAAAAAATAAAAAAATCAACTCCCATTTTCCCCGTTTCCCAACTGCTCAAAATAGGTTTCCAAAAATAGCTCCTGAAAGCAAGAGAATCTCTCCGTGCATAAAATCTTCAGCTTTTTTTTTTCATTCAGCCACTCGTAAAAGAATCTTTACAGGTATGTATACTCTTCCCAAAGCCAACGAAACCCTAATGTAATCATAATCATTCATTAGGTCTAATCTAAACCATCTGAACTAAGTCTCTCATAAATGGGACAGAACTCACACACACACGCACGCATGCACGCACGCACACGCGCACGCGCACACAGACAGTTTGGAAGCTAACCAACAGGCTTTCAAACAGGACCAATTCTCATGTCATTTGGACATCATTCGTACCCAAGAAGAGGCCTGCAAAATATGTGATAAAAATACCAGAGGGAAACTTGCTTAACAAATCACCAAGTCAAACAACTAATCAAATAATGGATTTGCTAAAATAAGGACTTGAAGACTAAATCCTATGGACTTCTAGGCCTACAATTTAACTGTGTTGCATGTGGGGTCTACCAACTGATAGGCCACTCATGTGGAGCCCACAGATTGATCCAACCACCATCAAGGGCCCATGAAACTGTCTGGGCAGCTTGTGTGGCCCAGACCTCTGATCAGAAAAGATAGTGGGCACACATGTGGGATTTCGTCAGACCCACCCATAAGCTCTCATCAAAATCAAGAAAACTTCTAGTAATGATATGAAAGTCAGAATTCATCTTCAAAAAACCCAACCAGAGTAGATGAAAAATTAAAATATGCATATTTGGATTCTACAAAAGAGTTTACTAGAATAAATCATGGAGATTACCATGAAGAAAATAAGTATTACCCAAGTCAAGAATCTTCTACAGGAGGCCAATTCAGGGTTTCATGTGGAATCAAATTCTAACCAATATCTAACAATATGTAAAATTAAGCACTGCTGAAACTAAAATCTAAATCTAAACATTCATAAAAGGATTCCACAGAAGAGTTAAAAAAGATATTTAAGAATACCTGAGCCAAAATGAAAATACCCAAATCAGGCTTCTACAATAAACCCAAACCAAGATTTGTACAAGCGTTGCTTAAATTGTAAATAACACCCAACATTCAACTAACTAACTAACTATATATATACACACACACACACACACACACACACAAAAGAGAAGAAGATCTTAAAACTCTAAAATACAAGCATCCATACAGAATTCCACAAAACATGAAAAACAAAATCATGAACATTGCCTGAACTGAAATAAAATCCAATTAGGAGACTTGTACAAAACCCCACACCAGAATTCCTTTGAACTGTGCTCAATTTCTCAACAATAGCCAACATTATCGATGAAACTATAAGATTCTTGAAAACAATAGCAAAGCTAAAAATCAAATATCAACATTAGGACTTCAATTCTATGAAAATAACACCATAAACACCACTGAACTAAAACCGAAAAACCCAAATGGAGGTTTCTTCTACAAAAACCTATATCGGGATTCTTCCACAAAATCTTCAAACCATATACTACAAAAGCCTCTAACAGGATTTCCCAACATAAATTCTAAGCAATACACAACACTAACAAAATTCTAAGTGGAAGTTCTACAACATACGCATTAGATCCCAATTTTCTCGATACCTTATAAGGACCAGCACTACAGGCTTGTAATTTACTAACAGCCGCTTGTGGAAACCGTTCTAGCCTTATACGAACCATCACATAGTCACCTATTTGAAATTCTTTAAACCTGCTATTAGAGTCGGCAAATATCTTGTACTTTTTGTTACTCATATTAATCCATTTTTTAATCTCATTATGCAAATCATGGATATGGCGTGCAAATGCATTTGCGGACTCTAAAGGTCTATGGGCGACTGACATGCGAATAAGATCTACAGGTTTCTTAGGCTTGTAATCATGTACCACCTCAAAAGGACTCATGCCTATCGACCTATTGACGGAACTATTATATGCAAACTCTACGACAAGCAGAACTGAATCCCAGATCCTAGTATGGTCACCCATAAGACATGGCAACAGGTTTCCTAAGCTTCAATTGACCACTTCTGTTTGACCGTCAGTTTGAGAATGGTATGCCGACAAGAACTAAAGTCTCCCATCATGTGCCAAAGTGTCTTCCATTCATCTCCTAGGAAAATACGCATCTGATGATAACACTTTGAGGTCAATCTTGAAAAAAATCGTAGCACTGGCTATTATATCCAAAATGTCATCAAGACGCGGTATAGAAAACCGATACTTGATCGTGATCCTGTTGATGGGCCGATTGTGCACGCACATGCGCCGAGTGCCATCTTTCTTAGACATGAGGAGGGTTGGCACGACACAGACCCAAACTCTCCTAGGGTTGGCACGACATGAGGTGTGCACGCATATGCCGACAAGAACTAAAGTCTCCCATCATGTGCCAAAGTGTCTTCCATTCATCTCCTAGGAAAATACGCATCTGATGATAACACTTTGAGGTCAATCTTGAAAAAAATCGTAGCACTGGCTATTATATCCAAAATGTCATCAAGACGCGGTATAGAAAACCGATACTTTATCGTGATCCTGTTGATGGGCCGATTGTGCACGCACATGCGCCGAGTGCCATCTTTCTTAGACATAAGGAGGGTTGGCACGACACAGACCCAAACTCTCCTAAATGAACCCTTTGTTAATAAGCTCATCAAGTTGCCTCTTCAACTCCGCATGCTCTGCAGGGTTCATTCGGTAGAAGGATGATTTTGTAGAGTCGACCCAAGGACAATCTATGGCATGTTGAATGTCCCACATGGGTGGAAGCTCATCCAATAGGTCCTCAAGAAAAACATTGCTAAACTCCTCCAACACCAAATTCACTTCAGGTGGCAACTCTACGCTAACTTAGGGTGTGACCTCTCTTGCCACGAGGGCATACACCATCAAATCAACCTTAGTCCCCCTTTCAAACCCTTTGGTGTTTATTATGTGGAGAGATTTAGGTCGGGATTTCCTCATATCTTTTGAATCACCCTTCTTGGCGTCCTTTTTCTTCTCCAGAGTGCTCTTGGGCAGAAGAGGATTTAGTTTTATGTTCTTAACATAATACATAAATGACCACGTATTCGAGTGGCCGAATAGTGTCACATCATGGTCGTACAGCCAAAGTTTGCCTAAAATAATGTGGCCTACATCCATAGGCAAAACATCACATCACAGTGTATCTTTATAGGAAGCAAACTGAATGGGAATAAGACACCACTAAGAAACCGGTATAAATGACACATCCACCCATGAAACTTGATAGGGCTGAGGGTGAGGGATGGGTTTCAAACCCAAACAAGATAGTGCTAGTAGAGACCACGTTGATGCAACTACCACTATCAATTATCACCTTGTAGTTTTTGTCACCACACTTGACGTAAGTGTGAAAAAATTGAATTCATGCGCCAATCATCACTCTCTTTAGCCTAGGCTAATGCGCATCTGACAACTATAAGTGGCACGGTCTCAACTCCTTCGACTTCTTCATCACTATCACTAATTTCGGGCTAATATTCTTCTTCTTTACAATCGCCTTGATCGTTTGCATCCTCATCAAACTCACCAATTACAAGGGCCTTACCCCGCTTTTTTGTAGGGCACTAGTAAGTGAAATGATCATATCATTGGCAATTGTAATACAGCAAATGCTCACCTCCCCTCGAAATGGTACTAACCCGACCTCTGTCCCTCACATCCCTATTGCTGGGTTGCGTACCAGTTGGACCTTTGAATTGACTCCCAAAATTAGGCTTAGCTACCTGATAAGTGGCCTTGACGTTGGTATACAGGAGTCAAATCGGCTCATGAATTGCAGTTTTCGACACCGCTCAAGTTCTTGCACCACTTGATAGGCATGCTCTAGAGTTCTGACGTCATGAGGAATGAGCTCGTGCTGAAGCTCCAGTTGGAGGCATATTCTAAAACGAGAAATGGTCATTGACAGGTCCTCTTTGATGTTACAACACATCATATATTCATCAAACTTGGTGATGTAATTAGCCATAGGCATTGATCCTTGATGAAAGGATTGTAACTAATCCAAAAACTTCTGGTGTAAGAGAGATGAAGGTACTTTTCCTTCAAGATCTCTTTCATCTCGGCCCACAGTGAGACCAGATCATCTTCAAACCTCTCCATCTTCCGCTAGACATTTGTCCAAAACTACTTGGCCTGGCTCACCAACTTCATCTTGGCAAACCTCACCTGTCGGTGATCGGACATATCGTGCCACTCAAAAGAATAGTTCATATCCGCAAATCAATCAAAGCCTTGGGGTCCAAGCGACCATCATAGTTTAGGGCCTTAATCTTCACACTCTGCATTACCTGATCATCAAGATCATGGTGATTTAGGTACTCTCCACGGGGTGATTGGGTACGCACCCCACCACAACCAACACCTCAGCCACGACCTCTTCCCCATCCTCCAACTTCACTTCCGCTTGAGATTGGTGATCTTTCCCATAGTCGAGGTTTTCCTACTACCAATTGGTGACTGGTGGTTCTATTTTGGGCCTCGACGGCCGCAAGACGGTTAGTGATGGCATTAATAGCCTCAGCAAGCTATTCCGAATTCATTGTGGGGTGAAAACCAAAACCATGCCAAGTACAAGTGGGCATAAACCGTTAGCAATATGAAAGCCTAACCTAGATGCGACATGAAAGTCCAATTCTAGACCTAGGCTCTGATACCAATACTTGATGCAGGATGGATAGCCTAGCCTAGAATGATGCAATGAGATCATCAACGGATTAACTAGAACAATTTAAAGCACAAAATAATGCCAGTCAATCACGAGCTTAATGAATTAAGTATTTAACTATGCTTATATTCAACACTAAATCAAAACCCATCGGTTAGATCTTATAAATCATGATTAGATAGGACCTATGGAAGGTAAGATTTCCATTTAGCATAGGAATTAATATGATTCTAAAGGGGATCTCTTGGTTTGTTAAAAGGTTTAAGAACTAAGGTTTTGGGATTTGGGGATTTTGGAAATTAGGGTTATGGAAGTTAGAGTTTTGGAGAATTAGGTTTGTGGGAATTAGGATTTTGAGAATTAGAGTTTGAGACTTAGGGTTTAGAGTTAGGGTCTTAGGAAACTAGGGTTGGATGGGAGTTTGGGACGAGTTAGGCTGCAAGTGTATGGGTTGGGAGTAAGAAGAAAAGATGTAGGTGGAGATTATTATTTATCGTTGGACAACAAAGAAAAGAGAACAAGAAAAAAGAAAAAAAGGAGAATGAATACCTTTCGATGGAAGATGAGAACTTGGACTCACTCCATGGCATCATGCCAATTTGCTCCAATCATGGGAGGTTTTACTTCATCTTTTTTTTTTTTAAGGTGACTTTACGCCCCCCCCCCCCACACACGGATTCTCGAACCCATGACCTCAAAGTGGAAATACTCAGTGTTCACCACTGAGCCATGAGTGGAGACCTAGGTTTTACTTCATCACAAAGCAAAGAGAGACATTTTTTATTTTTTTTTTTTAATTTCATATGCTCAAAAAAATCAGCTAGGGTAGGGACGTCCAACCCTTATATAGTCTCAAGAAAAACTTTTTACAAAAAGACGTTCTCATATAAAAAGTTTCACAAAAAGACGCTCAATAAATTAAAATTTTTTCATAAATCCCTAAACCCGGCAAAATATAAGCTAAACAAAAATTAAAAATTAAAAAAATAACAAACATATAAACAACTAACTAAACTATTTTGTGGCCCACAATCAAGATGTCCAATCATGATGATCCAACAGTTGGAATGTTCCAACTAAGTAGCCCACATGCATCTTCCCAGTGTGAGGCCTTCAAAGATGCATAATCATGCATGTGGGGGTCTCCAACGGGCTAAGCACTCGAAGTGGGCTAACAGGGCCCCATGTATGCATTGCCTAGCTATAAAGAAATGGGAGCTCTCATCCTCCTCTGGTATACTTTAAATGCTGCTTGAATGTCCTCATCAAAGATTCAATGAAAGAAGAAAGTTCAAGTGACATTCTATAGACAACCAACAATCATAGATCTTGCGTCCTACCATGTTGTGTTTAACGGGGAGCAACGGCCCATGCTAATCATCATCATCTTCTTCATATGTGTTCCAAACTAGGCATGATTGATATCCATGCTCCAGCTTGAGAAGGAATATGGAAATATATGTAATTGTGTCCATGTGTATGTTTTGTACTCGTGGAGGATTGTATGTTTCTCTCAATTTAATATATATGTATGTGTTTGTGTTTGTGTTTGTCAAGACTAACATACACAACACAACTATTGCCCTAGCCATCTTTTTCTCCTCTCTTTCTACACTTCCTCTTCCACTCCTATTGATCTCTTCTCCAATCTACTTCAATTTACCCATCATCACAAATGGCAATCCAACATTGAAAACCAAAAGTTAAAAAATAAAAATAAAAATTTACCCCACTCGTCTAGATTGAACTGAAGACAATCCATGAAAGATGATCATGGATTTCAACGGCTACAGGGCAAAAAAACCTTGCTCTTTTCAAGGAATACCCACAACAAAAGAAAATCAAAGCCACTTCAACTGCGATTTTTGGAATTCCCAAACAGAAGGAAATCAATATCGGAGGAGAGAAAGAAAAAGGAAAAAAAAACCCAAATCATGGGAAAGAAGCCCAAAGAGAAGATAAAACGATGGAAAATATATCGTGCCCGAGGGATTATGGATATCCTACTCACACACACATACTAATGTACATGTGGCTTGCATCTAAGTTAATCTAACAGTCCAGATCATTGAATCCAATGTAGATGGAGTATAAGTGAAAAATCAATGGAACCTGTTTTCTGAATTTGAACCGTTGATTTTCTTTTTCTTTTTCAATATGATGGCCATTGGACGAGCGGTGAGAATAGCCACATAACTGTACAAGCGTCCATTTAGAATTCCACAAAATATGAAAAACGAAATCATCAACATTGTTGAAACTGAAATAAAATCCAAATTTGGATTCTTGTACAAAATCCCACACCAAATTCTTTTGAACTGCTCAATTTCTCAACAATAGCCAACATTATCAATGAAATTATAATATCCCCGAAAACAATAGCAGAGCAAAAAAATCAAATATCAACATTAGGATTACAATTCTATGAAAATAAAACCATAAACACCAACAGAACTAAAATCGAAATATCCAAATCAGGATTCTTCTACAAAAATCTATATTGGGATTCTTCTACAAAATCTCCAAATCAGGATTCTAATACAGAAGCCTCTATCAGGATTTCCCAACAAATACTCAAATTCTAAGCAACACACAACACTCACAAAATTCTAGGAATACCCAAATCAGGATTCTTTTCCAAAATTCCAAAACAGGATTCATGAACAAAAAAGAAAAAGAAAATGTCAGAATTTCTCTACATCCACTCAAAATCTAAGCAATGCACGGATCAGGAATCTTCTAAAAGGAAAGCAAAAAATCCGGAATCCTCTTCATTTACTCAAAACTCTCATAAATTCCCAAAATTAATCAATACCGAAATCAGGATTCTTCTAAAACAAAAAGATTATGCCTCAAACCCAAGTCAAGATTGGTTTACATTTAATCAAATACAATAAATTCCCAAATTACTCAAATTCTAACCAATACCCAAATCAGGATTCTTCTAAAAAAGATTGTCACAAAAACCCAAATCAAGATTGTTTTACATTCAATCAAATTCCATAAATTCACAAAACTACTCAAAATCCTCTTCTAAAAAATAAACCCAAAACAAGATTTTGCAAATCACATGCACGCAGGCATGCGCACTATTGTTCTATATCTAATCAAATTCTATAAATTCACAAAACCACTCAAATTCTAAGCAACACCCAAATTCTAAGCAACACCCAAATCCTAAATTCAATCAAATTCCATAAATTCACAAAACTACTCAAATTCTAAGGGTGTGTTTGGTTGCTCCAAATATCATGAAAATTCGCACCAAATTAGAATGGTTGATCATGAAATTTCTTGATATTTGGTGCAAACAAACGCAGCTTAAGCAATATCCAGATCAGGATTCTTATAAATAAAATAATTAACCCAAAACAAGATTCTCCCACAAAAACCCAGATCGGGGCTGTTATAAATTCAAAAAAAATCTATGAATTTACTAAACTACTCAAATTCTACGAGACTCAAATGAGGATCTTAAAAAAATTACAAAATAAAATATTTCACCCAAAATCACAATCTCCTCACACTTACTCAACTTCGAATTTCTAACCCATACCCAACATCACAAATGAAGATAGAAATTGAGAAAAGAAAATTCAATATATATATATATATATATATATATACAAAGGAAAATTACCCCACTCGTCTATTTCAATGGAGGGACCGGATTGAACTGAAGACGAATCCATGGCAGATGATCATGGATTTCAACGGCTACAGGGCAAAAAAGCCCAGCTCTTTTCAAAGGAATACCACAACAAAAGAAAATCGAACACACTTCAAATGCGATTTTTGGAATTCCCAAACCCAAGGAAATCAATATCGGAGGAGAGAGAGAGAACAAATACCATATCGTGGGAAAGAAGCTCAAAGAGGAGATAAAACGATGGAAATTATACTGTACCCTAAGGGATTATGGATATCGTACTCACGCACACCAACTAATGTATATGTGGCTTGAATGTAACTTAATCTAACAGTCCAGATCATTGGATCCAATATAGATTGAGTATAACCGAAATCAATGGAACCTGTTTTCTGTATTTGAACCGTTGATTTTTTATTTTTTTCAATATGATGGTCATTGGACAAGCGGTAAGAGTGGCTACGTCGGTGTCATTTTTTGGATTGAACGCTGAGATTGCACCATCGCAAGTTGATATGCTATTGTAATTTCTACCACGTGCCAAAATACGAGATCCAAGCAACTGATCAGATGGGCCCACCATTTAGATCCCCTATGCCAAGAATCAGGATGGTAAACGTTGATCAGGTGGGCCAGACAGGAAGAAAAGAAAAGAAAAGGATGGTTGGAAATTGACCAACAGTCCACATTCATAGTACTCGTGCGGCCTTTTATATGAGGAGAGAGGCCTTTGAACTACTTTGTGTGACCCACCTGATCGGCTTGGATCTTTTAAGCTGTTATTCCGCTTGCGTAGTGCCATGCTCTCGACGAGTGTGGTATATATGTTTCTCTTGTAGAGGAGATATTCGGACAAGACTCGTCCTCAGGACACGTGGGGCAACCACACGTCTATCCCGATCATCCACAGGAAATTTAGTGGATGGGGCAGAGATCGAATATTCGACTGATGAAGAAATCTTAACCGTTCAAACTGACGGCCATCAAATGATGGTGAGTGGGCAAAATTCAAGAGACAAAAATTAGGTTGTCTTCCATCAGTTAGTGATTTGGATGTCTGGATTGTCTTACAACGGGTCATGTTTCCGCGAACGAATGGACACCATTTTTTTAAAATAGAAATTTCACCAAAAAAAAAAAAAACCTCATTAATATAGAATTTACAGTCCTGTGCTTTTTGGGAAAGCTTATTATCATCCCACAACCAACCTTACAGCCTGCCAGCAAATGTGTCACTCTCTCCGGTGGGTCCACCGTGATGTTTATATAAAATCCACCCAAGCACCATGTGTGTCACTTCATGTTAAGCAAAGGGCTCAAAAATCAACTCCATATGATATTCGAGTGGGCACATGATTTGAAATATCTCAAGATTGTTTCTATTCACCCACATAAATTAACGAATGGGTATGATTTTTGGATCAGACGACTGAAGTTTTTGTGTGGAATCTAAAAATTCATATAATCATCATAGTGAGCCTGTAAATCTAAGGGCACATGTTTCTCTCCCAACTGTTTGCTTTGGTATGGCTTACCAAAATCACAAGTTGACATGTTTTTGCCAGCTTGATACAACACTATGTAATAGTCAAAGTAGGTCTCACATAAGTATCATAGTAAGCCCCATCAAAAGTAGATCTCACATAAACATCATAGTAGGCCCCATCAAAATCAAGAGCTGCAGCAATATAATTTCTTTTCTTTTTTCTAAATCATCTCTTTGTAAAGGTCGAAAGGATGGTAGGACTTGATATTTGGCAAGGCTTATAGTGATGTGTATGCGAAATCCACTAGAATCATTAAATGCATAATCCCAATTTAGGCCTAGATATAAAAATTTTAGCTTGACTTGTGATTAAGTGTGCCATACAAAGGAAAACAATTAGGAGAGGGATGTCCACCCTCGATGTTTACTAGGTCCATTACGATAATTATATAAATATCATACCAAAATTTAGACCTAGTGCTTAAAATTAGACCCATATGTGATTAAGATGGGGCCATACCAATGGAAACAAGTTTGAGGGCGATCGTTAGGGCTGAAAGTTGGGCGGGTTCAACCCGACCGACTCAACATTGGGTTGGGCTTGGGCAGGATGTATCCGGTTTGGTCTTGAGCTTGGGCCATACAAACACCAACCCGATAAAACTTGGGTTGGGCTTGGGTTAAGGTCTCGGGTTGTCCAACCCAACCCAACCCAAACCCGATCAATATCCTTATAAATTAACTATAATTGAGTGTGGATTCTCCATGTTGAAGGCACGAAAAATTACAATGCCAACGAGTTTCATTGGTCCACGTCATTTCCGATGACTCAAACTAACAAGGTACATTGGATTTCTCTCTCTCAAATATATTGCTTGATATGTAATATGACTTTTAAAGGAGTAGTTGTCCTATGTTTTAGCTTGTTTGTTTAGGGAAAAAAAAAAACAAAAAATAACTTTTTTTCTATAAATAACTACATATATAATTAATAAAATTATAGGTAAAAAAAAAAAAAAAAACATGTATTCAAAATATAATAGACTAATGTAATAATGAAAATATTAGCATATATCTACCTGACCAACCCGGCCAACCCGACTGAGCCCGCTTGGTTTGGGCTTAGGTTGAGAATTCCCAACCTGAAGTTGGGTTGGGTTGGGTTAGGTTGAGGTATAAGAATCTTGGGTTGGGCTAGGGTTGAGCACCAACTCGACCCAACCCGCCCTACTTTCAGCCCTAGCGATCATTGCCCCATACACTATTTCCAATCAGGTAGTCCACCTAAATGTGGGCAATTTTTAAGCTCTTGGCCTAACATAAGGCGAACAGTCGATGGTCAAGGTGGATTTTACATAAACATCATTGTGGAATCCACCCAAGCAATCAACCCATTTGCTCATGCGCTCATCCAATAGGCCTTTAAAGAAATGTAAATTCCTTATTAATTAGATAGTTTTTGTAAAATTCCATTTTTAAAATGGTAGAAAACCATAATAAGAATTTTAGCATTTGATCCTAAGATTGTTGGGTAATCCAAACCGTTCATCCAATGGAACTGAAGTGGGTGGACATTAGAATGAAATTTCCACAAAATCCTTACCCATCCCTTATGAAAGTGATGTAAGTGGGCCGTAGACACTTCCGTGGCAAAGATGGGCTAGAGAAGGGCTGATTGGAGGTGGAAACGATTCAGACCATCAGAACCTTAAATCAGTTGTATCTCGCAAACTGTGAGTTTTTCGATATATTATATATGATTTTGGGGTAGGAGGACCTACTTAAGCCAACCAACCCTGCTATACTGGGTTGCCCACACCAGATTTGCGAGATTTCATCATATCGATGGTCGAAAGTCCCGTTTAATTTTATTTTCATTATAAATAATAAGTTGTAAAAGTCATGCCCAACATGAAAATGGGCTTAGAAAAGTTAGGAGAATAATATGGTTGGGCTAAATTGGATACTAGTTTTGGCTGAAAACCACGAAGTCTAGTAGGAATAGATGTTGTCTATAAATAGTAAATTTACTATTTATAGTAAGTCATGTTTTTGAGATGTTTGAGTTAGAATCTAAGTTTAAAACTCCGTTTTAGGTTTGAGCTGCTTATTTAAAGAGTTGTAATTTCATTTTTTTTATATTGTTAATCAAGTTATTTTGAATTTATTAGGAATTATTGCTTTTATCTCTCATGGATTCAGAGTAGTTATCTCTTAAGAAAGACGGTGATCGACCTCACGTCCCTCCTTGTGCTAGAAAAGAATATCTTAGGTGCTCAAGCCTGAATAGGCTGCAGTGGGTACATGTATGGTCACAAATGTAAACTAGCAATTGTAACTCTCAAGTAGTCAAACCTCAATTCAAATTGGGTTTTCTCCATTTTTCTCTGATTTTTTCAATCTTAGAGAAACCATTAATATAGTTATTTGGGTCATTCAAAGGCTATCCTTCATAAAGTTTTAGTGAATGAATATTTCACAAACATTTCAAAGATGAAAAATGCAAGGTTAATGATATAATTATACTTTATCTCAATATATTTTAATTGAGGGCGAAATTGTGAATCATTTATCCGAGCAACCGCAGCTTTGCTGTTAGTGAAGAGCCAACAGGTCCATCAGATTTGACCAACTTCATATTGCTTAGATTTCACAAAACATCATATCACCGATGAAACATCTCAAGTAGATGGACTGATGATTAGAACTTGGTGGGTCAACTCAAAACTCAGCCCAGTCAACTCAACCCGACTTAAAATTGAGCCAAGCCACCATTGGAGTCTAACTCGATTCAGACTCGGGTTCTTGTCAAGTTGACTCGCTTACTCAGTCGACTCAGCATGACTTGAACTGAGTCACTTGCTTGAGTCGAGCAACTTTAAGCTGGCAGTAAGCAATTACCCATCACGTGACCAAACTTTCAGATCTTATTGCTTAAATATCAGGCGTTCGAGTTGGGTGGGCTACATGGCTAGAAAAAGTTGTTATAGCAATTCATGAAATTTAGCAAATTTTTAATTCGGAAATTCACTAATTGTGTAATGTTTTGTTAACATTCACGAGTAGGGTTACTATACTAATTTCTTATTTTGATGAAAAGGGCATGAAACATCAACAAAACAATTAAAAGAGAAAAAATTGTTAAATGTTCCAAGTTCATAAAGTTGAAAAATCAAGGGTTTCTCATGATTAGAATAGGGATGGATGCATACCCATAGTAAAATGTCCATTTTTCTACCTGTGGATCAGATGGATGGGCAATAAAAAATGGCTAATGATCAAAGGATGAACAATCAAACATGGCAAATGATCAAAGGACAAAACTACATGGCAAATGACTAAAGGATAAAACCATTGACCCCATTAGTTAGCATCATCAAATCAAAGTAATTTATGAGAAGATGGACAACCAAAAGTGGGCCTCACATGATGGAATTGATCAGACATTTTCTATAGTAAATACAGATCATTGTTTTCCCCAATGGATAAAATGGTTAGGATCATCAGTCTGTTTTTCTTCTTTTCTTTTTTTCTTTTTGAGGGATCAACAATGAATGTGGGCCTCACATAATGGTCTAGATCACGGATAGGAATTTTTCTACCATAATAAAAATGGACAATCCATTTCATATCTATTAATCGGATGGTTAAAATTACACAAGGTGGATTATAATAGACCTCTATCATAATCAATACAAACCCTTCCTTTTCCTAACCATATAATCAAAGTGATTTTTAAGGATGAGCTATCAAAGGTGAGCCCCACATTACAAAATGGTCCAAATCAATGCTTAAAACTTCATTTTATAATCAACATGGAGCATCCAATGAAAATGATTTTTTGGTAGGGAAACAAGGAAACAAGGGCCTCACACGATGGTCTAGATCACTGATAAGACTTTTTCTAATATAATAAAATGGACCACCATATCATATCCATTGATCAGACAGCAGAGTGAATTTGAAAGGAATGGGCAATCAAAGGTGAGCCCCACACAGTCTAGATTAATGAATGGATCTTCTTTATTATGATATGGACAGTCTATTCACTAAACATCTAATCATTTAAACAAAACCCAATTCCAGCGGCTAAAGCCCCAACTTATCATAGTGTAATACATACGAATGTATTCGAGCAAACCTCTCAGCAATATACCATTTTTATACAAGAAAATGTATTATAAGAACTGGTGGTAACCTTTGCTCATCCGGAGGATGTCTTTGCGGCAAGATAGAGGTGCGCCCGCCTGTGGTAGATCGTTTGCAGTTTCTTGTACTTATCCACAAAAGATGCAAGGTCATTCTCCTTGTCAATGAGCTGCCTGTGAAGGATTTCAGATTCTGCTCCTGCTTTATTCATTGCATCTGCAAATCAAACACCACTCTCATTATCATTCCCCATCCATTTAATGGCGCCCTGCTCAAATCAGTGCATATTATATCCATGCAAGAATATATGCACACTATTTCATGCATGGATCATGCTTTGTACGTGCTTCTTGTTGGGGGCTTTGCACAAAACCTTAGGATCTAGCCTCCCGAACAAATCAGAATTATGGGATAATAATAACAATGAAACAAATCAAAGCAACAATCACACACCACACAAGAGATTTTTACGTGGAAAACCTTCAAAGAGGTAAAAACCACGGGACTTCGTCCAGATCAACAATCCACTATGAAGTAGAACGTTACAACCTTCGTCACTCACGCAGGAGTGGATGAACAATAAGAGAATAAAGGAAAAATAGAGGGATCTCACCGATCACGAGGACGTAGAAGCGCTGAGACGACGGCTCCCTTTTACAGGCTTCCTCTCTCTCTTTTCTCTCTCTCTCCTTTGATATCCCTAAACTCTTTAGGAAATCCTATTGTGCTTTTTCTTCACATAACATACCCTAGAAAAACCCTAGGGACCCTTTTTTATAGTTTTAGGAAACTCCCTTTCGCATCCCAGTTGCGAAAGGACTTGCGACATGAAATCCACATAAAATTGCGGAACGAATCTGTGTAGGTTCGACCGGTCATGGACCTCCTACGACCGGTCGAGCACCCTCCGAAAAAAATAGTCCAATCGCTGGACTTTGAGTTGAGCTACGACTCGAATCCCACGACTGGTCGTACCAGCCTTCGACCGGTCGAGTAAGGCCTACGACCGGTCGAACACGGGGCAAAAACCCCATCAAATCTCTCCATTTTTGACCCAGGAGGGATTCACCTTCTTCAAGCCAGTCAGGTTTCTAAAAACCTCAAACTTGTCCTTACGCAAAGCCTTGGTCATTATGTCTGACCCATTATCATCTGTGCGGACCTTCTCAAGCTGTAACACCTTCTGTTCCAAAGTATCCCTGATCCAGTAATACTGAATCTCTATGTACTTCGACTTGGAATGCTGACTTGGATTCCTGCTCAAGTGTATAACACTCTAACTATCGCAATAGATCACATGCTCCTCCTGCTTTAGGCTAAGTTCATGTACGAACCTCTTCATCCAAAGCATCTCTTTACATGCCTCCGTGACTGCAATATACTCGGCCTCTGTCGTCGACAATGCTACGACCCTCTGTAACGTGATCTGCCAAGAAACTGCTCCCCCTGCAAATGTGAATATGAACCCCAATGTAGACTTTCTAGAGTCTATGTCGCTTGTCATATCTGTATCTGTGTAGCCCTCTATCACAGGTTTTCCGTCACCATAGCATAGGCTCAACTTAGATGAGCCTCTTAGATACCGCAATATCCACTTCACCGCTGCCCAATGCTCTTTGCTAGAATTGGCAAGATACCGGCTAACAACCCCAACCGCATATGCTATGTCTGTGCGTGTACACACCATAGTATACATGAAACTTCTTATAGCTGGCACGTAGGGTATCTTCTGCATCTCTTCCACCTCTGCCTTCGTCTTGGGACACTGCTTGTCGCTCAATATGAAGTGACCATCCAGTGGAATACTGACCGGCATCACTGCATTTATATTGAACCCCCTATAGGACTTTCTCAATATACCGCTCTTGTGACAACCAAAGCTTTCTGCTACTTCTATCATGGGTTATCTCCATTCCTAGGATCTATTTAGCCGGGCCCAAGTCTTTCATCGCAAACGACTTGCCCAACTCCCGTTTCAGCCTGTCGATCTTCTTGATGTCTTTTCTCATGATGAGTATGTTATCAACGTATAAAAACAGAACTAAGAAATCACCATCTGAGAACTTACACGTAAACACACAGTGGTCCAACTCCGTTCTGTCATACCCATGCTATAACATGAACGAATCGAACTTCTTGTACCATTGTCGTGGAGCTTGTTTCAGCCCATACAAGCTCTTCCTCAGCCTACACACCATATGCTCTTTGTCCTTGACTTCGAACTCCTCTAGTTTTGCATGTAGATCTCTTCTTCTAGGTCACCGTGGAGGAAAGCAGTTTTAACGTCCAACTACTCTATCTCCAAATTCATGCTAGCCGTCAACCCAAGCAACACCCGTATGGATGTCATCTTCATCACTGGTGAGAATATCTCCTCGAAGTCTATATCTTTCCTCTGACTGAACCCTTTTACCACAAGTTTGGCCTTGAACCTCGTCTGCGAATTCTTCTACTTAACCTTCTTTCTGAACACTCACTTATTGCTCAAAGCTTTCTTGCCCTTAGGCAGTTTCACCATATCATAAGTGTGGTTCCTATGCAAGGATTCCATCTTCTCTTGCATAGCTTTCAACCACTCCTTATGCTCGTCGGCTAGGGCCTCAGAATAATCTTCTAGCTCTCCCCCATCGATTAGTATAATGTACTCATGCGGCGAGTACCTCCTGAACGGTTGTCTGTCCCTAGATGACCTCCTCACCTATGGCTTAACAGGTGGATCAAGTGGGGGCTGCTCCCCTAGTCCATATTCTAAAGAAACTCTCTCGTCCTTTGCACCTTGCTATACTCCCCCGTCATCAGGCACCACAGGAGAAATAACCGGATCCATTTCCTCTAGCTCGCCTGAACTAGGCTGCTTCTTCTCTGGCTTACCAATATCTTTTATACACTGATCTTCAAAGAATACTATATCTCTGCTCCTGACGAGCTTCCTCTCGGTCGGATCTCATAATCTGTAACTGTAAGACCCGTATCCTAGACCGTATCGTTCGGTAGACTTCCACGGTCTTCCCAATCGAATCCCAGCAACCTCGATCTTTAATCAGCGTTTGCGCGCGACCCTGATTCACACGCCGTTAACCCGAGTCAACTCAACCCGAGACTTGTACCAATGCGACCGCCCCGTCGCCGCGATTTCGACGCCGCGTATTATGCACCGAGGCAATACCCGGGCTAGGAGTTGTGGGCCCGCGTTCAGTTCAAGGAAAATACCGCGCGTTGCTAATCCCAAGAAAATCCATCACATCAATCACATCATTTGTCACAAGTACACCCATCCCTAAGTACAACTACCCATTCCCAAAAGTCAACTTTTCCATCACCTCACCCATCTCTCTCCCCATCACTCCATCACTCTCTTACCCATCCCTCTCTCTCTCTCTTCACATCACATCTCTCATTTCTCTCTCTTTCATTCTCTCTCTCATTCTTCCTCCCAAGCCACCCACGTCCAAGCTCCCCATGAGAAAGCTAGTGTGGCCCACCTTCGTACCATCTAATCCCACCCTCTAATATCGATCACAACCGTTGAAATTGTACCTTTGGAGCTCTATCCTGCATTGGCGGAAGAAGGAAGGGGAGATCAAGGTGGGTGCTTCTCTCTTGCCCTTTTTTTTTCTCATTTTTAAGTGGTAATATAGCTATGTGTACCACCTAAATGGACCCCACCATGAAGTACACATTTTTCCCAAGCCATCTAGTAGGTGGGGCCCACCTTAATATGTTTTATATGGGGACCGTCCAGCGTCCCTGGACGCTGGACGAGGCCAACTGCAGTAGAGAAGAATAGAATAAAATAAATAAATAAATAAACTTGATTTTAAAAAAAAAAAAAAAAAAAAAAAAAACTTTTGAGTGGGTTACTCTTGTAGGCCATACATTGATGTGTGAATCGGATCCACACCGTCCATTCCATTTGTCACCTTATTTTAGGCGTTGAGCCAAAATATGGGGTTAACCCAATTTTTGGGTGGGCCATAACATAGCAAACACCATTGTTACTGTTGAAATACACTTCTGATGTTCTATACATCAAAACAAATATTGGATAGTGGACTTGTTTGGTCCGTCTCGGGCTCAGGAATCCAATGGGTGGAATGGATCCACTTGATGCGGGCCCCGTTTATGAAAATCTACAGAAAAATCATTTTTTTAAAAAATAAAATAAAATCAACAACAGCAGCAGGTGCTGCTGTTGCCGTCACCAGACCAAAGGACGTCCCAGCGTCCTGCGCTGGCGGACGAGCGGACAAGCTGGGACTCACGGTCCCAGCCGTGGGCCCCACCATGATGTATGCTATGTATCTGCACCGTTCATTCGTTGGGACACCTCATGAGGTGGGCCCTCTCAAAATATCAGGCCGATATGACTTTCAGGTGGTCCACAACACAGGAAACAGTGGGATTGAAAGTTTACCGTTGAAACCCTTTTTAGTATCACAGAAGTTTTTTGATCATCATGAAAATTGTTCTTCCTATTCATCCAGGTCTGTGTGGTATTATTAACGGACTGGATGGGAGATAAAAGTTATGGTGGGCCACACATGGGACCCACCTGTGAACAGAATAGGAGTGGCTGGTGTACCGCACACCACCCTGTAGCAGCTGCATTGACGCAGCACGGTCCATAGGTACCGCCAGCAGTCGACGTCACCAAAGTTATGTGGGGCCCATCTTGATTTTTTTTTTAGGCCGTCTATTTGCTGGTGTAGCGCCCACCGTGATGTTTGGGTTTTAATCCACCCCGCATGGGCTTGGGTCCCACCCGATATAAGTGTTCTATCCACGTCATCCGTGGACCACACCATGATATAAGTATTGTATCTCCACGCCGTCCAACCTCTGACCGGTGGAGTGGATGGGTAGGAGCACCTCGTCAGCAAGTCTGTGGCGCCCACCATGAGGTATGTTTATATCCAAACCGTCCATTAACTCCCTGGCCCATGGCTAGGGAATGAGATAGATTCAATCCCTGGTGGGCCACGCATGTGGACCCACCTGTTGAGGTGTTGTATATCCAAGCGCGTCCCCATGCTAACAGTCCAGATCATGGGATCTACCAAAATTTATGTGTTTGATCTCCACCGTCCAGTGATCTGGACAGTGGAAACCACCATGATGTCAGTGCCTTACTAGCACTGTCCAGACAGCGGGACCCCTTTTTCATGTGTTTTACCCCAGGCATCCATCATCTGGGATGGTAGGTGGTCACCTGATGTATGTGAGATGTACTCACACCATTCAACATTAAAGATGTTCCTTTTTATTATTATTATTATTATTATTGTTTTTCTTTTCTTTTCCGTGGTATGACAGGGAGATTGGGATAGATTTAAATTTCACGTGGGACCTGCCACGTGTACGTGGATGTATTTTATATAACATACACATGTGTATGTGTATGGTGGCTCCATGTGGGACCCACATATGATATATGTGTTTTATCTATGTTGTTTATCAGCACCGTCCTTTGCCGAATGGTGTCATGTGGGACCACCTTGATGTACGTATGCTATGTTTCACACCATCCATTGGCCAGGACAGTGGGACCGCACCACAACACATTGGAGGTATTCGCCCTGTCCAGATACCTGGACGGTGGGAATTCACCGTGATGCACGTGTCTCATCCGTGCTGTCCAATTGGCGGACATGGGACTCCACTTTGGTGTGTGCACTATCCACATGAGGTCACATGAGATTCTACCATGATGTATGCATTTCTCTACCCTATGCATTCATTGGACGTGGTTCCACAATGGCAGCATGTAGGGCCCACCTTGATTTAATGTATTGCACCCGCACCGTCCAATCCATGGACAGTGGATGCGGATTGACTTGAGTACCTCACACCAGCTTGATATCTGAGGTATTGATGTCAACAAGTTCCACGGGGCCCACTTGATTTATGTGGTGTGTTCCCCGCCACTCATCTGTGTTACATCCTTGACCGTCCATTGGTGTGGCTCATCTATGAGGTCCACCTTGATGTACTTTAGGGCCCATGGGTCGAGGCCCATTGCGATGTATTTGGGGCCCATGGTTTGAGACCCACTGTAATGTTTGTTTGAAGCCCACCTAGGGGCTATGAGGCCCATAGATGAGGCCCATATTATCCCTGTGTTTCGTCTTAGTTGCCCATCTGTTCGAGGTGGGCTGATTGTCTAAAGGTGGAGCCCACCTTGATGTACGTATTATATATCTGCACCGTCCAAGGGCCTACCATTGATACGTGTATTGTATATTTATGCCATCTATTGGTATGGCCTGTATGGTGTGGCCCATATAATGTGGCCCATGTAATGCGACCCACTTGATATTCAAGGCCCATGGGTGAGGCCCAATGTGATGTATTCAAGGCCCATGGGCGTGGCCTGTTGTGATACACTTGAGGCCTTCGTATGAAGCCCAATGCGATACATGTGAGGCCCACTGTGATGTATTAGGCCCATGGGTTGTGGCTCATTGTAGTGTATATTAGGCCCAGGTGTGAGACCTTGGACTCACTATATGTTTAGCCTTATGAAGGCCACTCCTTGGGAGCAATGTTGGTTAGACATCCACATTGATGGGCAATGACGGTTGGATGTCCACATTGTGACCTTCCCTTAGGCCTTGTTAGGTCCAATCTCATCATTCCATTAGTGGGTTAACCCAAATAACTGGGCCCCGTTCGCCGTAGATGGATGACTCCGTGCTTTCGGATTTGATATTACCACGGCTAAGTGCTGATCTTTATGCTATAGTTGATCGGCTGATCATCTATGGACCTCACTTGTTTATCTACTGATTATCGGTGCCGATTATCGAGGCTGACGCCGGTTATCGACCCTGGTTATCGGTGCCGATTATCGATGCTGATTATCGGTGCCGATTGTCGTGACTGATTGCTGAATTCCAATTGACGTGACCGATTTGTCGATTCCAACTGTCATAGCCAATTGACCGATTATCGATCGAGGCCGATTACCGTGGCCGATTGCCGATTCTGATGGTCGTGGCCGATTGCCAATTCTGACTGTCGTGGCCGATTGTCAATTTTGATTGTCGAGGCCCGATGTGATGTATATGCAGCCTGTATTTGAGGCCGTTATGATGTGTATGCAGCCTGTGTTTGAGGCCTATTATGATATATTTGAGGCCCATGAGACATGGCCAATTCAGATTGTATATGGCCCATTAATGTGGCTCATTGGATGTATATGAGGACCATTGGTGCGCCCATGTGATGCGGTCCACTTGATGTATAAGAGGCCCATAGGATGAGGCCCATTGAGATGTATTTCTGGCCCATATAATGCGGCCCATAGCGATGTGTATTCGGCTCATGTGATGCGGCCCACTTGATGTACGTGGCCCTCTTGCGAGGCCATGAGTCCACTATATGTTTGGCCCTATGTGGGTCATTCCTTGGGGGCAATATTGGTTAAATGTTCACATTGTAGAGGTCGATTGTTGATGTCAGTTATTGATACCGATTATGAGTATGTGACTGCATAGCATCATGATCCATGCCCATATGCATCATCTGCATGTCTGTTATGAGATGTGATTGACCATTGCATATGTCATAATGCTGGTTGTTATGAGACTCCCTGATAGGCGGATATTGTCTCACATGAGTGCACGGTTTGCGCAGGATTGATGCATGACTGGATTGTATGACTCATGCATCTCGCATTATGTGCTGTGATTACTGTATGCCCTAGCGACATCAGGGTCGTAGCCTCCACAGGCATATCGTGGATGGCCAGATGGGACACCGGAAATCTGTTCTACATGGGGTACTATAGATATCCCTGGGTGAAAGTCCCTAAACCCTCTTGGTTCCAGAGGTTGCTCCAACGTCTAGACCGAGTGGGTAGATGAGCGCCGAGTGCCGATTACCAGATGGCTGCGCTCTCCACTGTGTCGTGGTCGGTTGGAAGGGGGTGTAGCCTTACCTGCCCGAGAGGAGGGGGCAAAGCTAGGCTGAGTTTGACCAGCTCGAGGAATGGGTCCGCTATCGACGAGCCGGGCCCGATATTGGCAAGCGGATAGTGAGGTCTCTTCCACTCACCTTGTTGCGCGCGATGGGGCGGCAATCTGGTATGGAGTGTAATAGACCCCGGTGATTTCCCAGAGATGAACCGTACTGATATGTGGACTTATTGAGTAGGAGTTGCATGCTCATTCATTCATTCATTCACTATCCACTTGGGCTGGTGGTGCGCAACTAATTATTGTGTACCTTCGTTACGGCAAGGATTTCGGTTAGGCGCGCGACTAACCTGAGATCAGGAGTTTACCACGCTGAGTCTTACTATCCAAATTTAGGTATGGGACTGGTTTGGATAGAAGTCCCTTGTGGTGGACCCCATAGCCTGCGATACTACGTACTATCATCCCGATTTCATACTCCAGCATGATTATTTCATTCGCACCGCATATTGCATTACATCCTCGGCATCTGATATTTGACTCCTTATCTCATAGTTGTTCTATATTGCGTATTCTGATATTGATTAACTTATGGACTTGTCCATCCTTCCGCTTACTCTGTTATCATATGATTTATATCTTGTCAGTATTTCTGTTTACTCTAATGATTCCTGCTCTTATTAGTGTTTCTACTTATTTAGACATTATATGGTTTATGGATTACCAGTTCTTCGGTATCGTATGATTATGACATTGTATTGAATACTTGACACTTACCTGGTGCACACACTTACACCACCCTCTAAGCTTTCTATAAGCTTATGCACGATAGATGCGTGCAGGTGATGTTAGGTTGCAGCAGCGTTGAGCTTGGAGCGTGCAGTGGTCTTCTGGAGCTTGACTTTTATTTATGTATTTCCCTTTCAATATTGTACTCAAACGATTATACTAGTGGATATGTGATGATGATGTTGTCTTTGTGAATTGGGTAATCTTGTGGTTATGCTTATTACTAGTTATATGTACAAAAAAAAAAAAAAAAAAAATCCTCCTTGTAGGATCACAGGATCGGAATCTGGCATATGAATGCTAGGAGCCGAGAATGGGGTACTACGGAGGCTGTCGGCACCAAATTCGGTAATCGGGATTCTTATGAATCCGATTTCCGGGTTTGGGGCGTGACAGTAACCGAACTTTTCATCACCGTACCCTAAGAATACGCACTGCCTGATCTTCATATCGAGCTTGGACCTCTCATCCTTCGGTACGTGAACGGATGTCCTGCATCCAAACACCCTAAGATGACTGTACGATGGATCCTATCCAGTCCACACCTCGGGTACTTCTCCATTCAATGAGGCTGATGGAGACCTGTTTATCAGATACACCGTTGTGTGTATTGCTTCTCCCCAGAATGTCTTGGGCAACTTCGCATGGGATAACATGTATCTGATTCTCTCAACAATGGTGCGATTCATTCGCTCAGCTACACCATTATGCTGGGGGGTCTTGGGAACCATCTATTCATGTCGTATACTCAGGGACTTACAGTACTCATGAAAGTCGCCAACATATTCACCACCATTGTCAGTGCGGATGCACTTCAATGATATACCTGTCTCTCTCTCGACCATAACATGAAACAACTTAAACACACCAAAGACCTCGTCCTTGAATTTTAAAGCATAAACCGAAACCCTCTTAGATGCATCATCTATAAAAGTAACAAAATACAATGCCCCACTCAAGGTTTTTGTCCTCATAGGACTACAAATATCAAAATAAACCAAATCTAATGCATGCACTTTATTAATATGAGAAGAAGTTTTAACAAATGAAACTCTATGCTGTTTTTCTGATAAACAATCAAGATAGGTTTTGAGAGGTGTACCTGTCACGTCTGGAAGGAGCCACTTCCTTGCTAATAGCCGAAGCCCTTTTTCACTCACGTGACCTAGACGCCTATACCATATGTCAATAGCTGAATCTTCCGCTGCGTTCAATCCACCCTTGCACACACTAAGACATGCCTTGTAAAGGATGCAACACTTCTTTCCTTTGGCTGCGATCAACGAACCTTTGATGAGCTTCCAGCGCCCATCAGCAAACTGTCTTTCATAGCCATCATCATCCAACCTTCCCGTCGACATCAAGTTGAGGAAAAAGTCTGGGATATGCCTCACATCCCTGAGAACTAATATGCAGCCCACATCAGTTTTCACATAAATATCACCAACCCCTATGATCTTCGATACGCCAGAATTTCTCATCTTCACGGTCCCATAGTCACCTGACTTGAAGCTTGTGAAGAAATCCCTGCGTGGAGTCACGTGAAAAGAAGCCCCCGAGTCTATCACTCAGTCGGTGTCCTGACTCGTCACCATGAGACATACATCATGATCTGCAGAAAGAATAACTACAACGTCACCATCTGAAGCGACCGCAGTGGAATCTGATTCATCTTCCTTATTTTTTCTTTTTCCTTTCTTGTCGTTCTTAACCTTACGACATTCATGCTTATAGTGGCCCTTCTTGCCACAATTCTAGCATTCAACATCTTTTCTGTTACTCGACTTGCCTCTTGATTTATCTCGAGCCTTCCCGTCCTTCCTGTTCTTTCCTCTCCCCCGTTCATGTGTTACAAGTGCCTCTTACTGAGTAGACCCCTGAGACTTCCTCCTTATCTCTTCATTGAAGAAACAGCTAGTAACTTGTTCCATGGATATCTTTCCGTCTGGTGCAGAGTTACTTAGAGACACCACCAATGTCTCCCAACTGTCAGGCAACGAATTAAGCAATAGTAAAGCCTACAATTCATCATCCAAGACTATCTTCATATAGGAGAGTTAGTTCACTATATTACTGACCTCATTCATGTGCTCGGTCACAGAACCACCATCCTTGAACTTGAGATTCACAAGTCGCCTTATTAGAAATTTTTTATTACAAGCTGTCTTCCTCTCATATAGCCCTTGTAGTTTCAGCCATAGGCTAGCGACTGGGGTTTCCGTAGACACATGGCGGAATACAGAATCATCCGGCCATTGTATAATAAACCCCACCGCCTTCCGGTCCAACTTATTCCAATCTTCATTAGACATATCCTTCGATTTTGTTGATATGCTTAAAATT
The DNA here is from genome assembly GCA_037074715.1 of Magnolia kwangsiensis. Lineage (NCBI taxonomy): Eukaryota > Viridiplantae > Streptophyta > Magnoliopsida > Magnoliales > Magnoliaceae > Magnolia > Magnolia kwangsiensis. The sequence continues at coordinate 9,281,374 of CM073585.1, read as the reverse complement.
GGAGAATATATATCCTTGCAATAAAGCAAGTCCTCCATCTTAGCCTTCCATATGGTCCAGTTAGAACCATTGAGGTTGATTATCCTTGATGAGCCACCTTCCATAATTCCAAACTGATCCTACCCGTTCAATGAACCTAGCTCTCTGATACTACTTTGTTGGGGGCCTTGCATAAAACCTTAGGATCTAGCCTCCCGAACAAACCAGAATTTTGGGATAATAATAACAATGAAACAAATCAAAGCAACAATCATACACTACACAAGAGATTTTTACGTGAAAAACCCTCAAAGAGGTAAAATCCACAGGACCTTGTCCAGATCAACAATCCACTCTGAAGTAGAACGTTATAACCTTCGTCACTCACACAGGAGTGGATGAACAATAAGAGAATAAAGGAAAAATAAAGGGATCTCACCGATCACGAGGACGTAGAAGCGCTGAGACTATGGCTCCCTTCCATAAGCTTCCTCTCTCTTTTTTTTCTCTCTCTCTCCTTTGATACCTTAAACTCTTTAGGAAACCATCTTGTGCTTTTTCTTCACACAACATACCCTAGAAAAACCCTAGGGACCCCTTTTTATAGTTTTAGGAAACTCCCTTCCGCATTCCAGTTGCGAAAGGACTTGTGACATGAAATCCCCGCAAAATCGTGGAACAAATCTGCGTAGGTTCGACCGGTCATGGACCTCCTACGATCGGTCGAGCACCCTCCAAAAAAATATTCCAATCGCTAGACTTTGAGTCGAGTTACGACTCGACTCCCATGACTGGTCGTACCATCCTTCAACCGGTCGAACATGGGGCAAAAACCCCATCACTTCTTGGGTTGGGTCTGTGTACGTGTAGATATTGACCTATCCATATATCAGAAATTAGTCAATCACTCCATTGATGCAATGGTGCAAGATCCAGATTGCTTAAGCAGGCGCGCCAGCACATGTGTCGTGGCTTAAAAACTTGGCAAACCCACTCCATTGCGGAGCACATGAGAGAATATGTGCAATTAAAGTAGTACATGTTTAATGCACGTGGTCCATCTGATGAGTGGATCAGCACGATTTTAGGTCCAATCGCAGTAACAATGGGGCATGCTTGAAGAAAAAATTGCAACACATGGGACAACTGGGTTCTACTGGGGCTTATACAGAGATGATCCTAGCAATGTATATTAGGCCTGTTTGAATCCTAAACTTACAAATCCAGGGGACTTTGTGAGTCTTAAGACTTCTAAATCTTGGATTTGTAAGTTTTGGAGACAATAAATCTTATTAAAATAGGACTTATAAATCCTAGAATTTTTTTATCTATTGTTTGATTAATATCCAAGACCAGATTTCATAAATCCTAGAATTAGTATATTTATTGTTTGGTTGTTGAGGCTGGACAATTAACCGCTTGCTCTAAAAGCTCAAACTGTTAGAGCATGGAAAATTAATCCATTTATCTCATAGCCCAGGCCCCACATCTCAAGACCTCGGCCGAACCCCTCTCGTGGGCCCCAAGTCTCATGGGTTAAGACCTTGGCCGAACCCTGCTCGTGGACCCCAAATCACATGGGTACCGCCTCAAGAGCCGCCCACCTCGAGTGTGTCCTCGCATCCCACAGGCTACTCCACTCAAGCCCGGTGTGAAATGCGCATTAATTACCCCCGATGAAGAGTCTTGAACACGAGACTTCCCTCGTGGGTCCCGCCCACCCCGAGTGTGCCACTGCATCCCACAGGCAACCCCACTCGAGTCCGATGTGAAAATGCCCCTACAATAATCACCCTCGGTGAAGAGTCTCAAATACGAAACCTCTCACTCTGATACCAATTTGATATAGAACAATTAATCACTTGCTCTAAAAGCTCGAACTATTAGAGCATGGTGAATTAATCCCTTTATCTCATAGCTCAGGCCCCATATCTCATGCATTAGGACCTCGGCCAAACCCGTGGGCCCCAAATCACATGGGTACTGCCTCACACGAGCCACTCACCCCGAGTGTGTCATCCCATCCCACAGGCTACCTCACTCGAACCTGGTATGAAATGCGCATTAATTATCCCCGATGAGGAGTGTCGAACATGAGACCTCCCTCGTGGGCCTCGCCCACCCCGAGTGTGCCCCTGCATCCCACAAGCAACTTCACTCGAGACCGATGTGAAAATGCCCCTGCATTAGTTGTCAGATTTGAGGACCAAACGTGTGGCAAAGCATATAAATTATAAACATAATGGCGCCCCCACAAGGTGCCCACCATATAGTAATCAGATTGCAAGTAGACATTTCCTATGGTGAGGGTGCTTCAGCTGGTGTAGTTGAAGATCCAACCCTCCTTTTTTCAGTTGTTCTGATTCCCCGCTTTTGGGGATTATAGGTCCTTTGACCGACTAGATCATTCCAGGGACTCGAAATCCATTTTGAAACAGAACACGGAATTCTCCATAGATCTATGTTTTGTAAATCTAGAATTTGCAACTCAAAGAACCAGACACGGTTTTAGTGTAGTCAAAAGACTGTAAACCCTACACAGTTGTGCTTTAAGTCCAGTCTCTCTGGAGGGGAGGCAACCAAGGTTGGCGGAACTGGTGAGTTGACTTGGGATTCACCCGACTCAACTGAGTTTTTACGCCACACTAAGTCAAAAGTAGCATGAACTTAGTGGGACAACTCAAGTTAAACCAACTAAGATGGAGAACCTGCAGCTGCTAAGTTGCATTCCAAAGATCAGATTGTTTGAACAAGCATAACCTCTAATTGGTGGATACTCGTATCTTGAAATAAGAGCATTGGATATTTTTCCATTTTAACCGTGCAATAAGTCTCAACCAATCTCATATTTAGATAATCATATACACTGTGGTTTTTTGTCCATACTACATCTAAAATCATACACATAATTTGAATGGTTTAATTTGAATTATTAATTTGCCGAATATACAATCTTTAAGTTTTTGGGCTTTTTTTTTTTTTTTTTTCTTGAACTGAAATTGTTTAGTAATCTAAAAGTACATGCTTGTCAAAACCACACTGCCAGAATACCAAGGTCTCTTTTGAAACTGGGGCTAGGCTCCAGTGATCGTTCACCACCATTTAAAAGATTATGGTCACTCTCAAATTGTACACATGGCGTACTTGCAATGTAATCTAGACAATTCAAATTGTTGTCCACTTGTTAATGCATCATAACCCAAAAACTATACTTACAATATGATACAACCCATCCGATTCTTACTTTGCGATTTGGACAACTACGTATTTGTCTTTAACCATCCATTTGGTAAACATTGTTGGATGGTTAGGATTTCTTGATTAGTTTGATTTTAGGGATATATTCCGTTGCATGATATGGCCCATGATTTAGATGGCCCGGATAGTTATACATGTGCGCCAAACATGAGAATGAAACGTCAACATTTTCAAAATGGTAGTGAACTTCATTGGAGTCTAGCCCTAGATATTGTATATGTGGCATGCATTAAATAAATAAATTAATTAAATTAAATTAAATGGAATGTAGATAGTCAACATTGCAAAAGCAGGTTTATCTATCAGTTATATATAACCTCTTATTAATGGGCATTTGTTGGCCCACATACACGAAGACATTCCATTTCACCCATCCATTAAATGGGGTCCACTATTTGGACATTAATTTAACTACTCATATGCCACGGGTATATGGCCTGAGTATTAACCATCTCTCCCATCAACATGGGATATTGTGCATGTGCCATCATGAAACCCATCATATTAATGGCATGGATGACAATGAACACAGTATCAATAGTGTGAATGAGAGACATGGAAAGATGGCCCCAATCCGATGGAACATGAATTGCCCGAGCCACCGTGGTGACTCAGCCAAGTCAAATTTTGTAGGTGAACCGAGTCAAGTATGAGTCCCAAGTTTGCCACCCTTGGTGGCACCAAAGGCAAGTGTATGCGTGTGGAGGACATGTATTCCGTAGTTAAAAGACACTGACTAGTTCTCAGGTTGAGTCGTGGCTCACCTGAGTCAGGGGTGGATCGGCCTGGCTCGTCTGGGTGAACATGGTGTCGAACCAGGTCTGAGTCAACTCGGACAAGTCACACATATTCATCCGTCTTAAAATCACTGCATATTCTTCTTCACCTTGCATCCTCTGGAGGAGCATCGAGGGGGAATAGAACCTCAGGTATTCATCCTTTTGCCTCTCCAGTTCATTTAGCTTCTCTTGTGCAGCAGCAAGCTCAGTTGTCCTGATGATCCTACACTGCAAAGATCAAACAAAGAGAATAAAAGAATCGAGGCAGTCAAGATTGCGATTTTCAGTCCTTTCCAAATGAGAAAAGAGTTCCGCTCAAAGGCTCACCTGAGTTCTAAGCTCCAAAATTTGAGGTTCTTTCTCTAAATTCTCTCCTATACAACAGTTTTATCAGCATTTAGCATCTAGAGGGATCTGCCTAGAAGGGCTGCAACTTGGGCAGATTGCGTCGGGTCAAAGGTCAACCTGAAACCGACCCAAAATACATGTAATTATTCCCAACCCAACCTGATTTCAAATCGGGTTAGAGTTTTCCAACCCACAACCCGACCTGAAACTCGGGTTGGGTCAATTGGGTATGGGTTGACCCAAACAAAAGTTGCAGCCCTACTACCTAGACAATAACAAACAAGCACAGAAAGAATGGAGCGGGCAAGATATACTCACTTGCAAGCTGTGTGGTCTCCTTTCTAAATTCATCCCATGGCTGATGACAGGAGAGAGAGGTTTAAGTCAGTACGAATATCAAACTGAAATTCATGAACTTAGGAACATCACCAATTCAATATTTTATAAGATTCATATGACCTTTGCTAAGCGCCCATGCATGTGCAATAAACCTCATGTAGACGCCACACATGTGCTAGCATGGCACAGGTGTGAGATTCATTCTATCCATCAGGTTGGCCCTGATATTGAAAACAGGTGGGTCAGAAAACTTCAGCCAAGTTTTTCAGAACCGTACATTTGTTTTGCTAACCGTGGCTCACCTGATCACTGTATCAACCTGATTCTTGGACAGTGCAATCAGTAGATTTGAACCATGCATTAAGTTCAGAACACATTTTGTAAGCTACCATGCAAACATTGCAATGATAAGGGTGATTCAATCCATCCTCAATCTGGTCTTATTTTCTATAGCAATCCTTTTTTCAAGCCATGGATGAGATAGTTACAGTTGCCTAACAAAAGTGATTCTTTAGAATCACAAGCAATACATAATGGGTTCTAACAAATAGATGGATCAAATTGTTGACTGGAGCCTTGAATGTGAGTTGGACCTAATGAACAGTCTAGATCAATGGACTGGACTGTCTAAGTGAACAATAATGAGTGCTCGGAGAGAACTGGAGCATCTTTTTTAAAAAATATTCTTTATGCTGGCCAAGCTTACGTGAAAAACTTTCAAGGTGAGCAAATGAATGCTCTGGTCAAAAAACCCAGACATAAGAAAAAAAAAAATTAATGGCAGAACATTAACGTGAATACGTCCCCTATCAGAAAGTGATAATTATGGTACAAGGACATTGAAAGGATTATAAAGCTTTCATAGACCTAATCGCTCCACGAATTCTGTGACCCTGGGAACAAATGATCTTGACCAGCAGAGACCTTAATATCCCTTGTTTGGTTGAGTATAAGCCATGGTCCATGTTCACTCCCCAAGTGTAGGGTTGTGATGTAGTAATAATTTGGTAAGACCGAGGTCGAATTCCAAGGGACTGAAACTTGTAGGTTATTTAAAATTAAGTAGAATTAGAACTAGAATAAGATGAAATTTAAATCAATTAGCAATGGGAGAATATTTGTAGAATAATTAATCTAAAACTTAGGAAAAATCAGAAATAGGAAACTAGGGATTCAGAAGATCCACTTGTAGAAATCAGAGAGATCTTATGCCTGTTTCATGAATCATAGAAATTAACTGAACTGTCATTAATTTAGTTTTCAAGAGATGAAAGGTATATGAATTAGGATGGATTCCATCACCAAACTATGCCCAAGAGACTATGGTGAACAACAGAATTAAACTAATTATCGACCAATTACATGTATGAAGGTTAGGAAGGGTACCGACATCCAACCATGCCCAGGAGACTATGGTGAACAACAGGGTTTCCTAACATCATAAACATGAAAAGGAAATAGAAATATTCAAAGCATTGCAAACCCATTGTAATTTCAGTTACAACAGACCATTAAGAACTAAAAATATTTCTAAAATAAAATTAAATCAAAATCAGTTCAATATTAAACAAAAGGCATAATTAAACGTCTCTCATCACGCTACAAGCTTCACCTCTTAGCCCTAGCTAAGAGGTTTAACCACACATAGGTGGGCTAAATCCTTTAAATAAAACAAAATATAAAGAAAAATAAGGAATTAAGAAAAGAAGAACTGTTGAAGCCGTCTTTCTCTCTCTCTTCCACTTCACGTCCAAGCTCTGGCCGTGGATCTCCACGTGATTCTCTCCTCCCAAGGTCTGAATGAATGCTCCTCACGTCCAAAACCTCCTTATATAACTGCTGGAGTGGTGAAAATCGGATTTGAATCGGATTTGGAAAGCTATGCATGCCTAGTGAAAGCTTTTTCGCAGCCAAGTTCGGTGCCTCGAAACACGCCACTTTCCTCGCTCAAATTCCAAAGAAACACCGTCCCTTAGTACTTTCTTGGGTCCTCTACATGATAGACGGTTCAGATCTGTCATATGATCAAAGATGGTGGGCCACAACCGCCTGGAAAGGTCGGTTTTCGCGGATGTGTGAAACCTTTCGCACCATTTCACTGTTATGATCGGTGGGCCCCACAGAAGCATTTTCTGAAAAATTCACCCCGTCCATTGGATTTAGGATGAAATTTCAGTCAAGAATGGGTAGTTTTGAATGTCCATTGGCATGTCTCAGAGAAGAAATAACTAAAAGATCAGATTTGAATGCTACAGGGCAGCCCTTTTGTGGCCCCTGCATCGCATACATGTGCACGCATGGATGCAAAAGGTAAGCATGGTTTTGTAGCTCTCGACGCCCTCTACAAGATGGACGGTGTGGATTATCCGTACGGGGCATGTGTGGGGTCCACTATCGACCATAAGTCGGACGTAGTTCGTCCGCTCGCTGACGTGAAACGGCTATTGCCGTTTTGGAGAAGCAATCCTGTTTGGAAGGTGTGCTGACCGCGTCAGCGGTCCTGTGCACGTCGCATGCATGTACATGTGTAATTACACACCATGCATATAGGCCCCATTGCAATGTGTTTCAGAAATCTAATCCATCCATCGCTTTTCTCAAACTAATTTAACCGTCCAAACCAAAGTTGAGGCAGCTCCAGATATCAGGTGGGCCCAGAATCAACAGTTTGTGGGTTGATCTGTCAGTTGGGGCACTTCCACAATGCTCCAGAGGCTAAAATTCGACATGTACGGTTAATTTATGGTCCTCAGGCCATGTATGAAGTTTCATGTCAATCTGATGGTGAAAACCTTGTGATCTTGCATTCTACACCAATTTCGGGCCATTTGAAGGTGAACGACTAGAATTTCTCGGTTCCCTGGAGTGCATATCTGTCGATCTTAGTCCCTGTAGTCCGTCCCTTGCCTTAGTGATCATCAGAACGTTAAATCCAAGCTTTTAGCATCCTTTTTCAGCTCAAACTTCTAAATTCAACCTGCAACATAAACACGATTAAATCAGCCGTTAAACACTATTATGCTCGTAAATCCGGACAATATCTGAGGTCTAATATGCAATATTTGACCCTCAACACAACCCCCAACCAGCATTTTGTTAGTCCCGAGAAAAGTATGCGAAAAATAAGTTGAGAATTACCCAATAATTTCTATGAACTCGAATGATTCTTTTGAAAAACAATTCAGATATTCGAATTTTAAGATTCATGGATGTTGGGCATTACTTTCTCCTGGACTCGAGTGCATGGTAAACTTCCTAGTCCAGTTCAAAATACTAATCCACTAATTAGAAAATTTCTAAACATTAAGATCCATAAGCGTATAGTGTACTCTTGGCTCATCAACATTAAGATTCAATTCTTTATTCTCAGGATATCATTGGTGATCAACAAGAGAGTTCATAATAACCAACACTTGCCTCAAAAATCATCTTTTAATTTTTTCGATTTTTTTTTTCATTAAAAGAATGTCAAGAGGAGAATCAAATTTTCACCTATAGGGAGCAAACCTACGGTGAAACTAGTCACCCAACTCTTTCCAACTGTTAACTGTGGGGAATCAAATCCACACCTATAGGGAGCAAACCCATAGTGAAGATTAATTGCCCAACCTGTTCAATTTTTATACCCTGATGGCAAGACATTTCAGGCTGGTTCCTTTCATGCTCAGTGATTACCAAGTTAATCCTTTAATATCAGACTGAAACCTTAATGTGAAAGTGAGATGTGACATGTGAACTCATGACTCAATTAATGTTTATAACTTCTAATCATGGATTAATAATTCGAACTAACTGATACTGAATTCAAGTGTCGTACATGACCAACATCACGTATCGAAATCAAAGATATCTATCAAAATCACTTCGAATTCACAGGAATTTTCAAAAAAAATTTAAAAATTTTCACAATTTTTGCTCATGACCAAGAAAAACACTGATTAGGTAACCTAATCCCCCACCCCCAACCTAAAATCTATATTGTCCTCAATGTAAAAGATATAAGCATGCAATGCACATGGGACAAAGAAAGTAAAGTGATGGGAAGATAGTACCTGAATAACGAATCGAGAGAGATTTTCCACAAGATCACAGTATGGAAGCTGGTTAGCACGAGAGAAAAAGAAAAATAAAAATAACAAAAATAAAATCCTACCTATACCACTTTCGCAGGTGCTCTCGATTGCATTTAGCGTATGCAACAAGCCTTTAAACCCCTAGGTTACCCCTAGTGGACGAGTTGTAGTCTCGTGAGGGTTTGCAGTAATGTTACCCACGAACATTGAACGATCTAACTAGAAAATGAAATGGAAAGAAAAACTGGGTTGCCTCCCAGGAGCGCTAAATTTATCGTCTTCAGCCAGACAAATAAAGCAACTATCCTAGTCCTATGAAAGCGATAACCCTACCTATACCTCCATCAGATTAGGAGATCAGTCCTGGTAAACAGGAGCACTCAGAGGCATGGACATGTCCTCTGAATCAAATGTCTCAACAAATGACTTTAATCGATGTCCATTTACTTTAAACTCCTTGCCATTTTCAGGATCTCTTATCTCGACGGCCCCGTGAGGATAAGCAGTGACAACAATATAAGGGCCGGTCCAACGAGATCGAAGCTTACCCGGAAAGAGATGTAGTCGAGAATCGTACAAAAGGACTTTCTGACCTGGCGTGAATGATTTTCGAAGAATATGTTGGTCATGAAACGCCTTCATCTTGTCCTTGTCAATTCTCGAGTTTTCATATGCATCGTTTTGGATTTCTTCAAGTTCATTTAATTGAAGTTTGCGTAACGAGCCAGCGTTGTCCAGATTGAAATTTAGATTTTTGATCACCTAGTATGCTTTATGTTCCAATTCCATAGGCAAGTGACAAGCTTTTCCATAGACAAGTCTAAAGGGAGATGTTCCAATAGGAGTTTTAAAAGCAGTACGGTACGCCCATAAGGCATCGGTCAATCGGATTGACCAATCCTTACGATCAGGGTTAACCATTTTTTTTAGGATATGTTTGATCTCTCTATTGAAAATCTTAGCTTGTCCACTTGTCTGTGGATGGTATGGGGTGCTCACCTTATGAGAGATACCATATTTCTTCATTAAACTCTCGAATGGTCTATTGCAGAAGTGTGAGCCCCCGTCACTAATGATGGCTCGAGGCATTTCGAACCGCGACAGGATATTTTCTTTCAAAAATTTAATGACCGTGCGATGGTCATTTTTGCGGTACGGAATTGCTTCGACCCATTTAGTGACATAGTCTACGGCGAGCAAAATATACAGATTTCCAAATGATTGGGGGAATGGTCCCATGAAATCAATGTCCCAGCAATCAAATGCTTCTATAATAAGGATGGAATTCAAGGGCATCATATTTCGACGGGACAATGCTTCCAATTTCTGACAACGCTCACAAGCCTTGCAAAACTCATGAGTGTCTCTGAACATAGTGGGCCAGTAAAAGCCACACTATAGAATCTTGGCCGTGGTCTTTTTAGCAGAAAAGTGACCACTACAGGCCTGTGAGTGATAGAAGGAGATGACACTCTGATGCTCATCGTCTGGCACACATCTCCTTAAGATTTGGTCTGGACAATATTTAAACAAATATGGATCATCCCAGAAAAATTTACGCACCTTGGTAAAGAATTTCTTCTGATCTTGTGACGTCCAGTGTGTCGGTATGACACCTGTAGCAAGATAATTAGCAATATCAGCGAACCAAGGTGAATGAGAGACTCTAAACAGTTGTTCATCAGGGAACATGTCATTGATATAGGTCACCTCAAGGGAATCAGAGGTATTAAGGCGAGAAAGATGATCGGCCACTACGTTCTCTACTCCCTTTTTGTCTTTAATTTCCAAATCAAATTCTTGGAGGAGAAGGATCCATCGTATCAAGCGGGGCTTAGAATCATTCTTAGAGAGAAGATACTTAAATGCCGCATGGTCTGTATAGATGATAATCTTGGATCAGATCAGGTAGGACCTAAATTTATCCAAAGCCAACACTACGGCTAAGAGTTCCTTTTCCGTAGTCGAATAGTTCACTTGGGAAGGATTTAGAGTCCTACTTGCGTAGTGAATGACATAAGGCCGCTTATCTTTTCTTTGGCCTAGAACCGCTCCAAGAGCATAATCAGAGGCGTCGCACATAAGTTCAAAATGAAGACTCTAGTCGGGTGGCTGCATGATAGGTGCAGTGGTTAACATGCCTTTAAGCTTAGTGAAAGCTTCTTGGCACTGCTCAGTCCACTCGTATGGTGTATCCTTTTGAAGAAGATTACATAAAGGACGAGAGATGAGACTAAAGTCCTTTATGAATCGTCTGTAGAATCCTGCATGTCCTAAGAAGGATCGCACGTCTCTGATGTTCTTGGGTGGAGGTAGGTTAGAGATAAGATCAATTTTTACCTTATCTACCGCGATTCCTTTTGACGAGATGATGTGTCCAAGGACAATTCCCTTCTGAACCATGAAATGACACTTCTCCCAATTAAGTACCAGATTCTTTTCTTCACATCTTTTCAGCACACATTTAAGACCTGCTAAGCACTCGCTGAAAGATGAACCGAAAATAGAGAAATCGTCCATGAAGACCTCTAAATATTTTCCCACCATGTCAGAAAAGATATTCATCATGCATCGCTGAAAGGTGGCAGGGGCATTACATAACCCGAATGGCATCCTTCTGTAAGCAAAGGTGCCATAGGGACATGTAAATGTGGTCTTTTCCTGATCTTCAGGGGCGATTTCAATCTGATTATACTCTGAATACCCGTCAAGGAAACAGTAATAGGAATGACCAGCTAACCTTTTCAAGATCTGATCTATAAAGGGCAAAGGAAAGTGGTCCTTCCTAGTGACGGTATTCAGCTTCCTGTAGTCAATGCACATTCTCTGACCAGTAGTAACTCTGGTCGGCACGAGTTCATTATTGGCATTGGCTACGATGGTGATCCTGGACTTCTTAGGAACCACCTGAGTTGGACTCACCCATTGACTATCGGATATGGGGTATATGATCCCTACTTCCAATGGTTTGAGAACCTCGGCCTTAACCACTTCCTTCATGTTTGGATTCAGTCTACGTTGTGATTGCCGAACAGCTTTTGCATTGTCCTCAAGATATATACGGTGAGTACAAATCGATGGGTTAATTCCTTTGAGGTCCGCCATCGTCCATCCAAGAGCTCCCTTATGCTCAATGAGAGTAGATATCAGCATACTCTCTTGTTCTTTCTCCAGGTGGGCCGAGATCACCACCGGATATGTCTCATCTTGACCTAAAAAGACATATTTTAAATCAGAGGGCAAAGGTTTTAGGTCAAGCTTCAGTGGCTTGAGGTTAGACGGTAGAGGCACTACATCAGTTTGGGGCAATTCTTCAATTTGTGGCTTCCACCGGTTAACTTCAAGTACCGGTGCAGTATCAAACATGACACACGTCTCCCTAATTATATCATCATCAAGATCATGGGAGTGGGCCAGGTATGTCTCTAGAGGATCAGAGGATAAGGTGAGAGGCGTTCTATCTTCCACAAAAGAATCAATCATGTTAACATCGTGGAGATCGTCATCATCCTCCGAGTTGCTACCGTTATTGAAAAAGATATTCAATTCCAATGTCAAATTTGTTCACTCCCCAAGTGCAGGGTTGTGATGTAGTAATAACTCGGTAAGACCGAGGTCGAATCCCAAGGGACTGAAACTTGTACGTTATCTAAAATTAAGTAGAATTAGAACTAGAATAAGATGAAATTTAAATCAATTAGCAATGGGAGAATATTTACAGAATAATTAATCTAAAACTTAGGAAAAATCAGAAATAGGAAACTAGGGATTCAGAAGATCCACTTGTAGGGATCAAGGAGATCCTATGCTTTCTTCAAGAATCATGGAGTTTAAACTGAACTGTCATTGATCTAGTTTTCAAGAGATGAAAGGTATATGAATTAGAATGGATTCCATCACCAAACCATGCCCAAGAGACTATGGCGAACAACAGAATTAAACTAATTATCAACCAATCACATGTATGAAGGTTAGGAAGGGTACCGACATCCAACCAAGCCCAGGAGACTATGGTGAACAACAGGGTTTCCTAACATTATAAACATGAAAAGGAAATAGAAATATTCAAAGCATTGCAGACCCATTGTAATTTCAGTCACAACAGACCATTAAGAACTAAAAATATTTTCAAAATAAAATTAAATCAAAATCAGTTCAATATTAAACAAAAGGCATAATTAAACGTCTCCCATCACGCTACAAGCTTCACCTCTTAGCCCTAGCTAAGAGGTTTAGCCACACATAGGTGGGCTGAATCCTTTAAATAAAATAAAATATAAAGAAAAATAAGGAATTAAGAAAAGAAGAAGAACTGTTGAAGCCGTCTTTCTCTCTCTCTTCCACTTCACGTCCAAGCTCTGGCCGTGGATCTCCACGTGATTCTCTCCTCCCAAGGTCTGAATGAATACTCTCCACGTCCAAAACCTCCTTATATAACTGCTGGAGTGGTGAAAATCGAATTTGAATCGGATTCGGAAAGCTATGCATGCCTAGTGAAAGCTTTTTCGCAGCCAAGTTCGGTGCCTCGAAACACGCCACTTTCCTCGATCAAATTCCAAAGAAACACCGTCCCTTAGTACTTTCTTGGGTCCTCTACATGATAGACGGTTCAGATCTGTCATATGATCAAAGATGGTAGGCCACAACCGCCTGGAAAGGTAAGTTTTCGTGGATGTGCGAAACCTTTCGCACCATTTCGCTGTTGTGATCGGTGGACCCCACAAAAGTATTTTCTGAAAAATTCACCCTGTCCATTGGATTCAGGACGAAATTTCAGTCAAGAATGGATAGTTTTGAATGTCCATTGGCATGTTTCAGAGAAGAAATAACTAAAAGATCAGATTTGAATGCTACAGGGCAGCCCTTTTGTGGCCCCTGTATCACACACATGTGCACGCATGGATGCAAAAGGTAAGCATGGTTTTGTAGCTCTCGACGCCCTCTACAAGATGGATGGTGTGGATTATCCGTACGGGGCATGTGTGGGGTCCACTATCGACCGTAAGTCGGACGTAGTTCATCCGCTCGCTGACGTGAAACGACTATTGCCATCTTGGAGAAGCAGTCCTGTTTTGGAAGGTGCGTTGACCGCGTCAGCGGTCCTGTGCACGTCGCATGCATGTACATGTGTAATTACTCACCATGCATATAGGCCCCATTGCAATGTGTTTCAGAAATCTAATCCGTCCATCCCTTTTCTCAAACTAATTTAACCGTCCAAACCAAAGTTGAGGCAGCTCCAGATATCAGGTGGGCCCAGAATCAACGGTTTGTGGGCTGATCTGTCAGTTGGGGCACTTCCACAATGCTCCAGAGGCTGAAATTCGACATGTATGGTTAATTTATGGTCCTCAGGCCATGTATGAAGTTTCGTGTCAATCTGATGGTGAAAACCTTGTGATCTTACATTCTACACCAATTTCAGGCCATTTGAAGGTGAACGACTAGAATTTCTCGGTTCCCTGGAGTGCATATCTGTCGATCCTAGTCCCTGGAGTCCGTCCCTTGCCTTAGTGATCATCAGAACGTTAAATCCAAGCTTTTAACATCCTTTTTCAGCTCAAGCTTTTAAATTCAACCTGCAACACAAACACGATTAAATCAGCCGTTAAACACTATTATGCTCGTAAATCCGGACAATATCTGGGGTATAATATGCAATATTTGACCCTCAACAGTCCATTGAGCGACAATTCCCTCTCTGTTCAAGAAGTCTTCAAACTCATTCAATTGATACTCTTCGCCCCTCAATCTGACCTCAGAACCTTGATGCTCCTTTCTAGTGGCTCTCAACGAGGCCTTGTATCTTTTAAATGTCTATAAGACATCTGATTTATTATATATTGTTCACTCCCTAAGTGCAGGGTTGTGATGTAGTAATAACTCGGTAAGAACGAGGTTGAATCCCAAGGGACTGAAACTCGTACGTTATCTAAAGTTAAGTAGAATTAGAACTAGAATAAGGTGAAATCTAAACTAATTGTAATTTGAGGGATAATGGTGGAATAATTATTCTAAAACTTAAGAAAATTCAGAGATAGGAAACTAGGGATTCAGAGGATCCACTTGTAGGGATCAGGGAGATCCTATGCTTTCTTCAAGAATCATGGAGTTTAAACTGAACTGTCATTGATCTAGTTTTCAAGAGATGAAAGGTATATAAATTAGAATGGATTCCATCACCAAACCATGCCCAAGAGACTATAGCAAACAACAGAATTAAACTAGTTACCAACCAATCACATGTATGAAGGTTAGGAAGGGTACCGACATCCGACCATGCCAAGGACACTATGGTGAATAACAGGGCTTCCTGACGTTATAAACATAAAAGGAAAAGCAAATATTCAAAGCCATCGCAGACCCACTGTAATTTCAGTTACAATAGACCATTAAAGACTAAAAATATTTCCATACTAATCAAACTAAAATCAACTTCAATTCATACATTAAAATTAAATTAAAAGCATAGAATCACCCATCTCATTACAAGCTTCACCTCTTAGCCCTAGCTAAGAGGATTAGCTAGCCATGAATGGGCTGGAATCCCTTAAACAAAATAAAAGAAAAGAAAAGGAAAGAAGTACTCTAACTCTCTCTCCCTCTCTCTCTCTCTTCTTCACGTTCAAAACCTAGCTGTCGATTGCCTCCCTCACGTTCTCTCTCTTCCTGTTTATAGTTCTCAAGGACGGTGGGGAGGAGCTTTTCGCACCCAGAGGCGGTGAGAAATTCGACAGGACTCCCTGTTTTACGCAGCAACTAAAATCGCATGGAAAGCTTGCGTTTAAGGAGTTACTTTGGACGGACGGCCGTCCATCCTTCCCGTAGAAATTCATGGCTGGAATAATCCCAGACCTGAACAGCCTTTGAACGGTCCAGATTGGCTAGCCTATCACAGCCGTGATCGTGTTTTGGCCTGCAATTTTCGGTCGTGCGTAAGCAGGGTTGCGTACATCTTACGCTGTTGAGGTCGGTGGTCCCCCGATAAGTGCTATATGGAAAATCTAATCCGACCAATGGCTTCCCCTTGCGAAACCGGTCGGACATGGCTACTTTTGATTCTGTTTCGGTGTGGTCCACCAGACTTTTCTCGCTGCCGTTCGTTCGACGTTTGAAGGATCGAAACCGATCTCCGATTGTATTGTAAACTTTCTCCACCTAGGTCTTGGTGATAGGGGCCTTGGAAAGCCAATGGACGGTCCAGATTGTCCGTTTGAGCAGTGGATGGGGTCCACAACTGAGAACCGACAACTGCTTCTCGGTCGCTGTTTAAACGAAAAAGGAAACTTCTGTTTTGCGGAAGGTAGT
This sequence comes from Magnolia kwangsiensis, assembly GCA_037074715.1. Taxonomy (NCBI): domain Eukaryota; kingdom Viridiplantae; phylum Streptophyta; class Magnoliopsida; order Magnoliales; family Magnoliaceae; genus Magnolia; species Magnolia kwangsiensis. Next base: position 9,265,290 of record CM073585.1, on the reverse strand, counting down.
CGGTCAAACCGACTTTGACTCAACCGGCTGGTCCGGTGCGGCGCGGGCGTGTGTACTCTATGTACACACGTTGTAAATGTGGGGTCCACTGAGATATTTCTACGAAATCCAATCCATCCATTCATTTTGTCATCTCATTTTAACCATGGGGACCAAATCTGAAGCATATCTGGGACCCCAGGTGGGCCCCAATTTACCGATCTACAGGATGATCTGTTTGTTAAGCCACTTTCAGGGGGATCCAACGGCTGAAATTCGACGTGTACGGTTAATTCATGATTTTCAGGCCATGTATATAGTTTCAAGCTGAAGGGATGGTGAAAACCCCATGATCTTGCATTCTGGACCAGTTTCGGGCCATTTTTAACGTGAACGGCTTGATTTCCTCGGATCCGCAGTGTTTAAATCATTGATCTTGGTCTCATGGAGTCTCATCCAATGCCTTGGTGAATTTTGAATGTTAAATCCATGCTTTTAGCCTCTTATTTCAATCCAAGCTCGTAATTATACCTTGCAGCACAAACACAGTTAAATCAGACTGTTAGACAGTACAATGTTCATAAATCCAGGCAATAACTGAGGTCTAATATATAATATTTGACCCTCAACATATATCGGGTAAAGATGGCTGAATTGTGAGTAATCATCAAAGAATGTGAAAATTTACTCAAATCCTCCCCTTATTTTGATATTGAACGAGCCACATGCATCAATGTGCACTATCTCAAGGAGTTAAGTCATTTTGTCCTTGCTTTCCTTTGGTAAGTGCTTTCTCGTAAGCTTCACATGCAGATGGGCTATGCATGTAGGCATAGATTCCTTTTGGACATTAGGAACGATCCCATCATTCATTAACCTCTTGAGCTTGTCCTTGTTGGATGACTAATGACATAGGGATGGACGTGATGAGGTCGATCATCGTCTTCCTCAAGGGGATAACTGCTCCGAATCCTTGGAGCTTCTTTGGACTCCTCATAAAGATATACCTTGAATCCATGAGGAAAATACGAAAATAGAAATAAATTTGACAAATTCGAAAGTTGATTGATAGATGATAAAAATAAATTTAAAACCCTTTAAATAGTGATACCAAATCTTGGAAGAAGTTTCGGAATCAAACTCCAACTCAAACTCCCTAAAATTCGTGGCTTAAATAGTAAACTTACTATTTATAGATGGTCTTGATTTCCACTAAACCTCATGGTTTTCGCCCAAAAATAGTGTCCTATTTGGCTTTACCATGTTATTCTACTAATTTTTCTAAGAACTTTTCATGTTGGACACAACTCCTAAAGCTCAAAGGATGAAGAGTTATAATCAAACTAAAACTTACTATAAATAGTAAAAACGAAAATAAATTGGATTTTTGACCATCAATCAGATGGAATCTCGCAAATTTGGTGTGGGCAACCCAGCGCAGCGGATTGGTTGGCTAAAGTAGCTTCTCCTACCCCAAGATCATATCAGGTAATGTCGAATAACTCATTCTGGTTTACGAGATACACCCATTTTAAGGTTCTGACGGTCCAGATCATTTTCGCCTCCAATCAGGCCTTCTCTAGTCCATCTTGGACATGAAAGTGTCTATGACGCACTCTACATCAATCCCCTCCACTTCAAAAGAACTCGTCCTCGAGTTCTCGTCCTACTTCGGTTCATGATACTCGGTCAAGTATGCGACATTGAAAGTACGCAAGATCTCTATGTCATTCGGAAGATCGACAACATAAGCGTTGTCATCGATCTTTCGGAGTATTGGTACCAGTCTAATCTTCTTGTTTTTCAACTTGTTGCAAGTCCTGGTCAGAAATATCTCCTTTCGTAGATGGACCATAATTTGGTCGCCCACCTCAAACAACTTTTGTCGTCGATGCTTGTCGGCTTGCTCATTGTATTTGTCATTCAAGGCATGCAATTTAGCTTGCACCTCCGCATGAATGCCCATAATTCGGTCAGCCATGTTTTCTACTGCAATGCTCATGCTCGGAAGCTTGGGCAAAGCGACCAGATCAAGTGTGTGGTGAGGCACTCGACCATAAACAATCTTGAATGAAGACTTTTCTGTCAAGCGGTCCACCATGTTGTTGAATGCAAACTTCGCTTGAGATAAGGTCAAATCCCACTACTTCGGTTTTTCACCTAAAATGCATTGAATAAGGTTACCTAATGTGCGATTCACTACTTTAATCTGTCCATTAGTCTGTGGGTGGTAGGCACTGCTGAACTGAAATTGTGTACCAAACTGACTCCACAAAGTCCACCAGAATTGGCAAATGAACTTCGTGTCACGGTCAGAAATAATGATCTTGGGAACCCCTTGTAGTCGCACGACCTTTCTAAAGAATAGGATCGCCATGTGTATTACATCGAGGGTGGGTCTTCTTACATGGGATAAAATACGCCACCATGAACGTTGAATCCATGTCACGCTGTGTTCGTGGGAGATCAAGCACGAAGTACATAGATAAATCCTCCAAAGGGTTGTCAAGCACAAGTAATAGGGTGTAGAGGCTCGTAATCTGAGACTGCCCCTTAGAGGTCTGACAAACATGACAGCATTGCACTGTTTTTCTCACATCACGTACTAATTGCGGCTAGTAATACTGCTCCTCCACAAGAGCCCGCGTCTTGTCTCGTCCAAGGTGTCCACCAAGGCCACCTACATGTAGCTCCTGAATAATCTGTTCCCTTAAAGAACTTTGAGGGATGCACAATCGATTCCCTTTAAAGAGGTAATTGTCTTGCATATATAGGTCACTAAGATAACCTTCTTGGCACATCATCCATGAATTCTTGAAGTACTTGTCCTCAGCATACAGCTCCTTAAGACAGTCAAAGCTTACCACCCCATTACTCATTGTAATAAGCAGTGATGCACGACGGCTAAGTGCATTAGCCACCTTATTTTGCTACCCTGACTTGTGCTTCAGAACGAATGTAAATTCTTACAAAAATGCAACCCATCTAGCATGCACACGATTCATGTTAGCCCGATAATTAACAAGGCTTGATGATCAATGTAGAGAACAAACTCTATTTGAATCAGATAATGTCGCCAGTGTTGCAGCGCTTGAACAATTGCGTACAACTCGAGCTCATATATCAACCACTTCTTTTGAGCTTCGCTAAGCTTCTCGCTATAAAAGGCTACCAGCCTGCCTTCCTGTGATAAGACTCTTCTAATTTCGACATACGAGGCGTCACACCCAACCTCAAACAACTTATCGAAACTAGGAAGAACTAAGACCGGTATTGTAGACAACCGATACTTGATTTCAACAAAGCTCTTGTTAGCCTCATCGGTCCACTGAAACGACTCATTTTTCATGCAATTTGTAATAGGTGTGACTATTGTAATGAAATTTCGTATGAATCAACGATAGAAGGCTGCCAACCCATAGAAACTCCTCACTTCATGAATGTTCGTCGGGATCGGCCATTCCCTGATGGCTCGTACCTTTTCATTATCCACACGGATGTCGGTGAACGTTACGAAAAATCCTAAGAACAATAGATTATCTGTTAAAAAACTGCATTTCTACAAGTTGAGATACAATTTATTAACTTGCAAGACCTGTAGCACCTGCCTAAGATGTTCTTTGTGCTCCATCTCATCCTGGCTATATATCAGGATGTCATTAAAATATACTACCACAAATTGGCCAATGAACGGCTTCAGCACTTGATTCATCATACACATAAATTTTTTTGGTGTGTTTGATAGACCGAAGGGCATGACCAGCCACTCATACAACCATTCCTTAGTCTTGAATGCCATTTTCCACTTATCATCGTGTCAGATACAAATCTGATGGTACCCGCTCCTCAAATCTAGTTTAGGGCCTATTTAGATTCGCATATAGTATTGTATTGTATTATATTTGGGTACTATTCATGTATACATTGGATGGTTTTCAGAATACATCCAAATCAATCATATACTAATCAATGTTTGGATAGGAGGTATTATTTGGCATAGTATACAATATGTTATACAGATCAATGTTTGGATAGAACGTATTATGTCTGCATATTGTACAATCTTAATTGGGTCGGGTGGCTTGTTTGACGTATAAAACTTTATGATTTCTAGCCCAGATGATTTTCATGTTAAAATGAACGGTCCCGATCTTACACTGCATATGTACCAGATATCTTGTAATCATACAAATTTCAAACTTTCATCCGCTACCGAATACAGTGCAATGAATACGAAGTATTGACAGCAACAGAATCCACTGATAATACTCTACTGTCAGTTCAAAAATTTGGCTGGAGTTTGTATTCGCACGCATGGGATTCAACTCATATTCACTCCAATCTAAACATGGTAAACGTCAAATCATAACTTCTAATACGATACAATACATCCCAAAATGTGTATCCAAATAGGCCCTTGGAGAACACATTGGCACCTTCTAACATATCGAACATGTCGTCCAACAGTGGTATTAGGAACCGATATTTGATAGTTATCTTGTTAATTGTCTGGCTGTCGACAAACATGTGCCAGCTTCCATCTTTCTTAACACATGGGCTCATGCTCTCTCTCAAAAGACCCTTATGGATCAATTCCTCCACCTACCCCTGAAGTATCTCATACTTTTTTGGACGCATCTGATAGTGAAGGCGGTTAGGCAAGCTAGCCCCAAGAATGAGGTCTCTGTGATGTTGGATATGCCGCATGGGGGGCAATACATTGGGTAACTCTTCAGGCTAGATTTTCTTGAATTCATTCAGTAATGGCCTTAAACTTTGGGGAATGTTTAAGGGCTCTGATTCTTCACCCTTTACCACTATAGCGTATACCTCGCCGGTTTCCTTGGATTCCTCTATGAAATCCCGAATGGTCAGGAGGGAACTCCCCTCCACGTTAGAAGCTTCAGGGTGGTTCTTTGGTGTCATAGGGACAAGGACCATCTTTCAACCGTCTTTGATGAAAATGTAAACATTGTCTTGTCCTCGGTGGATCGCATAACAATCTGACTGTCATGGTCGCCAGAGTAACATATAGCATGTTTCCATGTTGACCACATCACAAAGTACTTGATCCTTATAGTTTTTTACTAATTGAAAATGAGATAGTGCATTGTTCGATTACCTTGGTCTCATTCGCATTTTTTATCTAGCCAGTCGAGTAAGGGGAATGACGTTTTGTCGTAGGTAGCCGTAACTCGTCTACAATCACTTTCGAGATGTTCTCGCTATTATCATTGTCTATGATTACATCACAGACATTTCCATTGACGGTATACCATGTACAGAATATATTGTGTCGTTGTGAATGCAACTCCTTCCGTGGGGTGTACAGTAATCACCTCACGACCAAGGATACGCCATGATCCTCGGTCGTCACATTGTTTATCACTAGCTCCTTCGTCAGCGGCTTGTTCATCTTCATCAACGCCAGGATCTTCTTCTGCTGCATCACCTTCAGTGCCCACTTCGTTATTGATCAAGAGGGTTGTGAGGCATTGAGGGTAGGTATTTGATAAGTGACCCGATTGGCCACAGTGGTAACAAGTGTTCTGCCTTGGCCGACCACAAGGATTTGGAATCTTACACAGGGCCATGTTGTGGGTGCTACACGTTGAGGCCTAGATGGGCCGCTCCCTGTGTCACGGTTTACGGTTGCAGAAGGTTGAAGACGTTCTCCTATTGGTTCTTTTCCTCGTGCCAGCACTGAATCCTGTGTGGGACCCGTCATGGGGGGTCGAGTTGAAGGATGAGGCTGAGTAGGGACTCTTGCAAGCAACATTTCCTCCCTACTTGCCAATTGAACCGCCTCATCGACGGTCTCAAACAGGGCATTTAAACTCAGGCCTGAATTGCTGATCAAAATCCACCCATGAATCGTGCTACCTTCTGTGATTCGATTTCTGACAGATCATTTTGCATCGCCAATCACTGGAATTCTTCGATGTAATCTGTGGTGTTTTAATTCCCTTGCCAACAATTTTGGTATTGTTGGAACAACACTTGCTCGTAATCACTAGGGAGGAATCGTGATTGAAGAAGGCGTCTCGTCCATGGCCATAATGAGATGGACGCCTTGTTCTGTGAGGCACATGAGAGTTATAATTGCTCCCTGATGTAGGACATGAAATTCAAGTATGATATGCAAGATTTTCAGGCATTAGATTACACTAGTTCAGAAACAATTACACAAAATTCAACATTCCATACAAAGTTTCAAACACTCAATCAAGGGAAATCTTATGTGGGGCCAGGTCTACACATGCTAGGGCCGGATCAATTAAAATTATAGACCAAACAAGAATCAAAGAAGGGTAAATTCATCTACACATGCACAGAAATAATTCCAAGGGATTTAGAAATTTCAATTAGGAAAACTCTAAGGTTGAAGAAAGGGCATAAAATTGAGGATTTGAGTAATTTAGGGTTAGGTTTAAAGATTTTGGGTGAAAGCGGAGTGAAAGAGAGGATAAAAAGAACCAGAGAAGTACCGCACGTGTGGACAGCAACAACAGCCCAGACGCATGTGCATTTGATCCTGACCGCATGTGTGTGGGGCCTACTATTCAGAAAAAGGCCAGCTTGGCCTTGGTCGGCCAAGGATGGGCTCCAAAACTCCCAAATCTTAGCTCGATCCGATGCACGGTTTGTGCATGGTGTTCTGCCAAAGTTTCAGCCTTCCTGCAAAGCCAAATTCTAGAAATCTGGTGTAGAAAGAAAAACGGCTACAATAGAGGATAGATTTGAAGCGCAGATGATTGTAGGAGAAGAGAAATATAGATAGAAGGTGGGGGCGAATCGAGATAGGTGTAGCTTCGCACTACGATAGTCAGCCCTTCGAGGAAGGAAGGATTTCGCACCTAATTGAATCTCCACAACTCAAAAATTAAGAGCAAAAAAATGCAGCAATTTTATTAATCATCATTGAATCAAAAAGACTACAAGGGGTGCCTATTTATAATAAAACCATACACCCCAAAACTCGCGCCATGTGCGCAACATATTACTTGACGATGAAGTAAGAAAAAATAACAACTAATCGAAGTAATCTAAACTATCCATGATACTCTTAGTAACCATAATAAGCAAAACCTAAAATACTAGATTAATTAGAATAGTGGGCCACAATCATGAAAACCCATAGTGAGCTTTACATGACTATTGAGTCCACTCCAAAGAACCAAAATGCAGTCCTCTAACTATGAGGTCCTCTCTGGACGTCGTTATTGATACAGATCGATGGTGGGGCCCTCCTCCTTACGTACGTGCGTAGGGGGTGTGTGTGCGCGCGTGATGTTCCCATCACTCCCACTATGCAGAAGTATCAGATTTTAATTTGAATGTTACTAATTTTAACTTTTTATGTTTCAGCATGTCCATGTAATCAAATATCATTCTACTTTGGGTAGCTAGTCGAGGAAATCTTCTATACGTAATAAATCATTAAAACTGGGAAGTTCAGCCTTACCTCGATAGTCTCTTTCAGCATGATCTAGACGATCACCCCCATGAACTGGTCGTCAGGCAAAGCCATCATCGAGGTCTCATCACTGGAGCTCGAATCATCTGGGATAGCCCTACGATTCACCACTGGTAGTGCTCTACGAAAATTGGGTTTATGTCGTGTAGCAACCATGGGCGGTTGAGCATCGCCTTAGGCCTAGTGCAGAATTATCATGTCCATAAGATGGTCGAGGGTTGCCTAATGGTCACCTGACTCTCCCGGTGGAAAGCTTTCATTCTTTCCAAAAGATAACGAATCCATAGATCACCGTTCACAGGATTTTAGACCATACCTTCGTCATTTTCCATCGGTCTGAGGGGAGTCCTCGCTCTGATACCAATTAACCCAGGGATGGACGTGATGAGGTCGATCATCGTCTTCCTCAAGGGGATAACTGCTCCGAATCCACGAAGCTTCTCTAGACTCCTCACAGAGATACCTAGAATCCACGAGGAAAATAAGAAAATAGAAATAAATTCTACAAATTCAAAAATTGATTGATAGATGATAAAAATGAATTTACAACCCTTAAAATAGTGATACTAAATCTTAGAAGAAGTTTCAGAATCAAACTCCCTAAAATTTGTGACTTACTATAAATAGTAAACATACTATTTATAGATGGTCCTGATTTCCATTAGACCTCATGGTTTTCAGCCAAAAATAGTAAGTGTCCTATTTAGCTTACTGCGTTATTCTCCTAATTTTTCTAAGCGCTTTTCATGTTGGACACAACTCTTAAAGCTTAAAGGATGAAGAGTTATAATCAAACTAAAACTAACTATAAATAGTAAAAATGAAAATAAAATGGATTTTTTATCGTCGATCTGATGGAATCTCTTAAATTCAATGTGGGAAACCCGACCTAAAAGGGTTGGTTGGCTAAAGTAGCTTCTCCTACCCCAAAATCATTTATGGTATGGCGAATAACTCATTCCGATTTGTGAGATACGCCTATTTTAAGGTTCGGTCCGGATCACTTCCACCTCCGATCGGGCCTTCTCTGGTCCATCTTGGACATGAAAGCATCAGCGACCTGCTCTACATCAACCAAGCTGCAAGTGCCAAAGGTAGAGCGGAAATGTCCTCGTGTGCTCCTTTCCTAAATCCTTCTGCTATGGGCTTATGGCATTATGTATTTCATGCTAATTTGAGGTGATCGGGAGGGTAAAAATGATATACAATTTACCCATTAGCACACCAAATGCCATCACCTTATTTTCATGTTGCATCTAAACCATAGTCCTGAACATGAAGGTGTATCCCTGATCAATCAATCTTAGATATATATATCAGGTTTCCTAATGGTAGGTCTATAAACACACTAATGGAGTATTATTCTTTTATTTCCACCCAATTTAAGAACCACCTTCTCCATATGTATGTCTTGTCTTCCCATGGCTACCTAACCTTAGTTAACAATGCAATGAGTTGCAAATATGTGATAGCGGACAACCAACCGGCACACCAAAAGCTCAAGAGCTTATGGGGAAGGACCAGTTTACCCCTCTATATGCAAGCCTTTCCAAACAAACCCAGGTAAGAGCTCCCCATGGGCAACCCCCACTTCGTATGGGTCCCTGAATTGCATGATCCCACAGTGGGCACTACCTCATGGTCATTCCTGCATCTCACAGACCCCATCTCGTGGGCCACCCCACCCCAGCATGGAGGTACAGTGCATCATTGAAATCGCACCAAGATGCCCTCGCATCACCCAACCACGCCAGTAAAGAGACTCGAATATTGGGCTCCTGCTCTAATAACATTTTGATAGCGAACAACCACCACACCAAAAGCTCCAAAATTGATGGACAATGACCGGTTTATCCTTATATGCAGGTCCTCCCAAGCAAACCCAGGCAAGACCTGCTCGTGGACAATCCCCGCTTCGCAAGGGCCTTCGAATCGAACGGTCCCACAATGGGCCCCACCTTGTGGCCATTCTGTATCTCACAAACCCCACCACGTGGGCCACCCCACCCTAGCGTGGAGATACGATGCATCATTAGAATCACACCAAGATGCCCCTGCATCATCCACCAACGCCAGTGAGGAGACTTGAACACTAGGCTCCAGCTCTAATACCATTTTGATAGCAGACAACCGACCAGTGCATCAAAAGCTTCAGAGCTGATGAGGAACGATCGGTTTATCTCTATATTCAGGCCATCCAAGGCAAAACCAAGCAAGACCTCCCCATGGGCAACCCCTGCTATGCACAGGTCCTCGAATTGCACGGTCCCATAGTGGGCCCCACCTCATGGCCATTACTGCATCTCACAGACCCCAACTCGTGGGTCACCCCACCCCAGCATGGAGATATGGTGCATCATTGAAATTACACCAAGATACCCCCACATCATCCACCCACGCTGGTGAGGAGACTCAAAACACTGGGCTCCTGCTCTGATACCATTTTGATAATGAACAATCGACCAACGCAGCAAAAGCTCCAAAGTTGATGCGGAAGGATCGGTTTATCCCCATATGCAGGCCTTCCCAGGCAAGCCTAAGCGAGACCTCCCCCTCCCTCGCTTCCCATTAGTCCCCAAATTGCACGATCCCACAATGGGCCCCACCTTGTGGGCCACCCCACCCTAACGTGGAGATACAATGCATCATTGGAATCACACCAAGATGCCTCCGCATTAATATGTATGATTCTACGTCAATGCACCAGGAATTAGATATCATGGAGTCATGGAGATGTAGTTCATCCCACATAAATAAAAATCATTGCCACAAGCAAGGCAATCATGCATCTATATAGGCTCAATACCCCTTGGATTACTTTCACAGCAAGGTATCTTGGACAACTCATACTATCACTAGGGATCAACAAGTAGACTTTCACTCACAAGAATATGCATACACATGAATGTTAATCAATGTAAGGGAATATAACGTACCTCATGCTAGGGAATAATTTTAGTCTTGGTACTTAAGTGTGATAGATGAGTCCCCTCGACCTATCTACTCTCGTTGCCAACAAGTAGCTAATAAACATGAGTGCACCAAGGTATTCCGTAATAGTAATGGTGGCCATAACGGCCATCACTGTTACCTTTACAATACGGGTCGTAACGGCTATTACAGCCCTTGAAACGGCTATTACGGTCTCTTTTTCATCGAAAGGAAAACCCCCAAAAACCTATATTTGCCCCATAATGTTGAAAAAATAATCCAAGAAATTTGTATTTACTCCATAACAGACTATTACAGGAATGTTATGGCTTTTATAGGGGGAGTAATGAGTTGTTAATGATGGTTACAAGTCATTTTTTCCATAACGGCTATTACGACCGTTACGACCCCATAACGGGTAACGGATGCTACCTTTACCTTTACGTAACGGCCTTTACGGCATACCATGGAGTGCACACTAAGCTATAGCGTCGATGCACATCCTAGGATTTGGGAATTTCAGAAGTGTGCACCAAGGTTGTGCTGCCAATGCTCACCCAAAATAGAGAGGTAACATATTCACATCATAATGTATAAAAGCAGCATGTATCTTAATCATATGGACGACCACAATATATCGATTTGAATATAACTTGAACATCTTTCGACATTTGTGAAGCCTTAGAATGCAACTCGAACTAGATTCATGGGATTAAACATGTTAGATCTTGAAGGATCATGCAAACATCACCATATGCATAATAAGGATTGCCTTATTAAAAACCCTTGATTGAGCCTCCCACTACTCAATTTGAATTGATAGATGTATTTAGTACATTATGATTGGGCTACATCCCAACTCCTGAGTACCACACTCCATACTTTTATTAATAGAAGTGTGGTAATCACTATATCTAACACTATATTTGTTGCTCTAACCTTTCCCTTCTCCTCTTCTTCTTTCTTTCCTCTTCATTTCCCCTTCCCTCTTTCTTTTCTCTCTACCTTTCTCCCTCTCTATCTACTTGAATCTTATAACTGCAGAATCTAGATTTAACTGGTCTTTTGAGGAAATGGAAATCTTCATTTTTTAAGAAAACCCATGGAAAAGGAAATCGATTTTCACAAATAAATTTCTTTTCACTAATAGGGGAAAACGTCACATCGATGGAAATCGATTTCATATACACATTTTTCCAAAGGATTCCACCCATCCAAACTTTGAGAAAACTTATATGCATGCTAACCCTAGAGGTGACCTCCTAGGAATAAATATCATACATGTTGCATACCGAATTTTGAATGTTTAAATGCATGTTACATTGAATTAAAAAACACTAACTACAACTTTGATAGAGGAAAATTTCAATTGAGACTGAATACCGGCAAAGTGCTTCTGGATACTTTTGTAGGTGTTTTGAAACCAACATCAAGTCACATTATCTAGTGATCTAACAAAAGCTGTTTAAAAAAGGAAGAAAAAAAAAACGTGGTTTAATAGTAACTTTTGTTGCAACTTACATTATTTTGAATTTTCACTTGATCAATTGAAAGAAGGAAGGCATTGTACACAGCCTTGTCATTTAGAAGCTTCCGAAAGTCATCGGCGCTACACAGCATCAGAGAAATAACAAACAACATCAACTTACTATCAAGTGTTGAAGAAACACCAAATAAGGCATGAGATAAACATTATATGCACTCTTAAGCAATTTATTAATTGTCTTAAACGTTTATGGAGGAAAGTAGTAGAAATATAATGTAAAGCAAGAGAAGCACCTCTTGTCTAAAAGTTAAAACAATATGACCTTATTCAAAAACAAAGTTGAGGAGACGTTTAAGTAGAAGATGGGATGTCAAAAGGTATTAGCCCTCATTTGGCACCGTGGATTAGAAATGCCTTGGATTAGAAATCCCCTTGATTTGAAATACCCTCGGAATCCTCTGGTTACGTTTGGAACCTTGGATACAAAATCCCTTGTAATCCAAAAGTAGCTATGCATAATATATTTACAGGGGTTTGAATTTAATTACTAAATCAACTTTAATATCCCTAATTAGTGTACTACGTAATGTTTGACATAATAATCGTAATAAGTCCATTGAAGTATATACTTTGGCCAAAAATGATGAAATTCTAAGTCTCGGATGGGCCACAAGCATAGGATCACATCCAAGTGACTAACCAACGACCGTTGATTTACATGGACAATATTTGGACTATGCAAATCATCCTATTAAAGTAATTTTAAAGATGCAGTTGATAATATGATTGTTTTGGGATATAATCAGTGGGCCATGTGCCTAATAGAATAGTAGCCTAGCGACACACTGATGCAAGACAATTAACCACATTCTCTAAAAGCTCGAACCGATAGAGCATAGTGAATCAATCCCTTTATTTATCTCATAGCCCAAACATCCCATTGCTTAGGACCTCTGATGGGGACATCACGCACACATGCGCCACCCCTACACACATACGGAAGGAGAGGGAGGGCCCCTCCATCAATCTGGCTCGATGAAGACGGCCAGGGAGGGCCTCCTAGTTAGAAGACGGAGTTTTGGTTCATTAGAGTGGGCCCGATAATCAAGTAAAGCCCATCATGGGATCTTATGATCAGGGCCCACTAATCGGATTGATTTCATATTTTAGGTTTTGATTATTTATATTATTTAGAATATCATAAATGCCTTAGATTTCTTTGATTAGTTTTTATTTTGGTTTACTTAATCACCAAGTAATAGGTTGCGCACATAGCACGAGTTTTGGGGTATAGAATTTTCCTATAAATAGGCATCCCCTGTAGTTCTTATGATTCATTGAAGTTTAATAAAAAAATCTATATTTTTCCTACTCCTCTGAGCTCTTGAGTTGTAGAAATCTAATTGAGAGTGAAGCCCTCCCTTTTCGAAGGGCTAACTACCATGGTGTGAAGCCAAATCTATCCCCAATTCGCCCCCATCCATCGTCATCTCTATTCCCCATCTTCTACCATCCCTTCTTCTCATCTCATCCCATCATCTATACTTCGAATCGGCCATCTCTTGCAGCAATTCCTCTCCCACAATAGAATTTCAGAATCTGGACCTGCAGGAGGGATAAAGCTTCGGCGGAGCACCACGCACAGACCGCATCTCGGATTGAGCTAAAAATCAAGGCTTTTGAAGTCCTCCCCTGGCCGACCAGACCCAAGAAGTCAGTTCGGGAAATCAGGCCATGCTCGCACGTGCGGCCAGACTCTTGAGCATGTGCGCCCGGCCCAGGCCTGCTGTCTGCACGCGCGGACTATAACAAGCTCAGGTTTTCTCTTTATTTTTCCCTTTTCATACCTATTTTCATAACTCTAACCCTAGATTGCATTATCCCTAATTGATTTTCCCCTTTTCTCACCTTAGGGTTCCTTGAATTGAAATTGGGGAATCCCTTAGATTAAGGACTGATTACTATGCATGTGTGGCTGATTTCTATTTCCCTTTGAGCATCGTTTGGCCCATAATTTTATTGATCCAGTCCTAGCCTATGTAGGCCTAGACCCACAGATTCCCCTCTACTTCAATGTTTGAGCTTTTTGTGTGGGATATGGAATTTGTGTAATTATTTTTAAACTAACGTGATCTTCAGCTTGAAATCTTGCACATTAAATTTGAGTTTCATGTCCCGCATCAAATTTGGTATCAGAGCTTAGGGTTCTTATAAGGGAATGCATTACATATTTAGGGTTTAGTTGTTTATGTCCATTACACATCAATTCTCATCATATATGACTGTTTAGAGGTCCATAAACCCTGACCTAAGCTGCTGAAATTTTCTGTTATCCCCCTTATTTGAATTATTTTATAAATTAACTTAGCTTTCTATTTCTAGGTTTAAAAACTTTTCTGTTTTTAGAAATTAAATTTTTAGAAACTTTCTTAATCTATTTTTAGAAACTACCTTTCCATTTTCTTTTTAGAAACTACTTTACTTTCCTTTTTCTTTTTTACAAACTAACTTACTTTCTATTTTTAGAAACTAGGTTGTTTTTTTAATAAAACTTTCAAAATATGTTTTTTTAGAAACTTACCTTTTTTTCGTTTTTAAAAACTAGGTTGTTTTTTTAGAAACTTTCCTAATTTATTTTTTAGAAACTTTCCTAATTTGTTTTTAGAAACTTTTCTTTTTTTTCATTTTTAGAAACTAGGTTGCTTTTTTAGAAACTTTCCTAATTTGTTTTTAGAAACTTTCCTTTATTCGTTTTTAGAAACTATGTTGCTTTTTTAGAAACTTTCCTAATTTGTTTTCAAAAACTTTCCTTTTTCGTTTTTAGAAATTAGGTTGTTTCTTAAAAAATTTAAAATATTTTTTTTTAAAAAAAAAACTTTCTTATAATTTGACAACTATATTGCTGAATTTTGGTTTATACCCTACATTAAACATGGAGCAATTGCAAGAGTCAATAAACAAGCTGACTCAACAGTTTAAGTCTTTAGGTAAGCGATTGGAAATGGACCAATGCTTTGAATAGCTTGATGTGAGCATTACCCGACTAAAGACCATCACCAGGGTAAACCCCACCATTGGGAAAGATGTTCAATCTCAGGCAGGTGGTCAAGAAGCTAGTGTAGAGTTACCCATTGAGGCCATACCGGTAGTAGATGAGTTTTGTGATATCTTTCCTGATGATCTACCGGATGATGTAACACCCTGTACTTTTCAGTACTCGAGTGTTATCGTGAAGATCTAAAACTCGGTAATATAGGCCTAGTTCATTGAACATTCACACTCATATTAGTTTAAACCTAACCATAGATCTTAGGCATTGAAGTTTGAAACATCAGGACCATGACGTCTTGTCTCTTCATGTGTCATTTGATCACACTAATGGGACCCTTAAGAAACCGTGGGTTAGTCACTGTAACTCAGATCCACAAATAAGCTGATCTACAACTGCTATAGGCAATCCATTATTGTCTATGGTGATTAAATTATCCTACCACCTAAAACTACCACTCACTGTCCTTCTAAACAAGTCAGGAAACCTTATGTTTTAATGTGGGTTAGATTTGGAATAAATCTGACCATTTGAAGGAAACGACATCTAAAAAATGAGTCATCCATCCGTTGACCGGTAAGATGGACCATCACTTCACCAGAGAAGTCTATTTGTAAGATTTCGATCACCCCGTTATTTAAATAAAACAGTGCCTCGACATTTTAGGGCTCGAATCATAAAAATCTACCATACACTAGGTTTACAACGTCGTGTTAGATGATTCATCCTTTGGGAACATAAGTTAGATTAATTGGCCTCATAATCAACCCCTAGATTTCACCTAGACACTCTTTAAGATCCCATGGTAATTGAGAATTAGACATGGATCAATCCAGCGATTGGATTAGTTGAATGGTCGGGATGTTAGATATTAGTAATTAGACGTCCATGTAGTAGATGCCACTTAACACTTAAGGTCAGTTACGGGTTAGGCACCTGACTCATAAGGATCGAGCTACCATAAAGGCAATTCTAATTAGAAGCAGGCACTATGATTTCAAGATTTAGATAATAGCAACGAAAATAATTGATATTATAAAAGATGCTATAATAAAGGAATTTATTAAGAAAACCCATAAAATAAGCGTCTTAACCACCTAAACAAGTTCCTAAGACCCTTTCGGCCGTTGGGATGCGGATTGAAATCAATCCGACCATTGGATTAATAAATGTCAATAGATTGACTCAAAATTAGATTATATGGCCCACCCAGACTTTGAGTCGGCCTGATCAACGACTCCAGGACCCCAAGTTAGGGCTTCCAAATAGCACGGACGGGGTGGATTTCTCACAGACATCACGGTGGACCCCACTTAGCAGGGGCGTGTACACAGCTGGTGCACACTCGCTGTGCACCAGACGTGCCAGCCCACCTGACTGGTGCTGACCCACAAATTACAAAAACAGAGAGATTTCTCTCCCTGTTTTCGACAGAGGGCGGACGGACGTCCGTTTGGAACGTCCATGGCCCACCATCTGGCCCCTTCCCAAGGATCTGAACCGTTCATCGTGGCCAGAGGAGGGTTCTGAACAAACCCTAGGTGGTTTCAATTGCCAGAGTGCACCCACCTGCACACGAGAACAGACACAAGCGGGACCTGAAAGCACATGCTTTCCAAAAACGAAAACCTGTCTCCGTGCAACAGGTTGGCAATCTGTGTGTGGTGCGTTTGGCGTGATCTGGGTCGTCCAAACAAGCGAAATCTCAGTCATCCACTGTGATTCACATGGATTGGGTCTGTTGTTAAAGAAAGAGAAGGAACCAGCTGTTCTCTCCTATCTTCGAACCCACTGCCTAATCCTCCCTGAAGCTTCAAAAAACCACCTCCTTGAGTTCCCATGGACCAGTCCGGCCCTCCCAAAGACAACGTTTTGAAGGAACAAGCAACGAAGGTGGGGCCTAGTTCGAGTATTGCTAGATGTTCCAGCATAGTAGGAGAAGAAAAGAGAGGGAGGAATGGAAGAAAAGAAAGGGAGAAAGAAAGAAGAATCAAGAAGAAAAGAGAGGAGAAGGAGCAGGGCTGCCTGGCCCAAACCGAGTTAACTCGCTGCTGAGTCAGGAAGTGGCCCCAAAATAATAACAATAATAAATAAGTTAGGCCAAGTTGGGCTTGGGTTCAGGCCGGCTGAAGTTCCAACTGATGGGAGAGAATAGAAGAAGAAGAAGAAGTAGGAGAGGGAGTTGAGTCCCGAGTTACTGCCGAGTGAACTCAGTTGGGACCGAGTCTCCTGATCCGTTCAACTCAGGTATGCCCACCTCCCATCTTTGTACATTTGAATTGTCAAAATTAAATTATCATTATTGTTAGGAATTATTAATGAACATTACTAATCCTACTACTCGATTGTTAGTGTCAGATATTCGCATTATTATTAATAATATTTTCCTTATGTGGTCATTAGTAGATTGTTTATTATAAGATTAGTATTGATAGTATTAACTGATAATCATTATTTATCATTACTCCACTTATAATATGATTTTGAATTAATTATAGGAATTTGATTTTAAACTTTAAGCCAAAACCCTAAACATAGACAGTACGTTAGGTTTGGACCTAATTGTAGAAATTCATGATTCATGGTGGATCATTCTATCTATCATCAAGACTAGGTTCATTATGGGTAGTTATGACTTAGGAAACACCATCGTCCTCCTTATGGGACTAATCCTTTTTAATACGATTATTAGTGTTGATCCTTGTTATATAATCGTATTATTATTACTTGCATTATTTAGTAGATTATTAGTCATTATAAGAATAATAGATAATGTTGGTATATGTATGGACTTGTGCACCATCATTATTAAAATGTTAACTAATATAAGATATAACGCTAATACTAATAAATACTTTATAATTACTAAATTAACATTAAGATTAATTGCACACCAACAAAAGTCCAAACCCTAAATCTAGCCTAGACCTAAGTAATCTAAAACATAAGCTATGATCCTAATCGTTAGTAGGTTATCCATGCAAATAGTTGTTGTTACAAACAAAGATCAATGTTACTAAATACTAGTATTTTATTTATCAATCTTACGTGCAACCATAGTAGAGCATACTATTTACTACATCGTAAGGATTATTAACGTCGCATAGCTAACCTTAACCATGTCATTGAGGATAATGGTTATGTTGTGATTGTACTTCGATTAACGTTCAAATCCTAAAATTTAAGTCTAGGACTAAACCCTATGATGAAAACCCTAGGTCTATGCTAAAACCCTAACGATAAAGTAATTAAAACCCTAAGCTATGATCTTAAACCCTAGGTAGCTTGTAGGACTTGGATCAAATCGTACAAGCTTCGACTTATGGTAGGGTTTGATTTTAAGGGAACGCGCTTCCTGGCAACATCAATTGGGGATTCAAAAAAATAGGGTGATGATTCTTCCCCTTGAGCTTTCCATTTTTCCATTACCTTAAGTTATAGTTTTTATTTTAATTTGTAATTAATATCTTCATTTCATAGCCACGTGTTAATTGTTGGAATTGAACTGCTACATTACATGCTTAAATGTTTATCCTGCATAATTATTTATGCTTGTAGATTATTTGTGGATTGCTTATAGAACTTAACTGGTACATTAGTGGGAAACCCTCGCCTATAAATGTACACCCATACTTGGGATATAACCCGACTAGTTGTGATTGTAACGGACCTTCGGCTTAGTGGTTATTGAAAGATGGTTTTAATTGACCATTGATGTGGGCCTACCATTTAGGGTTGTTATGTCTAAGTGGTTTTTAAGGATGGACTTTTATCACATAGTTTTGATACTGGCCCTATGTGGCCTATTTTGATAATTGCCCTATGTGGCTTGCTTTGATATCGCACTATGTGGCTTTGTTCTGGTATTTCCCTTTATGGGTTCGATGTTTTATACTGTGCAACCACGCAATGGTAAGCCACATATACTGTAATATGATTAGCCACTAGTCGACGGGTTTACATTAAACATCCTAAGATGGTAGTCTCATGAGCCGGGGATGGTGGTATGGGACCTATGCCCGAGCTGTCGGCCTACGCTAGTGACGAGCCCCCGTAATGACCTTGAGCTTTTTTAAAACTAGCTGGTTGTAACTGGACTGATAATGATTTGGCTAATCATGCATACATGGCACAGACTAACGTCTATCACTAAGGTACGTGATGTACGATAGGCAGTGGTTTCGCCGCACTTAGTATGCTTTCGCTGACGAGTAGCCTCGTCCGACTGGATTTTTTCCCAAGTCGATGATTACATTCCACACGGTTGATCAATTATGTATTTTCATGGGTGCTTCTAGTCTAATATTGGTCCAACGTAGCAACATAGATAGGATGTGCCATGTCAAGCCCCAAAAATGGGTACTTGAGTAGGTGACTCGAATTACTCTTGTTTCTTAAGAAAAGTTAAAAGGGCAATAGACTATCTTCCTAGTAGTTCAAATCAACGATGAAAATTATTTTGGTACTGAGATCAAATACAAACTCTGTGAGGATTTGGGATTAGTTGAATCTTAGGAACAATACGCAAGAGCTTTGTTGTACCATTGGGAGGTGTAAACTGTGAACCACTTGTTTAACGATCAGTAAAATGAAAGTGAAAAAGTATAGGAAAAATAATCATCAAATAAGAAAAAATCTCATTTCGCACATCTTTCATTGCCTTTCATGTTCTTAGGAGAGGTCTTGAAGTCATTTATATGTCAAAAGTTTAGGTGGATTACAAAACTATGTTATATTTTCAAATTAATCCTGAAATAATATAGATTTTTAAGAAATGCAAACAACTCATTTAGTGGTTTATTAAAGGAAAGTAGAAAAGTAAAGTAAAAATAGTCAACAAAATGAAAATTTCCATTTTACTTTTCTTTCGTTTCAAGTCTCATCTTTAAAGGAAGTCATTATATATGTTGAAAATTTTAGTTGATCATGATTTTGCAAATGTGTTTCATACTAATAATATGTACCATCCCGACCTATTTTTTAGCCTCTACCTCTCACACCTACCCTTCCCAACCCATTTTTCCAGCCGCTATCTCCTATACCTACTCGTCCCGACCCATTATCCCAGCCTCAACCTCCCATACCTACCCGTCTCAACCCATCTTCCCTGCCTCTACCTCTCATACCTACCCTTCCCACACTCAGAGAGGAAATAGAGTATATTATGTACCAGCAGATAATATCCATGTCGGATGGTAAGTTTCAGAAGTACCTGGTTAAATGGAAGTCATGCCCAGCTTCAGACAGCATATGACTCACTGAGGATGAGCTTCAGAGACTTGATCCTGACATCCTTGAGCGGTTTGAGAGTTTTATTTCGCGCCAGTGGCGAAATCTTTGCAACTGGGGAGAATTGATGGGGACATCACACGCACACGCGCCGCCATACACACGTACGGAAGGAGAGGGAGGGCCCTACCGTCGATCTGGCTCGATGACAATGTCTAGGGAGGGCCTCCTAGTTAGAAGACGGAGTTTTGATTCATTAGAGTGGGCCCGCTAATCAAGTAAAGCCCATCGTGGGATCTCATGATCGGGGCCCACTAGTCGGATTGATTTCATATTTTAGGTTTTGATTATTTATGTTATTTAGAATATCATGAACGCCTTAGATTTCTTTGATTAATTTTTATTTTGGTTTACTTAATCGCCAAGTAATAGGCTGCACACATGACGTGAGTTTTGGGGTATAGGATTTTCCTATAAATAGGCACCCCTTGTAGTTCTTTTGATTCATTGAAGTTTAATAAAAATTTTGAGTTTTTCCTACTCCTCTAAGCTCTCGAGTTGTAGAAATCCAATTAGGTGTGAAGCCGTCCCTTTTCAAAGGGCTAACTACCATGGTGCGAAGCCACATCTATCTCGATTCGCCCCCATTTATCGTCATCTCTATTCCCCCTCTTCTACCATCCCTTCTTCTCATCTCATCCCATCATCTACACTTCAAATCAGTCATCTCTTGGAGCAATTCTTCTCCCACAACAGAATTGCAGAATCTGGCCTTGCAGGAGGGATGAAACTTCGACGGAACACCACGCACATACCGCATCTCGGATCGAGCTGAAAATCAAAGGCTTTTGGAGTCCTCCCCTGGCCAACCAGACCCAAGAAGTCAGTTCGGGAAATTGGGCCATGCTCGCACTTGCGGCCAGGCTCTTGCACACGTGCACCCGGCCTAAGCCCGCTGTCTGCACGTGCGGACAATCATAGGCTCAAGTTTCCTCTTTATTTTCCCCTTTCCATACCTGTTTTTATAACCCTCACCCTAGATTGCATTATCTCTAATTGATTTGCCTATTTTCTTACCCTAGGGTTCCTTGAATTGAAATTGGAGAATCCCTTGGATTAGGGACTGATTACTATGCATATGTGGCTGATTTCTATTTTCCTTTGAGTATCATTTGGTCCATAATTTTATTGATCCAGTCCTAGCCTGTGTAGGCCTGGACCTGCATAGATTCCCCTTTACTTGAATGTTTGAGCTTTTTGCGTGGGATATGGATTTTGTGTAATTGTTTCTGAACTAAAGTGATCTTAAGCCTAAAATCTCACACATCATATTTGAATTTCATACCCTGCATCAACCTCGGCCAAACCCCGCTCTTGGGTCCCACATCACATGGGTTCTACCTCACATGAGCCACTCATCACTCACACGGGACGCCCACCAGAGTGTGCCCTTGCATCCCACAGGCCACCCTACTTGAGTCCGGTATGAAAATGCTCCTGTATTAATCACCCCCGGTGAGGAGTCTCGAACACAAGACCTCTCACTTTAATACCACCTTGATGCAAGACAATTAACCACTTGCTTTAAAAGCTCAAACTGATAGAGTATGGTGAATCAATCCCTTTATTTATCTCATAGCCCAGACCCCACATCCCATGGGTTAGGACCTCAACCAAACCCCCCCTCGTGGGCCCCACACCCCATGGGTTAGGAGTTAGGACCTCAGTCGAACCCTCCTCGTGGGCCCCACATCACATGGATTCTGCCTCGCACAAGCCACTCGCCTCACACGAGCCACCTGCTTCACACGGGCTGCCCACCCTGAGTGTGCCCCTGCGTCCCACGAGCCACCCCACTCGAGCCCAGTGTGAAAATGCCCCTGCATTACACACATGTTGCACATGTGACCCATGGGAAAATTTTAGATGAAATCCTAGCTTCCACCTTAGATTTCAAACCCTCTCTTTGAGGGGATTTGAAATCCACGGTTACTTTATGGTGCCAAACAGACGGGATTTGAAATCCCCCCAAATCCATGGCACCAAATGACCACTTAGCCTTCTGCCAAATATTAAAATCTACCAATATTGAGAGGAAACGTTTTCCAAATGCAGAAACAGTCATGTTGCAAAGATGTTTGAGTAGAAGATGGGATGTCGAAAGGTTTTAGCCTTCTGCCAAATATTAAAATCTACCAATATTGTGAGGAAATGTTTGCTAAATGTAGAGACAGTCATGTTGCTGATTGGCCACCACTAACATTAAGGGGTGTCAATGTCAACGCACAGTGTGCAACACCTCTTGAGAGGCAAGTACCTTCCACCATTTGAAGATGGTTGTCATGACTCTAGATAAAATTTCAAAATGCAGAATTCAATAGCCCAGTTTTTAAAATGCATGCAGATTCCCACCTACAATTATTAGATGGCAAAAGACACATACCAATGATTCTCAGTCCATTCTGTGCACACACACTTTCCCCAAAATATAAAAGGTGAAAACACTTAGAAATATCAAGGTGAAACACTTCAAAAATATTTATATTGAGCAAACACGTCTTTAGTCACACCACTAGCTATACAGGCCAACAGCTCTCAACGACATTCATAGGAAAAGAGAACATGCCATTTAACATATAAACTAAGCCTAAACCTCTACCATTAACATGTCCTAAAGACAACCAACTGCATAATTTTTTAAATAATCCTAGTGAAACCTAAGACTCCAGATAGAAATTATTTAATAGACCAAACTAAAGACAGGGTAGACTCTAGCCAAACGTATCCAAAGTCCATATGTATACATGCACAATCCATTAAGGGCACATTTGGACGCACCCTCTGAAAGGGCATTTGAGTCCTAAATGCTGTTTTTATCCACCAAAAAAGCAGGCTTGGAACCTCCTTTTTCATAAACCCCCCTTCGAGGAATTGCAACCTACTTCTCCAGCTTCAAGTGCTTAAGCCTTTTCGAGGATTAAAACTTGTGCATGCATATAATTTAGGACTCGAACATACAAGTCACAAATAGTGGATGCCATCAACTATGCTTCAGAATACCATGTGTTAAAGACTTATTTAGATAAATTGCCGTTTAAGAATACCACGTGTTAAAGCCTTATTTAGATAAACTGACTTTTTAATATTCTTCAAACTAGAAACTATTCCTTCTGCATCAGCACGTGTGAAATGCACATGAGAGGAAGACCATAGATGATCTGAAGTTCCTTTTGTGCCAAGTCCAGAAGAACTATTTGGTGTGGAGGGACTTTCTTGTCGCTCTTGTGAATCCCTATATGTACATCAAGGTTTGAGCATCAGAGAATAAATACATAGCAGTACAACTTCACTTGACTGCAATGATGAAATTCATTTGCAAATCTAGACATGGATTAATATGTTAATGATGATTTTTTCAGCACAATTGCATCCTTATACAAATTAATGCATGCATAACCTGCTAGACAGACCAACATCATTCAAATGCAAAGATGAAGCATATAAGCAGGACAAGTTCATCTGCTCATGACTAATTTTTCTGCATGGTCATGCAAATAAATGCATTTATATTTGGAGATTATGTACAGGCAATGAATTGCTGGCTCTCTTCTACTCTACCATGTATGCTAAAAATCCATAAAACACCATCTCCATTAGAGCCTGTCAAGGATAGACATTAAAAGCACATCTAAATGCATTTTGATTTTTTTTCTTTTTCTTTTTCCAATCAAAAGTAATGGTGCCAGTGGATGTTAAAAGTTGTTGCCATGATCTGAAGTTTTTAAAATGGCTCGGGGCTATTTGGTTGTCGGGGAATGACCTTCCTGGTTTTTATGTAACCTGGGGAAACTTAAAATGGGCTTATTGTTGCCTGGGAAAGTCTAAATTCCATTTGGTTGACACACTGGGATTTCCTAGGAGTCCTCAAGAGAAGTTAGGTTTTGATTGGTTCAAACAATGGTTTTTCCTCAGGAAAATTTGTCATTGGTTAGCCATAATGTCAGCCCCAACTTTAATCAACCATCACCCATAATCCAATTAACAAGACAAGCAATTGTTGATCACTGGCCAAAACAACGGTTCGTCCTGATGGATCATATTGTAATATGTATGATCACTGACTAGGACAATCCATCATGATGTAGAGGAGAATCAAGTATATGACATCCACTCCTAAGTTTGTATAGAGCCCACCATGCTACTTACATGACATCCAATCTGACCATCGGGTGTGTCAATTCACATTAGGAGCAGGACCCAAAAATCAGGCTCTCCATGATTCAGGTGGGTCACACCAAGGGAAACAGTTGGGGGTGCTCACCCTTGATTTGTACAAGGCCTTTCCACTCTATCAATGGTCATAACTTCAGTTTAACCATAGATCATCAGGTCTTTTCTTACTACCTCCACCCACATCCTTTTGGACCTTCCCCTTGCCCTTTTAGAGCCTTCATCAACTTGTATTCTCCTTGTAACCATGACTCTATACATGTATACATACAACAGAATAATCAATTATGTATGTATTATCAGAACAATTTTTATTCTTTTAGTTCTCTTGTTTTTTTTTTTTTTTCAGGCACATTATATATGTATCTGAGGCTTCTGCAAAGGGTATTTCGCAAGGCATCACAATAAGAGCCTTCCCTACCCATACTCGATCCTGATGCAGGTCTAGATTGACGAATACTCAGCATGGATTTTGACTGTCTCCACATGTCTGATTTGGCCTCTCTCACTGGAAGGATCATCCTTTGGCACACTAACCTGCACCACTGTTCACTCCATCTTTCTGGCATCCATTACCTGAATCGCCTTCTGAGCTTCATCAATGTACCAAAATCTCATGAATGCAAGTCCCACGTTTCTACCAAGTTTCTTGTCCTTAGGAATTAATACATCTTATATGTTTCCAAAAGTCAACAAATATCTTGTTGAGCTCATATGGATTGAGTCGAATACCTTGAACAGCCCATTCATTCCTTCGTCTCTGCTCTTCTTAACCAGGAACCAGCCATTATCGTCTTCAGAATCTTCAACCATTTTCTTCAAATTAACCCCATCAAACTAGCTAGCATACATAGCATCTGTTTGAAATTCAAATATAATGGATTGGTGATGCGAGTCCATGACCCAATTGTAGACAGACAACTTAAAGACCATTAGAATAGTTTTGGTGGTCATTTTAGACATGTGCTGGTCAAGCTTTGTGGAAATCAATTATAGCAAGACTGCAATTTGGGTTGTTTGGCTGGAAAGCAGTAGAATTTTCAGAGGGAGATAAAGTCAGACAATACAATATGTAATAAATTATTTGATTGGTGCAAGCTTAACAAGAAAATGAGAGGTATCAAACCCATTTTTACTAAGATCCAATTGAGCAGAGTCGACTAGTGCGGCTGGAATCCAGAGTCCATTAGAGAAGAATGGTGTTGCCCTCCTGACAAGCATTTCAAGTTCAATTTTGATGGCAGCTCGATGGGGAACCTGGGCCCACTTACGGTTGACAGTTTAATCAGAAATAGTAGGGGGTGAAATTTTGGTGCAATTCCCAGTCTTTTTTTTTTTGGTTTCTTTTGAAAAGATTCCCAGTCATTTGGGTGTGAGAACTGAGGAACATCAAATTACACCAGAGCTGCTGCCCTTCTCCAAGGGATCAGACTGACCATAACTCGCAATTTTAGTCCAATCTTCATTGAAGGCGAGTCAGGCAATGCAATCAGCTGGATCAAAACTGGTTTTTGTCCATGGGGTATTGCAAACCTTATTGAGGAAGCCAGGGGCATGCACGTCCATCACTGTGCTGTTTTTACATGTGCATCAAGCAGCCAATGCAGAGGCAGATCAGTTAGCTAAGGAGGGGACATCCAGGGATCAGATTCAGATGGGGTATAATTTGGTTCCATGTCTGTTAGGAGTCTGAGCAATTCCGTTGTTTCTTGTTGTATTCTCTTGTCGGTATTTACCTTTTAATAAAATCTCTAGTGATTCATTAGAAAAGCATACATATATTAATCAAAACCTAAAACTAAGAGAAAATGCATAAAGTATGAATTTTGGCAACATATGCATTTAAGGCAAAGGATAAGGCACCATGTTTGGACGATGAGAGCAACACATGAAACTTCTTAAGTTGAGACTTCCAATGTAAGAAACCACTTGCATGTTTAACCATAGCAAACGCTTCCTATAAGTCTCGGTCCCAACCACAAACAGTATAAATAAAAGAACCAAGAAAGAAAACAATAAACATGAAAAGGAAATGAAGGTTTTTATGCTTATGCCATGAAATCAATCCATCCACAGATTTTTGCCCTAGAAAAAGCTATCTGCATCATCCCTATTCAACAGAAAACTTGGAATTTACATATTAAAACCCTAAACATGATCACTTCTGATATTTAAGGAAAAGACAATAAATAAGAAAGAGGAGAAGATGAAATCAATTACTAGAATGACTTGAACATGGCTGAAAGGCCACCTTCTTCAACCCCTAAAACCTGAAAATAGAGAGATTCATCTATTGTGATTCCATAAGTCAATAGAAATAATTTTAGTAAAATTACACAACTAAATTCCCACGATGTTTTCACTAAAAACCATGAAAATTTGTTTATATTGTGAATATTGAATTGTGTTATTGCTTCTTAGTTTTATATTTCCTTTACGAAAGTTGTAGTGAGGTTAACATGCATTTTATGTGAATTTTATATTCAGGCATTCCTGGTATTTTCTTTGCTTTTAGCTAGGGTAGTTTGGGTGTTCCAATAGCATAGAGATTCAATATAAATAATTTTAGTAAAATTACCCAACTAAATTCCCGCAATGTTTTCACTAAAAACCATGGAAATTTGTTTATATTGTGAATATTATATTGTGTTATTGCTTCTTGGTTTTATATTTCCTTAATGAAAGTAGTTGTAGCGAGGTTAACATGCATTTTATGTGAATTTTGTATTCAGGCATTCCTGGTATTTTCTTTTCTTTTAGCTAGGGTAGTTTGGGTATGCAAAGAGCATTTTGGGGTAGGATTTTTCCTTATAGTTTTAGGGCGTGTTTAATTTTCTAGTTCATTGGTAAATGCCTGGTAAATTGGTAATGATTATTTCCCTACATATTTCCCTGTACTTGATTTGACATTCTACTTTTTTTAACACAAAATTCGAGAAGGCTGCAAAATATTTGTGGGTCCCACTGTAATGTGTGTCGCTTATCCACACCGTTCATCCGTAATGCTAGCTGAATTTATGGCATGAGCCAAAAAATGAGGCATATCCAAAGGTTAGGTGGACGATGTCACAGGAAAAAGGGAATTGAAGACTTATTGTTAAAAAAATTGAGCCACTATTTCTTTTAGTGTGAGCCACTTGAATGTTGGATCTTCCTCAATTTTTGGCTTATGTCTCAAAATTCTGTTGTAAAACGGATGGACGGAATGGATATATCATATGCATTACTGTGTGGTTCAAAAATTAAAACTCTCTTTTAAACCGATTTCAAATGCACAAATTCCTATGAATTTTCAAAGGCTGCGAAATGGTAATAATTACCATTTCCACGGTATTTACGTTTGCTTTGAAAAAACAAACAGGCCCCTAGGCGTAAGTAGTATATCTAAGAATTAAATGATTTTAATTAGTTTTTCTTTAGCTGTGCACATGCAACTAAAGATATAGATAAATATAAAGATAGAAGCAAAGTTTTAAATAGCTACGCTATGAAGTGTCTAGCTTACACTACGTAGTATAGCTTAGCCTTAACCCTATGTAGCTCATGAAAATACACTACATGATAAATTTCATACACTACAGGATACATAGACTACATTACACTACATGAAGCTCACATTACAAGATATTTTTCACTATTATATTAAAATCAATTGATGTTTTCAATGACGTATTATATTTTTCTATTTTCAATCAAAACTAGTTAATCTTTTCAATGCTTTTGGTAAAATTAATATAAGTAACATATTAAATCAATTTCATTGCTCTGTCTTTACATTTATACTTAATGATTGCTTTAGGTTGCATTTAGTTGCAATGAATATTGTGAAATTTTGTTAAGCTTCATTATTAATCAGTCTAATTTGGTGAATACCATGTAATTGGTGCAACCAAGTGCAACCTTGGGTAAAAATCTAGAAGTAGCGCATAACATAGCTTATGCTTCACCCCTCTTACGCCTCGCACCTTAGAGGGGTGAATGCGACGCTATACGCTATTCACCATTTCAAACACTAGAAGTTGAGAGATGCTCACATGCAAGTAGTTGGATGATAAGTTAGTGTCCAACTAGTAGTTAAATGCCAACATATCAATTTTGTACAACATCCAGCCTGTGGAAAGATTGGCCCACCATGAAGAACATCCAATGCAGATATCAAGCCTTTGTTAGGTAGGCAACATCAAAGAAAACAATGACAGCCACCAATCTAATCCAAGGTGGCTGTGTGGCCCACCTTAGTAATTGATTGGGCTAACTTTTGCATCAAGTGATCTTTGCGGTGGGGCTAACGTTTTAGACATGATGGATGTTGTACTCATATGACTCAACGGCACTCTATCCACTCATTAGATTGCAACTTACGTGTCCAATGAGTTGGATGCAAGTTTCTCATATACATACATGTCATTTGTGTCTGTGTTGGGATTGCATGCTGAAGACCTTAACTACTTGCAAATATCCATTGCTGGATAATGCGCAATGGTTGTTGGACATGATTATGTTGGCATGTGATTGGCGTTCTTGATAAACATTCATCAGTGGCCTCCCTACAATTCTTTCATGCAACTAAATTGGATGTGCCCGTTCCATTTTTGGTCTGATGGTAGTACATTGGTGTGCCTTAGTAAACTACCGCAAATTCCTATTAGCTTGCGCGCAATAATCGTAGTAAGGTGAAATATGGCACATGGCCATGTTGTCATGTGAGTCATGTTAGGGCTGCCAACGGGCCGGGCCTGGACCTGGGCTGGGCAAAATCAATACATTTAATAGGCCAAGCGCGACCTATTAAAAATATAGGCCCAAGGCCCACCCATTGTAAGGCCTAGTAATCATCCATCGGTGGGTTCCCTGCTTTTTTGAGCAACCAACTACTTGAACATTCATATGCCTAGCTACTTGGTGCTTAGAGATATGCCTGACAACTGCCCCTCCATGACTACTACACCTCCATAACCCTACTTTCCTGCTCACCATTTGGGCATGCACGTAATAATTGAGCTTTGGATTGCTATTAGGTGGGTCTGTGTTGGAATGTGGATGGTGTCAATATGAACCTCTGCCATCCCCAATTCCAAAGTCCAAGGTTAAGGAGTTCGATTGTCTCGTGAGCAGCCTATCATAGAACATTTGATAATCTACCGTTAGAAAGCCAACCCCAAATTAGAGAAAAGGCTAAGATGATGATGATGATTTAAAGGCTAAGAGAATACATAGAAGGTAGTTGATGGAGACATCAGAGGACCTACTCGGGTGTACTAGAGATGGAGACGATCACCCACATCAGCGCAACTTTCTGTAGATGGGAGACGAGTTCTAAATGGGGCCCGCCGAGCCATTTTGAAGACCTCACTGTGGGATGATGCATGTGGGATGCTTAAGAGATCATTTTAGTTATAAGATTTCTATTTCGTATCGATCCAACCATTGGATCTTGTCGATCGGGCCATCGGGCCACCAGATCATTTAGATTTGAGCCCCTTGGACTTTGATCTTACTTTCTTTAGGTTTTTTGTTATTTTTAAGAGTTATTTGCTGGTTGAGATTGATCATAAATATTTTAGTTTTCTTATTTTGGATGATGGCTCACTTCACTTGAGTGAGTGGCATGGTTATAATTATGCTGAATTTTTAATTTCGAATTTTTAATTATAAAAAGCACAGGAGGGTGGAGTTCCAACCCTAGTGGAGATTTGAAAAGAAAAAAGATGAAGAGAGAAGCTCTCTTGTGTGAAGAAATTTTTCTCTTTATTTTATAGGATTTTTTAAAAAACATCCCTTCCAATTAAATTGTGAAAGGGTAGAAGCTTGTTTGGTGGTGGATTACCCAAGGTACATCTTTCCTCTTTCTCTTCTTCGAAAGGTAATTTTCTTCTTCTTCTCTTATCTTCCTTTTTTTCCTTTTATTACAACCTTTTAAACCCTAGATCTTCAATTTCCTATTTTCTCCAATTTAATTCTAAGATTTTTTGAAAAACCATCTCTTCCAATTAAATTGTGAAAGGGTACAAGCTCGTTTGGTGGTGGATTACCCAAGGTACATCTTTCCTCTTTCTCTTCTTCGAAAGGTATTTTTCTTCTTCTTCTCTTATCTTCTTCTTTTCCCTTCCATTACAACCTTCTAAATCCTAGATCTTCAATTTTCTATTTTCTCCAATAAAAAAAAAAACTAATTCCAAAATTGTCAATTCCCATGAACCCTAATTTTTTAAATTTTGAATTTTTCATTTCTTAACCCTAATTATAAAACTTAAAAATTTGTCCCTTGAGTGCGGAACGTGCCTATGTTAAATTGAAAGTTTATCCTTCCATTGGCCCTAGTTTTAATTGACTTATGTGATTTCTTAGCATGTGGGCATGTGATTTAGGTTAAATCAGATTTTATTTCATATTGTTTACTCTTAATTACTTGGTGGGTTAGCATCTTTTGTTAATTGAATTATTTTATTCACGCTTTCATAATTTTCACGTTGCATGCTAGCATTAAATCATGTATCCTGCATCAGTAGTGTTGCACAACTTTCATGTATTCATTATGAAATATGCTAAACAATAACAACAAATAAACCAACAAGAATACCAACTACAAAAAGCATTCTCCAACTAGTCGTTCGTGCACAAATCTGGTTGGATAGCTTTATCACCACAAACGCAGTGTAGAGTGTGATGAAGCACCACACTCGTACTTGCACGTGGAACAACATATGACCCTTGGAAGGCTAACTAAGCAATTAAGGGTTCCTCATGCGAGGGATACAACCTAACTATGGACAATGGATCGCGGGCGGATCACACTCACTGGTGCCTTTTTGGGCTTTTTGTGGTGTATTTGTGACTCGGGTTATCGTATGTTTGACTTGGAGTTGCCGCTAACCAATTACTAAGATTTTCACAATCAGCTAGATCCCGTAGAAACTTTAAGAGAGGGAATTGGAGGATTCCCTATTTTAAAATAACTCCTGATCTGCGACCGAAAATTCTGGATAAGGGACCATAGTGACAAAGAGGGAAGGTGTTAAGCACACTCTTAGCCCATACAAGCATACTGTCTCTACTTCACAAGAAGACAAAATATTATGGATTAACTTAGTTCTTGTATACAGATGATGCAAATGTGTGTGAAATGTAGTGTGGCCATGTAGTGCCTACTGCAAGCAATGGAAGGTCATACAAGTCTCTACCCGGACTCACCCACTTGGAGAAGCGGTTGATAGCCTAGTTGATCTAAGTTTTTAATGGGCAAGATCAGGTATACCAGCGAGCCGCAGAGTATACACTCAAACTGACTAGATGAGCAGGTGGGTTGGGAGTGGAGATGATGATGCAAGACGCTAATGCGAATATGAATGAAGTTGAACAGAGTTAGGTAAGTGGGTGAACGGGTTGTTGCAAGGATTGACTTAAGTGGATTGGATTAGCCTTTCGACAGCTTAGGTGGCTAAGATTAGGACTTGGTTAGGCTAACCTAAGGCTAGAAGGGCTTCTCCTCTTGCACTCTTCCTCTCCTTGTGGGATTTAAGTGAATGGTGAATGAGGTGATTGCGTGCATCCGCAAGGATTAGTCTTACCCCTCCATTCTAGATCGAGCACAATTGGAGCTCAAGAACAGCATCGTCATCAGGGTTTGTAGGGGTGCAACCTTGTCTGATGTTTCTAGGTGGTTCCTCCAACCGAGTGTGGCAGGTCTGCATTTTGAGGATTTGAAGCCCCTCTCCCCTGACTCCCTGTGGTTGCCCCTGTGTTCAAAAGCAGACGTCTCCTTCTTATTGTCCCCTGATGCTACAGCCATAGGCAGACCAATGCTTGATCTGAAGAGATGGTTGGAGGTCTCCCCTTTTGCAAAGGAAACCTCTTGGTTTCGGCCTTCCAGGTTGTAGGGGTGCCTCTAGAGCTTGGGCTAGGAGAAACCTTTGCCTTCATTGGCGAATGTCTTGGAGAAGTGATTTTCATTGATCCCAAGACCATTTCTAGGGCAGATCTAAGGTGGGGTGGGTTCTGCTTTCGAAGGTGCAAAAGAAGCTCCCTCTGGAAAGGGTAACGCTCACAGTCGGAGATGAAAGGATAGTTGTTACTTGTTAGAATCCTGAAGGAGGTCTTAGAGCCAGTTTAGGGCATGGATTCTAATAAGGCTATGAGAGGGATCCTAGGTGTCCTCAGGAAAGGTGTACAGTTTTTCTGCTCCAGCGAACCAAGCTTCAACAAGTAGGGCACGTGTCTTCCGAGCACATGCAAGGTACGCGCAGTGAATGCGTGATCTACAGAGGACTCGTCTTCGGCAGAGCGATTGATGGCTTTGTACACTATAGACACCCCAGGAAATTCGCATGCAACAAGTGTCCCATATTTGGGGCTTTCTGGCGCACCATCCCCACTTTTGAGTCTTCAAGTAGGCTTAGGTCCCTCGATCAGGTCTGAGCCTGAGGTTTTGCGCCTGTTGGAGCCTAATGTTATGGACACGCATCCTGCTTCGGGTTCGCATCACCTCATAGGTCTAAGCTAGCCCCCAAACTTGTTGCTCATGCGTCGCCACGTGCTCTGGGCCAGCTTCAACCATTGGTTTCTACAACCCCCACGCTCCTTGTTCGTTTCTCGTGTGGAGCTGAGACGCCTACCATTGATCCGCTTAGCCTGAAGCATGTGCCCTATGCTTTTAACTCCGGCTAGTGCGACAACTTTTTCCCTCCCTTGATAAGTATCCCATTTTCTATCCCTAAAGAGGAACTATTCCCAGAGTTACTATAGTCGGTAGATGCGTCCTCTGAAGATGGTCTCTCTCCGCCAATTGTGAGCTAGATTTGTAGTCAGAATAGGTCTCTGAGACGAGCGAGCGGGAGTCCACTGATATGTAAGTGATGGCGGGTTTGTTCCAAGAGATAGATCTCAACCTCTCACTTGTGTGTGGAGGGGAGATTATTAGTGCCAAAGATTTCCTTCTAATTCCCCCTCTTCAGGTTGTAGCAGCAATGGAGCATGATAGTCCTCTCTTGTTAGCTCAATGGCCATAATCGAAATGGGCTACCA
Source organism: Magnolia kwangsiensis (assembly GCA_037074715.1). Classification (NCBI taxonomy): domain Eukaryota; kingdom Viridiplantae; phylum Streptophyta; class Magnoliopsida; order Magnoliales; family Magnoliaceae; genus Magnolia; species Magnolia kwangsiensis. The sequence goes on along the minus strand of CM073585.1, from coordinate 9,231,888 downwards.
AGGTGGAGGTTGTGAAAGAGAAGTGTTGGATTTGGGAAGCATTAGGCCATTTCACATATTGATTGATATGCACTTTGGAGTTCGTCCCGAAGATTATCGTGCTCTATTTCGGGTGGTGGAGGAGAGGGGTAGGCTGAGGGACCCCTTTTTCTCTCCCAAGCCTTCTACCCGATCCCCCAAAAATTGCAAAGAATTGGCTAGCTTATCTTCCTTGCTAATTCCTTCGGATTCAAGCTCCACAGAAGAGGCTAGAATGAATGGGAAAAGTGGCAGATCAGGTCCTTATCTTGGAATGTCAAGGGCCTTGGTAATAAGGAGAAAGACTCCAAATTAAGGACACTTGTAAAAGATATAGGCCGCAACCGATTACTCTTCAAGAGACAAAGGTTCCTGTGTTCGATAAGAAGCTTTTATCTTCAGTTTAGGGGGTTAAATCAGCAAATTGGGTGTCTTTGGATGCTTCAGGTAGATCAGGAGTTGTGGTGGCATGGGATTCCTTGCTCTAGTTCAAGGTAGATTGTTGGTGTGGTTCCTTTTCTGTTTCCGTAATGCTACTAGGCATTTCCTCAAGATTAGTTTGGTTGTTCACATCTGTCATAGGTCGAATCAGGAAGACTAAAGATTCGAGATGTGGGACGAGCTTTCCCCTTGTCGGGCAAGGTTCGGTGGCCCTTAGTGTATAGGGGGTACTTTTAAGATAGTTTAGTATCCCTTGGAGAAGCCAAGCAGGGGAAGAACTTCCAACAACATATGAGCCTTCTTGGATTGGATTGAATCGTTGGAGTTGGTCGACCTTCCTATAGAAGGTAGGAATCTCACTTGGTCGAATGGTCAAGCCTGACCAATTATGACTAGTATCGATAGATTCCTCATCTCCACAAATTGGCTAGATTTGTTTCCAGTTGTCTCTCAAACAGTGTGCCATAAAGGCCGTTATAGAATCGTAAAGGCCATTATGTAAAGGTAATGCTAGCAACCATTACACATTACAAGGTCATAACAACCATTATGGAAAAAAAAATGACTTGTAACCATCGTTAATGGCATGTTAAGCCGCTTATAAAGGTCATAACAGCCCCATAATGGTCTGTTATGGTGCAAATATAGGTTTTTCAGATTTTTTTCAACATTACAGGGCAGATACAGGTTTTTTGGGTTTTTTCTTTCAATTTAATTTATTAAAGAGAGAGATAGAGAGAGAGAGAGAGAGAGAGAGAGAGAGAGAGAGAGAGAGAGAGAGAGAGAGACTATAACGGTCATTACGGGGCCCGTAACAACTATTATGATCCGTATCGTAAAGGTAATAATCAAAGGCATCGCTTGATCAATCGAAGGAGCTGTTTTTCTGCTTGTTTTTTATCATTGGAACTTGTTTCCTTTATAAAAGGCATACAACATTTGAGAAATTTCATGGGTTTTTGGTGCAATAGAAGCCTAGGTAATTCTCCACTTATATTCCTCATCCTAAGTGTCTAAATTAATGAGATCTAAGTAATTTTCTTCAACTTTACCACTCTAATGAGGATTCCAACCTCCATTGTGAAGATGATCTTGATCTTCACTCTTTCAAGTGGCTGTCTCTGGGGAATAGAGATGATTGAAGGCGGGATCGGGTAGATATTAGACATTATGCCTATATGTATATCTTTATTTACATCTTCTGGAAGACCCATCTAGGTGAATTCCCTTTAGAAATCAATTATCCATTACTTGTAAGAGATTCCACCATCCTCCCATCACCTTGGTCACCTCATTGGAGCATCACATTTAAGGCGTTTGTTTGTCGAGCTGAGTCATCGACATTAGCGAATGTAGGGAGCAATCGAGAAGCAGATTCAAGCACGAGAGAGCATTGAAGAAGCATCTCAAGAAGGCGTTACAAAAGAGGCTCAATCTGACAAGTAAGTTGTTAATCGTAGAGTCCATTCACACTCTTTCCTTGTGTAGGTTAGAGTGCAGAGTTTGTGACCCAAACTCGAATACGTTCTTATGTATGACGTAAGCTCTTGTGTAGGGCCGAATTCACTGGACATAGGTGCTTATGTGTTAGTCTCCATGGGGAGCCTCCAGTGAGAGTGTACGTAGGACCTTGGATTAGGACCACATTCACCGGACACGGATGGGAGTGTACATAGGGCCTTGGATTAGGCACGCATTGGCTGTTGGTTAACCGATAGAAAACCAATTAAAGTCTTTGTGGTTGCGGGAGCCACCGACACAAATGGAAATGTGTTCCTCCGACACAAGAGTGTACGTGTAGATTAGTAGTTAGCCTAGGAGAAACCGTTGTAAATATTATGGGTGAACCTATTGAAAATTCCTAAGATAGTGAATACCAATACACTCGAGAAGAGTGCGTCCGCCTGGAGTGGAGTAGGAAAACTGAACCACTATGTATGCTTGTGTTTGTGATTGTCATTTGAGCACATTTCTATTCATGCTTATGTGTTTGATTAGATAAATCATATGAATGTTTAAATTAGATTGTAAGCTAGGCACTGAACTTGTAAGCACACACAAGCTCACTATTCTTATAGACTAGTTGCTTCATTATTATAGCTTTTGTAGTTAATATGATTGGACTCACTTTAGCTTGGAAGCCTAAGTGTTAATTTACCTTGTTAGTTTTAATTGGTAAACTATATTAATTAGGTAAAGAATTTTAAAGTGGTCATATTCACTCCTCCTTTAGGTCTTAGTTGTAATTCTAAGCTTTGCCAAACTTCCGCACGCGTTGTGGTAGACAATCCACCCAATTTCAGCTATGAAAGGTGACATTATAAACTTCTTGTCTAAATTCCATAACAAAGGTCAGCTATATCCAGAGATGGGTGCTTCCTTCATAACAATTATCCCGAAAGTGTCAAGAGCCAAAACTTTGAGAGATTTTCACCCGATCAGTTTAATAAGAGGGCCCTATAAGATCTTAGATAAAGTCCCGGGAGCTTGGTTACGCAATTTCGCCAAGAACGTCATTTCTGACAGCCAAGCAATTTTTATCCCCAGAAGACAGATTCTTAACAACACACTCCTTGCCCATGAATGCCTTGATTTCAGATATAAAGATGGCTTGAAAGGGGTGGTTTGCAAACTAGATATTGAAAAGGCTTATAACTACGTCGATTGGAATTTCCTTGACTACATGCTGATTCAGATGGGATGCAATTTGAAGTGGAGGCGTTGGATCCAAGAATGTGTTAGCTCAGCTCACTTCTCATCAACGACTCCCCTCATAGCTTTTTCAAAAGTTCTAGAGGCCTTCGCCAAGGGGAACCTTTTTCTCCATTTCTCTTTCTATTTGTGGTTGAGGCACTCGGTGCGATGTTGGGAAGGGCTTAAGCGGAGGGATTCTTCTATGGCTTTTCAATTAGTAGATTATCCCAACTCATTTCTCATCTTCAATTTGCAAACAATACTTTCATCTTTTGTGAAGCTTCCGCGGCCATGGTGGACAAGTTGAGAACCATTGTCAAATGTTTCGAGGTCGTGTCTTAAAGTTAATTTGCGTAAGGGCAAGCTAGTTGGGGTTAGGTTGGAGGCTTATGAAGTGAAGGACTAGACTGGGGTGTTTGGCTATGAGGTGGATTCTCTTCTGATGACGTTTGTGGCGCTCCCATTGTGTATTGGTAAGTTGCCAAAGTAGCTTTGGGATAAGGTGATTGCAAGGGTAGAAAGGATGCTTGCTCGTTGGAAAGGTCACTACCTCTCTGTTCAGGGTCTCATCACTCTTATCAAGGCAGTTCTTTCAAGTCTACCCCAATACTTCATGTCCCTCTTTAAATGCCTGACAATTGTTTTATCTAGGCTCGATAAGCTGAGAAGGGACTTCCTTTTGGCAAGGTGCAAAGGAGAAGAAGTGATTCCACCTCCTCAACCAAGAAAGAGGTTTATAAAGAATATGAAGAGGGTGGTGTAGCAATTAAGGATCTCAAGTCCATGAACATTGCGCTTTTGGGGAAGTGGTTTTGGTGCCTTGGGGAAGATGATGGGGTTTTATGGAAAAGGGTCCCGAAGAGCAAAAACAAGGGGTTAGGGGACTAGAGATTTGATGTTCTATAGAGCTTCTACCTTATAGAAAGGAGTCTGCTCGGTCAAAGTAAGCTTCTTGCAAGGTGTGGGGTTTGTTGTAGGGAAATGCGAGAGAATCAAATATTGGGAAGATTTGTGGGCAGAGTGTGTAACTCTGAAACATGAGTTTCCTTATATTTATACTCTTGCGCCAGACCCGTCAATGTTGGTGGCTAATTTTTTTTCTTGGATTGGTAGGGCCATTGTTTGGGAACCCCCTTGTAGACGTCCTCTTCGGGACGAGGAGGTTGAAGCCTACGTGAATCTTTTGGAGCGTTTACAGGGAGTGGAGCCCGTTGTTAACAATCCAGATAAAATGGTGTGGAGATTTGAAAAGACTAGCTCCTTTTTGGTAAAATCCTTTTATTCTCTTCTTCGAAGTGCCAACTCTCAGGGAGATGTTTGGGTACCCAGTTCCTTAGGTCTTATCCCTCTCCTCCGAAGTTTCAAGCGTTCGGGTGACTCGTGGGTAGGAAGAAAGTTCTTACGGTGGGCAATCTTCGCAAAAGGGGTATGGTGATCTCGAATATATGCTCCTTGTGCATACAAAACAAAGAGTCAGTCGATCACCTCTTCCTGCATTGCCCTTGACCAAATGTGATATGCGCTATGATATCTTCGAGCGCTTCCAAGTTAGGTGGTGCTGATCAATGGTTGGTAGCCTGGCATGGGGTCAGTCTTAGCTATCAGAAGACTGCTCTTTGGAGATTATCTATTTTGGTGGTTTGGTGGCCAGTTGGAGAAGAAAGGAACAGAATGTGTTTTAATAACTCCTATAAGACAGCAGCTTCTATCTCCTAGAGAATTAGATTTGTAGTTATAGAGTGGACTATTTTAGCTTCTAAGCTAAGAGGGTGTAATATGGAGTGTCTGGGGCTGTAGCTGATTCATCTTCTTGGCGTCTTGCTTTGCTTTGCCTTGTTTTTCTTTTCTTCTGTTAATAAAATTTAGTTGCCTTTCAAAAAAAAGTGAGTGGTGAATGAGGTGATTGCGTGCATCCGCCGGGGTTAGTCTCACCTTAAAAAGGGGCGGAGACACCCTGTTGTTATAAACAAAATAAAATAAAAATAAAAATAAAAATGTGAGTGGTGAAAGATGGGAAGTGAGAGATATGAAGATGATTTGAAATAACAAGGGAGAGGGGAATTTATAGGTGTTTTAGATTGTCTTTTTGTAGTTCCTTTGAAGTCTAGGGGTAAAAAGGGTTCTAAGGGCTGGGATTGGCTGCTGGACTGGGAGTGTCACGTGGCACAATGTGGATGGTTGGATAGAGTGGCCAAGGCAAAATTTTGGGCAAAAGTGATATCCAAAAAGCGTAGCATTAAGCATGGAAGGTAAGATGACATCTCCAAATTATAGTTTTGAAGGAGAATAAACCCATCTACCAATTACTGCATCATAGCCTTCGAGAATTCCCAGCGGAGATGCAAAAACCTCCATCCCACTGTGTTTCTACAAAGGATGAAGCATAGCAGAGAAAATGGAGTTGGAGAGGAGATGAAATGGAAGAAGGGGACTTTTCTTGAGAGAAATCTCTCTATGCGGTTATATGGAAGGCGAGGGTGAATATCATATGGTAGGGTAGCATGATATGGTAACAGTCGAATGGTCATCTCCTCTTCTGGTGAAGGACGTCTGAATCCAGCGGTGGATTGAGCAAGGATGAACGTGATGAGGTCGATCATCGTCTTCCTCAAGGATAACTATTCTGAATCCACGGAGCTTCTCTGGACTCCTCACAAAGACTTCTCGAATCCATGAGGAAAGAAAGCAGGAAAATATAAATAAATTCTAATAAAATTCAAAATTAATTGATGAATGAAATAAAACGAGTTCACATCCCTTTAAATAAGAGAACCAAGCAATAGGAAAGAAATCAGACTCAAACTACAACTAAAACTCCTAGAATCCGTGACTTACTATAAATAGTAAACTTACTATTTATAGACGGTCGTGATGTCTACTAGTGCGCAAGGTTTTCGGCCAAAAATAGTAAGTGTCCTATTTGGCTTCACCAAACCGTTCTCCTAATTATCCTAAGCACTTTTCATGTTGGACACAACTCCTAAAGCCCAACGGATGAAGAGCTATAAGCAAACTAAAACTTACTATTTATAGTAGAAACGAAATTAAAACTGGAAACGAGCGTCAATCAGGGAGTTTCTCGCAAATCTGGGCTGCGCAACCCGGCATAGCGGGGTTGGTTGGCTAAAGTAGCTCGTTCTACTCCCAAAATCATATATTTTACCTCAGATAACTCATTCCGGATTGTAAGATACACCCGATCTAAGGTCTGATGGTCTGGATCACTTCTGTCGTCGACCGTGCCTTTTTTGATCCATCTTGGCCATGAAATTGTCCGTGACCCGTTCTACATCATGGATTCGTATCCTCTTACAGGATTTTCCACTGACAGCTGCTGCAGTCGCGGTCAGTAGAGAAAAAAGAAAATTTTAATTTTTTTAATTTTTTTTTAAAGAAGAAGCTTGTACTGCTAGAATCCAAATGCTGCTATAATACATTAATTACGTTTTTCAATTGATTTTCCTTTGAAAATATCGTATCCAAACAGGCCCTAAGAGACAATAGCAAAAGAAGATTCTGCTATAAAAAAAATAAAAAATTTTAAAAATATAATTCTCTTCAAAAACTCAAAAGAAAAGAAGAAGAAAAAAGTTAAGCTTTACCCAATTCGTCTACTTCAATGGAAGAACTGGATTGAGTATAAGACGAATCCGATGGGCGCAGATGTTCATCGAATTCAATGGCTACAGGGCAGAAGCACAACCCCTTTTAAGGAAAAACCCAAAAGGCCAAGACAGAAGAAGATCGTAAGCACTCTAACTGCTTTGCGGACTTCCCAGGGAGAAGTAGAAAACTACCCGTGGGATATTATAACATGCACTGCTGAAATATGGGATATCGTACTCATGCACGCGTTCCACTGCACGCATACCTAAATCCAGCCGTCCAAATCATGGGATCCGCTGTGGATGGGGTACAGCCAAAAGACTAATCTGATGTAGACATCAAACGGATGGGCTACCCCCCCTGCCACCAGCCAATGGCTGATGGTCCGTTCTCCGTGGGCCCCACCATGACGTATGTGTTTCATCCATGCCGTCCATATATTTTTATAGATAATTTTATAATATGAGACAAAAAATGAGCTATTTACCAATCTCAGGTGGACCACATTACATGACAAAGTTTTGAATGAATGTCAACCATTAAAAACTTTTTGAGGCCATAAAATTTTTGGATCAAGATGATATTTGCTTTTTCCCTTCATCTGTGTCTTTATGACCTAATTAACAGATTGGATGTAAAATAAACAGTACAGTGAGCCTTTGGAGGATATTAATGGCGGATATCCAATCACTATTGTTTTTCCGTGGTGTGGTCCATCTGAGATTTAAATCCCTCTCTTTTAAAAATGGATGAGCGGAATTGATGAAACACATACATCATGGTGGGGCCCACGGAGCACCTACCACCAGACACCGGGCTCGTGGCAGGGAGAGTAGCCCATCCGTTTCCCCATTTTGACGGGCGCGGGTTAGGTACTCCCCCCGACTGTTCCGAGCTCGGGACAGGCTTGGCTCCGAAGGTACGGAGTGATGTATGGATTCCATCCACACTGTCCATTCATTTGAAGGACTATACAATAAGATACCAAAAATAAGAAACATCCAACGATCCAGGTGGACCACACATAAGGAATTAAACTCCTACCGTTGAAAAATTATTAGGGACCACGGAAGTTTTGGATTAAGATGACATTTGTTTGTTCACTACATTCATGTGTATAAGACCATATCAACACGTTGGATGGCAAATAAATATTTCGGTGGGCTGTAAGAAGGTTACAATGGTGGGCATCCTTTGCACAGCTTTTTCATGTGGTGTGGTCCACTTGAGCCTTAGATCTTCCTTACTTTTTGGGGCCAATAAATCAAAATGACATGAAAAAATTGATGGACGGTGTAGATAAAAGTCATACGTCACGCCGTCATGGTGCAACTCGGTGGTCAATCAAGCCTCCGCCTGTCTCTAGCCACGAACGGTCAGTTCTGTATGGCCCCACTGCTATGTATCTGTTTATCTACGTCATCCATACCTTTTCTTGTATCATTTTAAAGGTATGTGCACAAAAATGAGGCAGATACAATGCTCAAGTGGACCACACCAAATAGGCTGCATTGGATAGTATTTGAATTTTCATTTATCAGCGAAATACCTGGCAAAAATATCGTTATTACTTTTTAAGTGTGTTAGAAATTTGAAAAATCGTAAATAAATAAATAACTGACTGACTTAAATTTATGGACCCATTTTGATGTGCATGATATATCCACACCGTCCATCGGTTTTATCATGAAAATTTAGGGCTTAAGTTAAAAAATGAGGCAGATCCAACACTCAAGTGGCCCATACTCTAGGAAACAATGGCCTTAAAAGTCTAGCATTGAAAGTTATTTCGTTCATTGGGGCCTTATTGATGTTTATTTTTCCTCTAATCTGTTCACACGAAGTCACAAAAACATTTACAAGGGATAAACACAAATATCAGCTTCTTCCAAAACTTTCAGAGGGCCACACAATTATTTTTAACAGTAAGCATCCAATTTCTACAATTCCCTGCGGTGTGGTTCACTTGAGATTTAGATCTGCCTGATTTTTGGGGCCATACCCTAAAATCAGATGGCATAAGGGGTGAACGGTGTGGATAAGCCACGTACCTCATAGTGAGCCCTACATATATTTTGTACCTTTCCTTTGGCGGTCCGCGAAGACGAGCGCTGTCCCTCCTTTGTACGAACGGTTCAAAGTAGATCAAAGTCACGTGGCCCCACAATGATGTATTTATTATGACCCCTAAAACGGTTTCAACAGTAGACATTTAAAGTATAATGGTGATGTCGTATGCTACGGTCAGACCTATGACCACGGATTATAACCATAGCCATAAATATAGACCTGGATGAAGAGGATAAACAAATTTCATAATGATTCAAAACTTCTGTGACCCCTAAAAGGGTTTCAACGGTAGACATTCAAAGCATAATAGTAATGTCGTATGTTACGGTCAGACCTATGGCCACGGATTATAACCATAGCCATAAATACTGATGTAGAGCGGGTCGCGGACAATTTCATGGCCAAGATGGATCAGAAAAGGCACGGTCGACAACATAAGTGATCCGAACCGTTGAACCTTAGATCGGACGTATCTTGCAATCTGGAATGAGTTATCTGACGTAAAATATATGAATTTGGGGTAGAACAAGCTACTTTAGCCAACCAACCCTGCTATGCCGAGTTGTGCAGCCCGAATTTACGAGAAACCCCCTGATCGACGGTCGTTTCCCCATTTTAATTTCATTTTTACTATAAATGGTAAGTTTTAGTTTGTTTATAGCTCTGCATCCGTTGGGCTTTAGGAGTTGTGTCCAACATGAAAAGTGCTTAAGATAATTAGGAGAACGGTTTGGTGAAGCCAAATAGGACACTTACTATTTTTGGCCGAAAACCTTGCGTACTAGTAGACATCACGACCGTCTATAAATAGTAAGTTTACTATTTATAGTAAGTCATGGATTCTAGGAGTTTTAGTTGTAGTTTAAGTCTGATTTCTTTCCTGTTGCTTGGTTCCCTTATTTAAAGGGGTGTAAACTCGTTTTTATGGAATCATCAATTAATTTCGAATTTATTAGAATTTATTTCTATTTTCCTGCTTTCTTTCCTCGTGGATTCAAGAAGTCTCTGTGAGGAGTCTAGAGAAGCTCCGTGGATTCAGAGTAGTTATCCTTGAGGAAGACGGTGATCGACCTCATCACGTTCATCCCTGCGTCAATTTGGTATCAGAGCGAGGTTTCTCCTCGGGCCGATGGCAAACAACGAAGATATGAATTAAAATCCTGTCGACGGTGATCCAGGGATTCGTTATCTTTCGGAAAGGATGGAAGCTTTCCATCGGGAGAGTCAGCTGATTATGCAAGGGCTGCAGGCAACCCTCGACCGTCTGGTGGATGCGTTACTTCCACCCCGAGCCCTAGGCCGTGCTCCACCACCTATGGTTACTCCACCACCCGTGGTTGCTGTATGACGTGACCCCGATTATTGCAAAGCACTACCAGTGACAAACCGTAGGGCTACACCAAATGATTCTAGTTCCAGCGACGAGGACATTAATGAGAGTTTTGACCGACGACCAATTCATGGAGGCGATCGTCTAGATCGTGCTGAAAGAAACTATCGAGGTAAGGTTGAACTTCCTAGTTTTGACGGTTTATTACGTATCGAAGATTTCCTTGATTGGCTAGCCGAAGTAGAGAGATATTTCGATTATATGGATGTGCCAGATCATAAAAGGGTGAAATTGGTAGCGTTTAAATTAAAATCTGGTGCTTTTGCATGGTGGAAACAATTACAACTTTCACCATCCTGTCAGAACAAGGCGCCCATTGCATCATGGCCTCGGATGAGACGTCTTCTTCGATCACGATTTCTCCCCATTGATTATGAGCAGATCTTATTCCAGCAATACCAGAATTGCCGACAAGGAAATGGAACTGTTACAGATACACTGAAGAATTCCAACGATTGATTACACGAAACGATCTGTTAGAATTTGAGTCACAGAAGGTGGCACGATTTATAGGTGGGTTGCGACCGACGATTCAAGATCGAGTTCAAATGTACCCAATTGGGATTATAGATGAAGTAGTTCAATTGACGGGAATGGCAGAAACACAACTTGCAAGAGCTCCTGCTCGTCCCTATCCTTCGAATCGACCTCCTATAGTGGGTCCCACACAGGATCTAGTGTTGGCTCGAGGAAAAGATCCGGTAGGAGAACGTCCTCACCCTCCTCCACCCGTAAACCGTGATATGGGGAGCGAACCATCTAGACCTTAACGGGCAGCACCCACAACAGCGGGGCCTAGTAGGATTCCGAATCCTTATGCTTGGCCAAGGCCGAACAATTGTTACCGCTGTGGCCAACCAGGCCACTTATCAAACACTTGTCCTCAACGTCCGGCAGCACACTTGACTATAAATGAAGGGGCATTGAAAATGAGACCGTAAAAGAAGATCATGACTTTGATGAATATGAACAAACCACTGAAGAAATAGCAGGTGGCGGTGAAGTGACAGGCAAGGATCGTGGTGAATCTCTCGTTGTGAGGCGACTACTGTATATCCCGCGAAAGGAATTACATCCACAGCGGCACAATATATTTCGTACTCGATGCACTGTCAGCGGAAAGGTCTGTGATGTAATCATAAACAGTGGTAGCAACGAGAACATTGTCTTAAGAGTGATGGTGGACAAGTTACAGCTACCAACGACAAAACATCCTTCCCCGTACTCAATTGGCTGGATAAAAAAGGTGAATGAGACCAAGGTAACTGAATAATGCACTATCTCGTTTTCAATTGGTAAACATTATAAAGATCAGATACTTTGTGACGTGGTTGATATGCTACTCGGTCGACCCTGGCAGTCGGACCGTGATGCGACCCATCGGGAACGAGACAATGTCTACATATTCATCAAGGATAGTCAAAAAATAATCCTTGCCCCTATGGCACCCGAGAACCATCCTGAAGCCTCTAAAGTGGAGGGGAGTTCTCTCTTGACCATTCGGGATTTTATGGAGAAATCCAAGGAAACCGACGAAGTATACGCCGTAATGGTAAAGGACGAGGAAGAGGAACCCTCAAACATCCCTCCAAACTTAAAATTGTTGGTAAATGAATTCAAATAAGTCTGGCCTGAAGATTTACCTGATGGATTGCCCCCATGAGGGACATCCAACATCACATATACCTTGTCCCTGGGGCTAGCCTGCCCAATCGCTCTCATTATCGGATGAGTCCGAAGGAGTGTGAGATACTTCAGGGGCAAGTGGAGGAATTGATCCGTAAGGGTCTATTAAGAGAGAGCATGAGCCCATGTGCTGTACCAGCATTATTAACGCCAAAAAAAGATGGAAGCTGGCGCATGTGTGTCGACAGCCGAGCAATCAACAAAATTACCATCAAATATCGGTTTTCAATACCACGGTTGGACGACATGCTCGATATGCTGGGAGGGGCCAATGTGTTCTCTGAACTAGATCTAAAGAGCGGGTACCATCATATTCGTATCCGACACGGTGATGAGTGAAAAACGGCATTCAAGACAAAGGAAGGATTGTATGAGTAGCTGGTCATGCCCTTCGGCCTATCGAACGCACCAAGTACTCTTATGCGTTTGATGAATCAAGTTCTAAAACCGTTCATTGGCCGATTTGTTGTAGTATATTTTGATAACATATTAATATATAGCAAGGATGATGCGGAGCATAAGAAACATTTCAGGCAGGTGCTGTAGGTCCTACAAGATAACAAGTTGTACCTTAACTTGAAAAAGTGTAGCCTTTTAACTGACAACTTGTTGTTTATAGGATTTGTTGTAAAGTCCATAGGCATTTGAGTGGACGATGAAAAGGTGCGAGATATTAAGGAATGACCGATCCCGACAAACATCTACGAGGTGAGGAGTTTTCACGGTTTGATGACTTTCTATCATCGATTTGTGCGAGATTTTAGCACCATAGTCGAGCCTATAACAGATTGCATGAAAAAGGGACCGTTCCAGTGGACCGATAAAGCTGACAAGAGCTTTAACGAGATCAAACATCGTTTGTCTACAACACCGGTCTTGGTGCTTCCTAATTTCGATAAATTATTTGAGGTTGAGTGTGACGCTTTATACGTCGAAATTGGGAGAGTATTATCACAAGAAGGCAGGCCGGTAGCCTTCTACAGCGAGAAGCTTAGCGAAGCACGAAAGAAGTGGTCGACTTATGAGCTTGAGTTGTATGCAGTTATTCAGGCGCTGCGACATTGGCGGCATTATCTGATTCAAAGAGAGTTTGTTCTGTACACTACCATCAAGCATTAAAGTTTATTAATAGTCAGATTAACGTGAATCGTGTGCATGCTAGATGGGTTATATTTTTATAGGAATTTACGTTCGTTCTAAAGAACAAGTCAGGATAGCAGAACAAGGTGGTTGATGCACTTAGCCGTCGTGCATCGCTACTTGTTACGATGAGCAACGAGGTGGTCGGCTTCGACTGTCTCAAGGAACTATATGCCGAGGATGAGGATTTCAAGGATTCTAGGATAAAGTGCCAAGAAGGTCACCCCAGTGACTTTCATATACAGGACAGTTTTCTCTTCAAAGGGAATCAATTGTACATCCTTCAAAGTTCTCTAAGGGAGCAGATTATTCAAGAGCTACATGAAGGTGGCCTCGGTGGACACCTTGGGCGAGACAAGACGCGAGCTCTTGTGGAAGAACGGTATTACTGGCTGCAATTAATATGTGATGTGGGAAGAACCGTGTAATGTTGTCATATTTGTCAAACTTCTAAGGGACAATCTCAGAATATGGGACTCTACACCCCGTTACTTGTGTCTGATGGTCCTTTGAAGGATTTATCAATGGACTTCGTGCTTGGTCTTCCACGAACACAACGCGGCATGGATTCGGTGTTCGTGGTAGTCGATCGTTTCTCTAAGATGATGCACTTTATCCCATGCAAAAAGACCCTCGACGCAACACACGTGGCGAATCTCTTCTTTAGGGAGGTCGTACGGCTACACGGGGTCCCTAAGACTATTACTTCTAATCGTGACACAAAGTTCGTTAGCCACTTTTGACGGACTTTGTGGACTCGATTCGATACACGACTTCAATTCAGTAGTGCTTACCACCCACAGACTGATGGGCAGACCGAAGTTGTGAATTGCACATTGGGAAACCTCCTTCACAGTATTACAGAATAAAAGACGAAGCAGTGGGACTTGGCGTTATCTCAAGCAGAGTTTGCGTTCAACAACATGGTAAACCGATCGACAGGAAAATCGCCGTTCCAGATTATCTACGGACGAGTGCCTCGCCACACACTTGACTTGGTCCCTTTGCCCAAGCACCCAGGCACGAGCATTGCAGCAGAACATATGACAGATAAGATCATGGGCATCCATGCAGAAGTGCAGGCCAAGCTACATGTCCATTTACGTAAAGAGAGATTTTCGACCGGGACATACAACAAGTTAAAAAATAAGAAGATTGGACCGGTACCGATTATCCGAAAGATCAATGACAACGCTTATGTTGTTGATCTTCCAGATGACCTGGCGATCTCACGTACTTTCAACGTCGCGGACCTGACCGAGTATCATAAACCAGCGCAGGAGGAGAACTCGAGGACGAGTTCTTTTCAAGTGGAGGGGACTGATGTAGAGCAGGTTGCGGACAATTTCATGGCCAAGATGGATCAAAAAAGGCACGGTCGACAACATAAGTGATCCGGACCGTGGGACCTTAGATCGGGCGTATCTTGCAATCCGGAATGAGTTATCTGATGTAAAATATATGAATTTGGGGTAGAATGAGCTACTTTAGCCAACCAACCCCGCTATGCCAGTTTACGCAGCCCGGATTTACGAGAAACCCCCTGATCGATGGTCATTTCTCCGTTTTAATTTCATTTTTACTATAAATAGTAAGTTTTAGTTTGCTTATAGCTCTGCATCCGTTGGGCTTTAGGAGTTGTGTCCAACATGAAATGTGCTTAGGATAATTAGGAGAACGGTTTGGTGAAGCCAAATAGGACACTTACTATTTTTGGCCGAAAACCTTGCTTACTAGTAGACATCATGACCGTCTATAAATAGTAAGTTTACTATTTATAGTAAGTCGCGGATTCTAGGAGTTTTTGTTGTAGTTTGAGCCTGATTTCTTTCTTGTTGCTTGGTTCCCTTATTTAAAGGGGTGTAAACTCATTTTTATGGAATCATCAATTAATTTCAAATTTATTAGAATTTATTTCTATTTTCCTGCTTTCTTTCCTCGTGGATTCGAGAAGTCTCTGTGAGGAGTCCAGAGAAGCTCCGTGGATTCGGAGTAGTTATCCTTGAGGAAGATAGTGATCGACCTCATCACGTTCATCCCTGCGTCAATTACTATAATCCGTAGCCATAGAGGACTGTCCGAGATGGGCTCACTGAACTAGCAGCACCCCGCCAGTTGCTGGCCTGTCCTGTGAGGCTATGCCAATCTGGCGGGGCCATGCTCATCTAGCAGCCCCTATGGCTACGGATTATAATCGTAGCCATAGACGGACTGCCGCGGCAATAGTCTATATATATATATATATATATATATATATATATATATATATATATATATATATATATATATATTACAGGGAAAACTTTATTCTACCTACAATTTTCTCTAACACATATTTATATAAGTATGTATATATAAGCATATAAACAAAAAAATTTCTCTGTTTTTTTTCATTTCTTTCTTTATTTATTTAACAAGAATTTCTTCTAAACTAAAATTAGTTACTTGACGTACCCTATATGATTTTGGGGTAGGAGAAGCTACTTTAGCCAACCAACCTAGTTATTTTCCAAGATTCCATCAGGTCGATGGTCGAAAATCCATTTCATTTAGTTCGTGGTCAATTTCATTCATTTCATTTACTTCGCGATCAATTCCATGCATTTCGCGGTCAATACCGGTGATTCCCCTTCACTTCACGATCAATTCCGTGCATTTCACGGTCAATTCCCTTCATTTCACAGTTAATTCCATGCATTTCACGGTCAATTCCGGCAATTCCCCTTCACTTCATGGTCAATTCCATGCATTTCACGATCAATTCCCTTCACTTCACGGTCTATTTAATGCATTTCATGGCCAATTCCCTTCACTTCACAGTCATTTTCATGCATTTCACAGTCAATTCCGACGATTCCCCTTCACTTCACGGTCAATTTCATGTATTTCACAGTCAATTCCCTTTACTTCATGGTCAATTCAATGCATTTCACGGTCAATTCCCTTTACTTCACGGTCACTTCAATGCATTTCACGGTCAATTCGCTTCACTTCACGGTCAATTCCATACATTTCACGGAGTCGACCAGGTCTAGATGGGGTCGAACCCATTCGGCTGAAAGCTACTTGGGCTCCACTTCTTCTTTATACCGGGATCCATTGAAAGCAATTGACATGAAGGTCAATGCAAAGGATGTATGTGAGATAATTTCGGAGGGTCTAATGTTAATTTCTTGGAATCACCGTATAGTAAGAATCTATAATTTTGGACCGTGAAATGCATGAAATTAACCATGAAATGAAGGGGAATCGTTGGAATTGACCATAAAATGCGTGTAATTGACCATGAAATGAAGGGAATTGACCGTGAAATGCATTGAATTGACCGTGAAGTAAAGAGAATTGACCGTGAAATGCATGGAATTGACCGTGAAGTGAAGAGGAATCATCGAAATTGACTGTGAAATGCATGGTAATGACCGTGAAGTGAAGGGAATTGATCGTGAAATGCATGAAAATGATTGCGAAATGAAACAGAATCGCCGGAATTGACCGTGAAATGCGTGAAAATGACCATGAAGTGAAGGGAATTGATTGTGAAATGCATTGAATTGACCGTGAAATGCACGGAATTGACCGTGAAGTGAAGGGGAATCACCAAAATTGACCGTGAAGTGCATGGAATTGACCGTGAAATGAAGGGAATTGACCATGAAATGCATTGAATTGATCGTGAAGTAAAGGAAATTGATCATGAAATGCATGGAATTGACCATGAAGTGAAGGGGAATCGTCAAAATTAACCATGAAATGAGACATAATCGTTGGAATTGACTGTGAAATGCATGGAAATGACCGTGAAGGGAATTGACCGTGAAATGCATGGAAATGACTGTGAAATGAAACGAAATCGCCAGAATTAACCATGAAATGTATAGAAATGACCGTGAAATGCATGAAAATGACCGTGAAGTGAAGGGAATTGACCGTGAAATGCATGAAAATGACCGTGAAATGAAACAGAATCCCCGGAATTGACCATGAAATGCATGGTAATGACCATGAAGTGAAGAAAATTGACTGTGAAATGCATGGAAATGACCGTGAAGTGAAGAGAATTAACTATGAAATGCATGGAAATGACCGTGAAATGAAACGAAATCGTCGGAATTGACCATGAAATGCATAGAATGACTGTGAAGTGAAGGGAATTAACCGTGAAATGCATGGAAATGACCGTGAAGTGAAGGGAATTGACCGTGAAATGCATGGAAATGACCATGAAATGAAACGGAATCCCCGAAATTGACCGTGAAATGCATGGTAATGACCGTGAAGTGAAGCGAATTGACTGTGAAATGCATGGAAATGACCGTAAAGTGAAACGGAATTGTCGGAATTGACCATGAAATGCATGGAAATGACCGTGAAGTGAAGGGAAATGACCGTGAAATGAAACAGAATCCCCGAAATTGACTGTGAAATGCATGGTAATGACCATGAAGTGAAGCGAATTGACCGTGAAATGCATGAAAATGACCATGAAGTGAAGGGAATTGACCGTGAAATGCATGGAAATGACCGTGAAATGAAATAGAATCGTCGGAATTGACCGTGAAATGCTTCAAATTGACCGTGAAGTGAAGGGAATTGACTGTGAAAAACATGAAAATGACCGTGAAATGCATGGAAATGACCTTGAAGTGAAGGAAATTGATCATGAAATGCATGGAAATGATTGTGAAATGAGACGGAATTCTCGGAATTGACCGTGAAATGCATGGTAACAACCGTGAAGTGAAGTGAATTAACCGTGAAATGCATGAAAATGACCATGAAGTGAGGGGAATTGACCGTGAAATGCATGGAAATGACCATGAAATGAAATGGAATTGCCGGAATTGACCATGAAATGCATCGAATTGACCGTGAAGTGAAGGGGAATCGTCGGAATTGACTGTGAAATGCATGGAAATGATCATGAAGTGAAGGCAATTGACTGTGAAGTGAATGGAATTGACCATGACGTGAAGGGAATTGATTGTGAAATGCATGGAATTCGCTGTGAAGTGAAGGGAATTGACCGTGAAATGAATTGAGTTGACCGTGAAGTGAATGAAATGGATTTTCGACCATCGACCTGATGGAATCTTGAAAAATAACCAGGTTGGTTGGCTAAAGTAGCTTCTCCTACCCCAAAATCATATGTGATACGTCAATTAACTAATTTTGGTTTAGACGATATTCTTGTTAAATGAATAAAGAAAGAAATAAAAGAAAGAGAGAATTTTTTTTATATGCTTATATATGTAGATTTATATAAATATGTATCAGAGAAAAATGTAGGTAAAGTTTTCCATGTAAAAAATAAAAATAAAAAGATAAAAAAGTGCATAGCACTACGATTATGGCTACAGTTATAATCTGTAGCTATAGGTCCTGCTCTCACCCGGTCACCTCCAACTCATTGTCACCCATCTTGCAATTGGCGGATTATTGCTACACTTATCACTACGGTTATAATCCGTAGCCATAGATAGATTTTCAAAATGCTGAAAAAGCAGGGGCATTTTTGACCTTTGGCAAGTTGTTCGTACAGCTGGGTCTTATTCTGGTCGGGTAAAATAGGGTGGGCTTAAGCGGGTAAATGGGCCATAAATGGGTCCTACAGTGGTAAATTTCTCAAGAGTAAAAACAAATACCAGTTTAATCCAAAACGTATGTGACCCAAAAAGTTTTGTGGCAAACGTTCAATCCCCCACCGCTCTTTGCGATGTGGTCCACTTGATCTTTTTGGATCTGTCTTATATTCCAAATCAAGCCTTGCGACGAGCTCACCAAATGCGCAGACGGTTCGGATATAGTACATATCTCGTGATGGATCTGAGGCATCAACACACCAGCCAGGTGGGTGGTGTGTGGTACACTAGCCAATCCCCTTCTGTGAAATCCACTTCATCCATCCATTTTATCAGATAATTTTATGGCTTGATCCAAAAAATAAAGCACATGCATAGCTCAAGTGGACCACACTAATAAACAGTGTAAATTAAATGTCTACTGTTGAACAAAATTTAGGGCCACAAAAGTTTTGGATCAAGCTGATATTTGTGTTTTCTCTTCACCTCTATTTGTGATCTTATTAACAGATTGAATAACAAATAAACATCATTGTGGGCCCTACAATGGTTTTAACCGTGGAAATCATTATTCCCACGGTTTCCTGTGGTATGGTCTACTTGAGCTTTGGATATGCTTCAATTTTGAATTCAGCTCCGTGATGGACAGCGTGGATAAACCACTTACATTCAGTGTGTCAGTGGTAGAGTTTACTCAGTACAATAAAAGCATGTTGAGTAATTCACAACATAACCCGATTAGGTCAGCTAATGGCATGTTATGGGTCCCCTGGCACCTTGGGCCGTTAGGCACCGTGGATTTGGGAGATTAGATGGGATTTGGGGGTTTTCAGTTCCCTAATATGTTTGGCACAAAGTGAGTTTTAAATTCAAGGTCGAAGTTAGGATTATATCTAAAATCTTTCCAACAGTCTTATGTGTCACTGGGCTATTAATTTATTAGGCATACAAGCCATTGATAATATCTCAAAACAATTAGATTATCAATTGTATCCCTAAAACTACTTTAATAGGATGATTTACGATGTTTAAACATTATCCATATAAATTAATAGTTAAAATAGGTTGGTTAGTCACTTGGATGTGATTTTATGCTTGTGGCCCATTTGAGACTTGAAATTTCATCACTTTGGTCCAAAGAGCTTATTATAATCATTGTATTAAACATTATATATATAGACACACACACTAATTAGGTATATTAAAGTTGATTTATTAATTAAATTCAAACTCCTATAAATATATTATGCATAGCTACTTTTGGATTCGAGGACTCTGAATCTAGGGTGCCAAAAACAATCGGAGGATTCCAATGCACGCAACCCTCGACCGTATTGTGGATGCGCTAATTCTGCCCCAAACCTAATGCGACGTTTAGCCGCCCATAATCCTTGTATGGCATAACCCCATTTTTCATATAGTGCTTTTGGAGGCAAATTGCATGGTTATCCCAGATGAGTTGAATTCTAGTAACGAGGATGTCGGTGGCATTGTTGTCCAATGGCCGATCCGTGGAGATGATTGACTAGATCATGCTGAAAGATACTATCTAAGTAAGGCCGAACTTTTCAATTTTAATAGCTTATTATATATAGAAGACTTTCTCGATTGGTTAGTCGAAGTAGAGAGGTATTTTGATTGTATGGATGTGCTGGAAGAAAAGAAAGTGAAGTTAGTTGCATACATATTAAAATCTGGTGCTTCTGCATAGTGGGAGTAATTATAACTCTTAGGTGCCCGACAGAACATGGCGCACATCCGATTATGGCGGCAAATGAGATGCTTTTTTAAAAAAAATCATGATTTCCCCCAGTGATTATGAGCAGGTGTTGTTCCAACAATACCAAAATTGTCGACAGGGGAATTAAACTGTCATAGATTACACCAAAGAATTTCAACGGTTGGCAACGCGGAATGATTTGTCAAACACCGAATCGTAAAATGTAGCATAGTTCATAGGCAGTTTACGACATACAATTCAGGACCGAGTTCAGATGTGCCCGGTCAAGACCATGGATGGAGCGGTATAGTTGGCGAGTAGGGAAGAAATGCAGGTGGCAAGAGTCCTTACTTGGCCTTATCCTTCGACTCGAGCCCCCATGACGGGTCCCACTTAGGATTTAGCACTGGTCAAAGGAAATGAACCAGCAGGAGGGCGTCCTCAACCTCCTACAACCACTAAACGTAATATAGGAAGTGGTCCATCTAGGCCTTAATGTGAAGCGATCATAACAGTTGGTCCGAGTAGGATTCCAAATCCTTATGGTTGGCCAAGGCCAGACCATTGTTTTCATTGTGCCCCACTGGGTCACTATTTGAACACCTACCATCAACGCCCCACAACCCACTTGGCTATTAACGAAGGGGACGCTAAAGGTGAAGCAGCAGAAGAAGACCCTAGATTTGATGAGAATGAACAAGCCATTGAAGGAGCTGGTGGCGAAGAATGGTTGGCTGAGGATCATGGTGAATCCTTGGTCATGAGGTGATTATTATAAACTCTACGGAAGGAGGTGTACCTGCAATGGCATAATATATTCCACATGCGGTGTACCATCAATGGCAATGTCTATCATGTAATCATGGATAATGGAAATAGTGAGAATATCGTCTTAAAGGTGATGGTAGACAAGTCGTGGGTACCTACGACAAAACGTTATTCCCCTTACTTGAGTGGCTAGATAAAAAAGGTAAATGAGACTAAGGTAACTGAACAATGCACTGTCTCATTTTCAATTGATAGGAATTATAAGGATCAAGTACCTTGTGATGTGGTCAACATGGAAGCATGTCATATGCTGCTCGGTCAACCATGGCAATTGGACCATGATACGTCCCACTGATGATGAGACGATGTCTACGTCTTCGTCAAGAACGGTCGTAAGATTATCATTACCCCTATGACACCAAAGAACTACCCTGAAGCTTCTAAAGTGGAGGAGAGCTCCCTTCTGACCATTAGAGATTTCATGGAGGAATCAAAAGAAACCAGCGATGTACTGTAATGCTCCAGTTTTCGTAACCCAAGTTTAGTACCTGTTTTTTGAAAACCTGAGTATTAACCTTTAACGATAGCCCAAATTTCATGTGTGTGTGTGTGTGTGTGTGTGTGTGTGTGTGTGTGTGTGTGTATAAAAATTTTAAATTCTTTTCTTTTTCAGAGTGAGCATTACAATGGAAGAGAAACGAATCAGCATAAAGAAAAGTTTGCATACATATTCAGAATATGCGAGCGGCTGCTTATGGAGCTTACACAAACCAATGTCTTAATGCTAAAAAATACATGAAGGAAACAATTTAACAAATGAAAAAACATAAAATGTAGCTAGAGTTGAGCTGCAAGATCACGTAACTTCTCTTGGGTAGATACAACCATACATCCCTGATATTTGTATCATGCTCCTCATTAATCTAAACATGAGTATCATTACTTGCAATACCTGTACGATTATATATCCAAAGCATGAGTGGCTAGCTCAGTGTGAATTCCCTTTAAGATTACACACCACTACTTTAGTTAAGATAGTTTAAATAAGAAAATATACAAAACAATCCACAACACAATCTTATTTAAATGCATAGATGCATGAATGCACATCAGCCTGAGGATGCTCATCCGACTAGATTTTGGGTAAAATTCATGAGTGGGGCGAAACCCATATGCAACCTCAAAGTGGTTAGTCACTAGTGAAAGTAGAACAAGTACGTGCTCAAGTGATAAGATCACACAAATTTGGACATTCGAACAGTACACTAGTCTTTCCAATAGTCGATCAGGCACTTGATAGTACCCATGTGCCATGAAATACATGATTAGCCCAACTATTATTAGTCCAATTACAAGTAGCCATTTTTCGAAAAGCTCAAAGGTCACTATAGGGGGCCTTGTCACCCAGCATAGGCCAATAGCTCATGCATAGTATCTCATACCACCATCCCTGACTCATAAGATTCCAACACTAAGATGTTTAATGGTAACCTCCTCAACTAGTGGCCAATCATAATTCAACAATGTAGGACTTACCATCGCAAGGTTATACGAAAATAATCCATTAAAGCCACATATGGTGAATATTCCATTAAAGCCACATAGAGCAAATATTCAATCAAAGTCACAAAGGGTGAATATTAATCAAAGCCATAAATGACAAATAGTCAATTCAATGATGCGACAAAAAGGGATTATCCCCAAAAGCCACATAGGCACAAACGATCTACAAGATAGTAAGTCCATAATAAAATTCCATTTAATCCAATATATAAAATGGTTACTAGTTCGAGCGTCCATTATAATCACAATCAATTAAGTTACATTCAAAATCTGGATTTAAATATATAAGTGAAGTTTTCCACTAATTAATATATCAATTCAAATTTCATATACAATCCACAAGTATGAGAAGATATTCAAGAGTAACATGTAAGTGTTTATACCAGATAAATGTTGAGCATATGATTTGAGGATCAATTCCAATAACTAACACAAGTAATCATGAAATAGAAATATTAATTATCAATCAAAATTAAAAGGGAAACTATCACTTAAACTAACATGAAAGCGGAAAGCCCAAGGGGAAAGGTCATCACCTTACAAGTCAAATCGCCTACCAATGTTGCTAGGGAATGCGTGCGGCCTTAGAGTAAAATCCTACCACGAATTATGAATTTGTACGATTAGATCAAAGTTCTACAAACTATTAGATTTAGGGTTTCATCCTAGAGTTTAATTCTGGGCACAATGTTAATAATATGGGTAATTACAAAATAATTATTAACATTAATGAGATAATTAATATCAACTATCATGGTAATAATAATCATTACGATGGTAGTAAATAGTATAATCTACTGTTAATGATAATATTTTAGAGTGATCAATAAAATACTAATATATAAAAATTGTAATTTTGTTTGTAATAACTAATATTAACATAAGTAGTCTATTAATGGCTAATCATAATAATCATAGTAATAACAATTAATGGTAAATCAAAACAATCTAATTTAAAGAGAAATATTGATTCACATTAGTTGACTTGGTACCTTGACTCGGCTGATCTTGGCCGAACTCAGTTGAA
Organism: Magnolia kwangsiensis; assembly: GCA_037074715.1. Taxonomy (NCBI): domain Eukaryota; kingdom Viridiplantae; phylum Streptophyta; class Magnoliopsida; order Magnoliales; family Magnoliaceae; genus Magnolia; species Magnolia kwangsiensis. Next base: position 9,208,186 of record CM073585.1, on the reverse strand, counting down.
CTTGTCGAGTCATCCTACCATTGCCACTCATTCTTCTTCCTTATTTCAACAGAAACATGTCTAGCAGGTTGCTAAACCAGAGCCAACTCAACCTACACCTGAACATGTCTCACCATGCTCAACTCAGCCCGACACTTGAGTTGACTTAGCTCAACACAATTGCCAACCTTACTCTCTCTCACTTTATTCCTCTCTTGCATCTTCCTTCTATATTTCTTTTAACCCGATCCATTTCCAATAGGGTGGCTGGATTAGACCAAACCCAGTTGACTCAACCTAGCTCAACTAGGTGAAGACGAGTCAAGTCAGCAAGTCAACAACTCAAATGACACACTCTGTCTCACTCCGATTTCTCCTCTTCCTTTTCCTACTCTCTCTCTCTCTCTCTCTCTCTCTCTCTCCCCCCCCCCCCCCCCCCCCCCCCCCTCTCTCTCTATGGGCGTCCAAGAGTTTGGACTCAGCCCCGACTCATCCAACTCAAACAAAACTTGGTCCAGATTCAGTGTGGCAAACCAACATACACACACACACACACACTCTCTCTCTCTCTCTCTCTCTGCCTCTTTCCTCTTTCTTCTTCTCCTTCCTACTTTCTTTTTCTTCTCTACTCCTTTGGAATTCAGTAAGGCCTCTAGCTCAAACCAGACCAGCAACTCACTCGACTCATGAGTCACAACCCACTGACAGCTGAACCCAAGTGCCAACAAAAGTCGGAGAGATGGACTGAGTCTTACTCGCTTAAAGCCCCATCCCCGTCCCTCACATGAAATCATTCACTGGAATGCCTAAGTTGAGTATGGACTCAATCCAGAGACATCATATTCGAACCGAGACTAGGCCTGACTTGAGTGGGAGTGCAACATTAAACAGTGAGCAACAACCCACCCTCATTTCTTTCTCCTTCGCCCTCTCTTCCTTCTTTTCTTCTCTTTCTTTCTTCTCCAGAGACATCTAATAGTGAGTCCGAATGTAACTAGGTTCAATGATGATCGCTTATTGATGAAAATGGTGATGCCCATTAATGGAAAAACCTCAATAGATGCTTCTTTCTTCATCCTTTTTCTTCTAAATTGCTTAGAGTGATGGATAAGAGCTCAAAGAATGATTAGATTGAAGCTCCAAGGAGGTTTTTTCGATGGGTTAGAAGCTTAGAGCTTTCGGCCGATTCTCACTCGCCATGTAAGGAACGGGATTCGCTCTGTTCGAATAGGGAGTCTAGGGTTTTCTAAGGTTTGTTGGAGGAGGTTTGGGTGCTCTGGATTGCTTGGGATTCGAACAAGTGACTATTATACATTTTAGGGTAGAAAATCTTTAACATAAGACATTCTTTTCTGTTTCTTTGCTAGGAAAGCCCTAAGCCTCTTGGGTTTTCCAATTACCATGGTAGTTGGGTGTAAAGACATCATAATTACTTTTTACATGTATTAGCAATGATTGGAGCAATACCGGTATTCTGCTTTCCCACGCTTGTTTTTTGGAATTTTTTAGGAGTAATAGATGGTAATTCAGTAGTCACGTGTTTGGGTAGACAGTGTAGTAGTCACGTCAATCCGTTTTTGCTCTATGGTGTCCACCATTTCATCTATACAACAACTGCAATCAGCTATTTGATTTTTATAGCAGTGCTGAATATATAACGTGCCCATCTCAGCACATCGGTGGACTCTAGTCAATGACTAGTGGGACCCAATCTTTCTCCACATATTTTGTAACGTCCTCGATTTTCACAGTCTTGGATTTTTAAAAATCCTTGAAATTTTTTATTAATTAGCTTATAATATTACTTAATGACCATTAGCACTAAATATTAGTTTATACAGGGGTGGTACGAGTAGAGAACCACACTAGTCCGATTAATCAACCGTAGGAAGCCAACGAATCTGCGCGATTACTTAAACATCAGGTGTAACCCCATGATTTACTCACATAGGATCTAAATCTAACCGATCTATCACTAACTAATCAAGACAATCATGAATAAATTAAAGATCTAATGGGATCCGAGTCAGATAAGGCCCGAATCTTGAATAATAGACCAAATCAACCCCGTTACTCTTTTAGCCTAAAAACGACGTTTAGAATAATCATGACCAAATCTCCACTTTCACTAGTTATAAATAGGCCACACTATGAACATAGTTAATCCAAGCCCTAATCATTGCTCATGAGAAATCTCAATACCTAATTCATTCCAGAAATACCTCAATTTTCGGAACAAGCTTTAGACCGCTCATTGGTGGGCCACTAGTTCTAAAACTATAGAATAATGTCTGTCTTACTCGGCATGACGTCCATCGTAGGAGTCAGACCTGGGTGCCGTCCAGAACTTCTCAACTTGAGCTAAAGGACAAGTGCATAAGAAGTGCAAATACCCTAAAGGAATAAACTGAAACTTAAGTGAATTAGGTCGTCTACTCTTATGCAAAGTTGAGGATTTCGGACCGTCGGTTTACGACCAAACTCTACCCATGGAGTAAGGATATTTCTCTGCTCATATCCGTATAGTCATGGCCCCGATCGACTATCAATGACCGTTGAATAGACTTCTAATCATATTTGTCAATTCATATCTGTCAATCGACGCATCTAAATGGTGGGCCGATCATATACATACGTAGATCATTATTAAGGTTAACTATCCTATGGTGTATATCAATATGTACACCCCATAGTGGGCCCTAGAGCTTAGAAAGACCCTCCTATAGGTCTAGTATAGTAAAAACCTAACCCTTGGGGTCATCTACACCAAATCTGACATTATAAAAGGGGCTCATTTGGGCACCCCCTCTCCCCATACGATTTTGCCCTAGAGAAAAGAAAGAGAGAAAGAGAGAAAGAGGAAGAGAAGAAGAGAGAGTAGGGCGGGGGAGGCTTTAGTGCTCCCCCATCATCGGCCTCCTCCAATCAAGCCCTAGCATTGATCATTTTCCTCCGCCGAATCCGCCTCAATCGCGATTGAAAGGTAAGAAACAAAACTTACTCTCCAACCTAGATTTTTCTAAAATAAATTGCACGAATCTTACCTAATTGCTTTTAAATTGATATAAGAATCACTTTCCCCAATTTTCTAACCTAAGGAGCGCCATGAGTTGGGCGAAATGTCACAAGGTGCGGACTATTATTCTTAGGTAGCCTAGCACCAATTTTAGTATGAATCTAATGATTATGCTTGATTGGCTAATGTATTGGACAATCTAGAGAAAACCTAAGAAAGACCTCACGTTTGAACCTCTCAATCAACATGAAATGCTATGAAATGTTTGTTGTCTCTCATATGATTGGGAATGTATTTGATGAGTGCGTGTTCATGCCTTGATTGATTCTGTACAATGTTTTTCCTTATAGAATGTGTGATGCATTAACCCTTGTACATTTTTGTGCCATGAGATATATGAGATTCTTAGTTTCCTCACTAACCCACACAACACACATGCATATATATTTCATAGTGTTGTTAGTAGTTACATTTATAGCAAATTCTGAATTTATATATTTAATACATGATTACACGACATTACTTGTATAAGATGATAATTCCTACTTTGTTGAAGCGTTATTGGACATCACCAAACACCTGTGTTGGTCAGGAAACTGAGGTGAGAGAAGGTGGTCCTACTAGTAGGACCATCCTGTGGCTAAACCAGTGGGTTTGGGGAGATGCGAATGGGCGACAGTAGTTGGACTACATGGGTCGCTTGTAACTGAAGTCGTCTGTCACATACTCGCCTGGACTCACACGATTTAGTCCAATTACTGACCAACTATGATTGTTAACCATGTCTGCTCACACCTGAATGGAACCTGAAACACCCTTCGCCCACTGAAGCTCATTGATAACCATTTGAAATTGATCCACCATCTTGAGAGCAGGGCATGGTGGAATAGGCCGTTGTGTCCGATTTGTCGTCCTATGCTAGGGTGACGAGCCTCTCCGTAGTGACTGCGAGCGATCCCTTTCCCAGCACTCCTCATATGCTTGGGGATGAGGAACCCGATGGGATCAAGGATCGCAGAGTCTTGGCCTCGAGTGTTGAGGGGCCTTGGCCTCGCAACTAGTTAAGGGCATTGATATCGTGGGGTGTACTAGTTTTTTCAATCTACTGGATGAACGGAATTAACTAAATACTCGGTTAACATTATTCATGCATCGCATTAGCTAGGATTTGGTGACTTGGCAGTTGAGGTCGCAATGAGGAAATGTTGGTCATGTGAGATCGTTAGACGGAGTCGCTCGAGGGAGTGTTGTAGCGAGGTCATGCATCATATCATTTATCATGCATATGTATTAACGAGATTAGCTAAGGATTTATGAATGTTTGTCTTTCATTAAATTCATAATATAATTGATGCCTGATGTAACTTAAGATTAATAGCACCCACTGAGTTGATCACTCACTCCCACTATGGGACAGTATTTTAAAACACCAAACAGACTCTTCAGTAGTTACGGGTGACGCTGGGTATGAGGAGCCTTTCAGCGTGAGCCTGGATGAGGAGAACGAGCTGTCCTATTTCCAATTGATGGGTGGTTTGCCATAGATTTCGCAGGCGGACTTGAGTCGCTGAGTAGTGGACTCAACACACTATTCTTTTGGACGTATTATTCCTTTGTATTTTTGCTGGGCGACATCTTGTGTGTCCCATCGATATTTTTAGGCAGTATATATATTTATCCATTTCCCTTTCAGTAGATTAATCGTTAATTGTGATTCATCTTTCCAGTAATTCCATGCTGCTCATTAAACTGGATTAAGCGCAAACCAGTAAGAATTGGTTTTAAGTGATACTCGGGAACTTGGGAGTCGAGTGTATACACGACCCCCAATTTTCAGGGTGTTACAAGTTGGTATCAGAGCATGGTTTGGAATTAATTGGGTCGTGGATTATGGACTCACTAACGCGTTTACTGACTCGAGAGGAAACGCGACAGAAACTTAGAATGCTATGAACCATCACAGACCCTGAATCGACAATGACAGAAAAGGGTAGGACTTCCAAGGTGTTAGGGTTAGGTAGCGAGAGGACTAGCGACGCTAGGAAATAGGTTTGTGGGACTTATAATACCTTAGCCCGACGATAGGAACGAATCGCAACTGAATGATTTAGATGATTGAAGCCAACGTCCAAGTCCAAACGAGCTAATATCAGGCCAAATTTGATGACTTTGACCCATTTGGGGGTAAAGATTTAGGGGTGAACGAAAATTTGCCAAAAATAGTGAAACTAAAGAAAAATCAGATTTTGGCCCCTAATCAGGAGGAATCTCACAAAACAAATAAGACCATTACGTAGATCAATTTCTTCTACCCCAAATTCATATATAGTACTTCCCCAGGGGCCTTACCGATGCCCAGGAAATCGCAAAACAAAGGGGACCCTGCTTGGAAAAATAGCAGGCGGGTGTGACCAGGCCCGACCGATGCAACCCATGCCCAACCCTCCAGCGAGTCGGCGTGACCACGCCTAGTGGGCGTTGACCCCACCAGAAATTTCTATAAATTTGGGTCAACTTTAAAAATTCATATCTCTTTCGTTACAACTCTGATTTAGGTGATTCAAAAGCCAAATTGAAGCTTGATGAGTTTAGTTTTATATAAAAAAAAATTATACTGTAGTTAAACTTAGGATGTTTTACCAACAATCTAAAAATTATTAATTTCAAACAATTGTTGCTCTTAGAATTTTAATAATTTATTTACAATTCCAAATGATATAAAATTTTGTGAGATGACTTTAAACTTAGTGATGAAACATTATAAAAATTTTAAAAATAATTCAGTTACCAAAAGTACAAAAAACCTTACAAGAAATAGAGATATTTTGCAATTATACAAAAAAAAAATCATTAGTTTAAGATAAATGTCACTTCTAGAGTTTTAATAATTTTTCTATAACTCGAAATGAGATAAAATTTTGTAATATGTGAGTAAACTTACTGATAGCTTGCTATAAAAATTTAGTAACTAATTTAATTACTGTAAGTATAAAAGACATTATAAGAAATAGAGGTGTTTTAGAAACAAATAGAAAATCATTAGTATTGGATGGCTAGTACTTCTGGAATTTTCGTAATTTTTATGAAGCTTGAAATAAAATAAAATTTAAATTAGTAATGAATCACTATAAAAATTATAAAAAAATAATTTAGCAGCTAAAAGTGGCAAGGATTTACTTTCAAATAGCACTTGAATTGAACTAGATGACGCAAAAATCCATCATCCATGGGATTTGTAATCCCATCTCACACTTTTCAACACAAGGCTCATTTTTCAAAGATTAGAAAGTTAATTTTAATCCCATCTCAAACTCCTTCCAAACATGTCATTTCCAATTTCAAAGTGGGATTAGTAAAGCAATCCCATTTGATACCACTTAATACCACTATCCAAACACATTGGGAGAATCCTGGGGGTTCCAAATCCAGGGGGTTCTAATTCCACTGACCAAACGGGCCCTTAGTGGGTGTTTAACACATGGTATTTGATAGGATTAGGTGGGATGAAATTGCATTTGGTCTGTGTAATTACATCTAACATTTGAAGAGGATGGAAAGGGTGAGATTAGGTGGGATGGAATTGCATTTAGTTCCATGAAATTGCATTTGATCCCATGCATGAATTCCATGGATTTTGAAATCTACTACACATGTAGGCTCCACATTGAGGCATGCGTTAAACCATGCCATCCATCCATATGCACCATTTACATGTGACATTCTGATTATATACGTGTACAAATGAACGACATCCGTTGTGAATTTGGTCTATTGATTATAAATTCTATGGTCCACCAAACATGATTTAGCTTAATCCGGTGTTTTTCGTGGCAATTTTTTTTAAAAAATTCCAAACATAGGATTGGATGGCTGCAATACCATGGTATTTCCAGACATGCAATCATTGCGAAATAATGATGTTTATCCCATCTAATACAATTCAACACCATTCAATTCCACTAACCAAACAGGCCCTTAGGCTTCCAAATCCCACCCCATTTCCTCCCTATTCCACTCACCTCTCTCAAATCCAAGGGCTCTGTGGGGCCAATGTCATGTATGGATTGTATCTATGCCATTCATTCAGTTTTTCTGAATTATTTTAGGGTATGAGGCAGACAAATAGACGACTGAAGTGAACCACACAGTGAGGACTGAACTCCCACCACTAAAAATATTTTGAGGTATATGTGGAAAATGCCATGTCAAAGAATGCACTCTACATGTTCCATAATATGGGGAGGTGTGGATGAGGCCTGTTTTGAGATCTTGTAACAGTCTCTTCAATAATTTGATTAGGAGCCTTGAAGCTCGTGTAGCGATTCATGTGTATGATCAGATAATTCGAGTTGGGATCATGCCTAATCTTTTCACTTTTACAATGATAATGAATGTTTGCTTTAAGAATAGGATGATGCATAGGGCAGCTGAGTTTGTTGTAGAGTTCTACCGCATATTTGAGATACAATAGGACCTCATTTACGAGATCAGTAAGCATAGTTCTGCTGCATTTTTTCCTTTTTTACGAGCCTCTTATTTTCTGCCCTTCTCCACTTCAGTCCACTTAGTTAGTCAATTTTCAAACCCTACTCATGATAACCATAGGATCGAAATCGTAACATACAAATACAATCTTAGGCCATTGAAAACCTTTCTAGGATAATTGTTTGACCATAGGCATAGATAAAGATTTATTAATAACTAATTTGGACATGAACTAAAAACAAGAACTCCCTTTAACAAAGACTTGAATGACAACCCCAAAATAGAAGATTTTAGCATTTCAATGATATGAGGTATTTCCTAAACATTTAGGTCAATCAAACTACAAAATTATGAGCCATACACTTACGAAGCATTCGCGGCTTGACCCAATTCTCAATCCTGGGTGACTACCAAAGGACTCACTGCTTTAATCGAGTAGAAGACCAAAATCTATCAGAATTAGGAAGGGATACAACGAGTTTTCTGCCCTAGTTAGGCGGACAATCGACGTATCAGATCAAAGTCTACCAAAACTGTCTTTCCATATTAGCCCAATTAGAAATACTAGAATATACCGCCTTTAGGTAAACTTTATCATCAAACACTTAACACGATAATGATGATTTTGACATCTATTTTCAAACCTCAAAGGTGAAAACTTTTAAGGGGGCTATATCATAATGAGCTAGGCTAGTGTATTTATTATATACCCTAAAATATATATAAACCCGAAAACAATAAAACTTAAGCAAATGAAATGATAATTTCTTTACTTATTACCCTTAGGCAATTTCAGGGACGACATTGTTTTTAAGGGGGGTAGATTGTAATGTCCTGAATTTTCACTGTCTTAGATTTTTAAAAATCCTTGAATTTTTTTATTAATTAACTTATAATATCACTTAATGACCATTAATACTCAATGTTAGCTTATACAGGGGTTATACCAGTAGAGAACCGCACCAGTCCGATTAATCAACTGTAGGAAGCCAATGAATCCGCCCGATCACTTAAGAATTAGGTGTAGCCCCAAGATTTACTTACATAGGACACAAATCTAACTGACCCATTACTAACTAATCAAGAAAATCATGAATAAATTAAAGATCTAACTAGGGCCGAGTCAGATAAGGCCCGGATCTTGAATAATAGACCAAATCAAACCCGTTACCCTTTTAACCTAAAATCGACGGTTTAAAGATCTAACTAGGGCCGAGTCAGATAAGGCCCGGATCTTGAATAATAGACCAAATCAAACCCGTTACTCTTTTAACCTAAAATCGACGGTTTAGAGTAATCATGACCAAATCTCCACTTTCACTAGTTATAAATAGGCCACACTATGAACATAGTTAATCCAAACCTTAATCATTGCCCATGAGAAATCTCAATACCTAATTCATTCCAAAAATACCCCGATTTCCCAAACAAGCTTTAGACCGCTCGTTGGTAGGCCTAGTTCCAAAATTATAGAATAATGTCTATCTTATTGGGCTTGACGTCCATCGCGAGATTCAAACCTGGGTGTTGTCCAGAACCGCTCAACTTGAGCTGAAGGATGAGTGCGTGAGAAGTGCAAATACCCTAAAAGAATAAACTGAAACTTAAGTGAATTGGGTCGTCTACTCTTATGCAAAGTTGGGGATTTTGGACTGTCGATTTACGACCAAACTTTACACGTGGAGTAAGGATATTTCCTTGCTCATATCCGTATAGTCGCAGCCCCGATCAACTATCGGTGACCGTTGAACAGACTTCTAATCATATTTGTCAATCAGCGCATCCAAATGGCGGACCGATCATATATATACGTAGATCATCATTAGGGCTAACTATCCTATGGTGTATATTAATATGTACACCCCATTGTGGGCCCTAGAGCTTAGAAAGACCCTCCCATAGGTCTAGTATAATAAAAACCTAGCCCTTGGGGTCATCTACACCAAATCTGACATTATAAAAGGGGCTCATTTGGGCACCCCCTCTCCCCATACGATTTTGCCCTAGAGAAAAGAAAGAGAGAAAGAGAGAAAGAGGAAGAGAGAGAGGAAGAGAAGAAGAGAGAGTAGGGCGGGGGAGGCTTTAGTGCTCCCCTTCATCGGTCTCCTCCAATCAAGCCTTAGCATCGATCATTTCCCTTCGTCGAATCTGCCTCATTCGCGATTGGAAGGTAAGAAACAAAACTTACTCCCCAACCTAGATTTTTCTAAAATATATTGCACGAATCTTACCTAATTGCTTCTAAATTGATATAGGAATCATTTTTCCCAATTTTTTAGCCCAAGGAGCTTCATGGGTTGGGCGAAATGTCACAAGGTGAGGACTATTATTCTTAGGTGGCCTAGCACCAATTTTAGTATAAATCTAATGATTATGCTTGATTGGGTGATGTATTGGACAATCTAGAGAAAACCTAGGAAAGACCTCACCTTTGATCCTCTCAATCAATATGAAATGCTATGAAATGTTTGTTGTCTCTCATATGATTGGGTATGTATTTGATGATTGCATGTTCAGTCTTGATTGATTCTGTACAATGTTTTTCCTTATAGAATGTGTGATGCATTAACCCTTGTACATTTTTGTGCCATGAGATATATGAGATTCTTAGTTTCCTCACTAACCCACACAACACACATGCACATTTATTTCGTAGTGTTGTTAGTAGTTACATATATAACAAATATATGTTTAATGCATGATTACATGACACTACTTTGTTGAAGCGTTATTGGACATCACCAAACCCCTAGGTTGGTCAGGAAATTAAGGTGAGAGAAGGTGGTCCCGCTGGTAGGACCATCCTGCGGCTAAACCAGCAGGTCTGGCCGAATGCGAATGGGTGACAGTAGTTGGACTACGTGGGTCACTTGTACCTGACGTCATCCGTCATGTACTCGCACGATCTAGCCCAATTACTTACTAACTATGATTGTTAACCATGTCTGCTCACGCCTGAATGGAACGTGGAACACCCTTCACCCACTAAAGCCCATTGAGAACCATTTGAAACTGATCCATCATCTCGAGAGCCAGGCATGGTGAAATGGGACACTATGTCCGAGCTGTCGTCCTACACTGGGGTGATGAGCCTCCTCATAGTGACTGCGAGCGATCCCTTTCCCAGCACTCCCCATGTGCTTGAAATCGGGGATGAGGAGCCCGATGGGATCAAGGATCGCGGAGTCTTGAACTCACGCGTTGAGGGGCCTTGGCCTTGCAACTAGTTAAGGGATTTGATATTGTGGGGTGTACTAGTTTCCCTAATCTGCTGGATGAACAGAATTAACTAAATACTTGGTTAACATTATTCATGCATTGCATTAGCTGGGATTTGACGACTCGGCAGTTGAGGTCACAATGAGGGAGTGCTGGTCATATGTGATAGTTAGATGGAGTCGCTCGAGGGAGTGTTGTAGCGAGGTCATGCATCATATCATTTATCATGCATATGCATTAACGAGATTAGTTAAGGATTTATGAATGTTCATAATATAATTAATGCTTGATATAACTTAAGATTAATAGCATCCACTGAGTTGATCACTCACTCCCACTCTGTGACAGTGTTTTAAAACACCAAATAGACTCTTTAGTAGTTGCAGGTGACGCTGAGTACAAGGAGCCTTTCGGCGTGAGCCTGGATGAGGAGGACGAGTTGTCCTATTTCCAGTTAATGGGTGGTTTGCCGTAGATTTCACAGGCGGACTTGAGTCGTTGAGTAGTGGACTCAACATACTATTCTTTTGGACGTATTATTCCTTTGTATTTTTTTTGAGCGATGCCTTGTGCGTCCCATCGATATTTTTGGGCGTTGTATATATTTAGTCATTTCCCTTCTAGTAGACTAGTCGTGAATTGTAATTCATGTTTTCAGTAATTTCATGCTGCGCATTAAACTGGATTAAATGCAAAACTTTAAGAATTGGTTTTAAGTGATACCCGGGAACTTAGGAGTCGAGTGTATACACGACCCCCAATTTCTAAGGTGTTACATATTTCCTCAATGTCGTTGATCCAATCGTACCAATCACTTGGTACGATGTAATAATCAGTGGGGATCTTCTTTTGGTATCAACGTGGCATAATATCACAGGAAAATCTTCCAAGCATGTTGTTTGGTCCACAACATATTTGGAAATGCTTCAATTTTAGATATAACACTATTTGGTGGACCACATGATGATCTTTCTAGCATGTTGTCTGGTCCACAACATATATTGAAATGCACCAAAACATATTTCAACACTATGTGGTGGACCTGTTTTAAACGAACATGTCTCATGTTGACATATCAACAACTGAAGCTAAATGGCCACTAACAGTGAAATAAAAGCAGCAACATAAGAGCTTACTTGTTCTCCATAATATTGCATTCGATTAGAAGAGTTTACCTATGATGTAAATGGGACTTCCATAAAGATAGTACACTATGATGTAGATTACATGTAGGATCAACAACCCCCTCTAATAGATGTTGTAATTTAGGTAAGCCTGAAATAGAGAAATAATATGGTTTACCTGAAGGAGCCATACAAAATGTAATCCAACAGACCCTAAATGTCAGTTATGTTTATAGTCTACCATCTACACAGACAAACATGGAGTGAAGTATATTAGGGTTAACCAGGCAAATAAAAGTCTAAAATCATGTCCAAAACACTCCTTTAAACCTACTTAAATGACCACTGTATCTAGCCATCCTTAGCACCAAGACATGAGTTGAATGGTGAGGATTAGAACCAGGCAAACAAAGATTATCCTAATCAGGGTCGAAAGTGAATGCGTTGTTTCTTCATCACCTTTCTCCTATATGCAGTTCCCACCACTGGATGGATAGTAATAGGATGGTGCAAGGCAAGACGGTAGAGGGTTCATGCAATTGGCAAAGCAACACCGTCCATGCTTCAAACCTCGGCTGTCATGATCGTCCTACTTTTCCCGTATAGGTGCATTTGTAATCTCTAAACTCTCGAATAAGCTATCCATTGGAATAATGTTTCTGATGCAGATTTGTATCCACGGAAGTGGGCCATCGAATATCTGTCTACCTGTTCACGGCACTCCTCCCAGGTATAGTAGATCCCGGGATGACATCCATTGAATACACATATCTTTTTAGCCATATGCACATAAGGAAATATCTTTGTACAACATCATAAATATTATAGGAATAGTGGAACATACCAATATAAAAGTCACAACCCATATCCATTTACAGCTGATAATACCTGATATAACGATGAAGATCACATCATACCTGATGTTGTGACTGTATAAACTTGCGTAGTTAGTATGTACCTTATGCAGATATAAGTAGCATAGTCATAAATAATCTCAAATTTACGTCTAAAATAAGAACAGGTAATGCGGGTTAAAAGGTAATGAGGATTAAGCATTAAAAACAGGCCCGAATCCAAAAATACCCATAGTAATCCAGCTACTAGTCAACACAACTAGCAATATAGCAAACCATAAACAGTCATGTCCAAAAAATCACTGGCTGTCCAGCCAAAGCTAACATAAACTCATCGACCAGGTGGAAGGTACTGCGATTAGTCAGACGACTGATCTAGTGAAAGTAGCATCAACATAAAGTCCAACGTCCTATGCTCTAGTAGAGAAAGGAATGAGGCAGATTGTTGTTCATCTTTGGATAATATCTTTGTTGTGTGCAGGATCTTATGACCAGTCAACCCCTCAATTTGCTCTAGGGTTGGTACAATATATGACATATGTACATAGTCCTTTCCTTGGTGTATAGTTATAGCCAGTGACTTGATAACTTTAGCAACTTCACTCATTCCTTTTCCTATGACGTCACAAGGGCGATCCATTCTTACTCTCTTCCTTGAGTTGGATGTGTTGCCTGTGTTCGCTGAGTTGTTCCCATCTACGTTTGGACTATGGTTTACAGTATGAGCACTGTCACGACTCTGGATGTTAGGTGCATTGTCCCCTACATCGTCACTCGATAACATGAGTGTATCATCATTCAGATCAACTGAAGTTGTCAGTAAAATGTTAGGATCCCTAGACCTTCTCAAACGCACAGTATTCTACATGTTTCCTGTTGAAGCACACAATTCGATAGCTCGGTCATTTTCATATATGTACGTTAGGTCATCGTACCTTTGCACCGCTTTCCCCCGAACATGTTGTGCATAAGGATGTGACTATCAACATATAAAAATGAAGTAAAATTGGTATTAGTAAACAAATATAATATGATATGTATAAGTATTAAAGGAAATGTTTTGCTAATGTTACAAAAAAGTTAATAAGTCGATATTACTCTCACCCTTATGTAATCCTCCCCGGCATCATCCAGAGCGACCACTAACTTCTTGTCATCATCCCAACTAAACCCACTGGCATTGAGGGTGCCCAGAACCTCGAAGTACAACCTCTTCAACGTGCGGAGGCAATTCCTAATATGTTTCTTCTGAACTAATATCCATAATACAGTCCCTACAGTCTCCACGACCGTTTTGTATGTTTCATTCTTAAATTCATTAGCACTCTTACAGCCATTTGCGACAACATCCATCAACGTGTCTATAAGGCAGTCATCCATGTCATCGGTCCAACACATTACACTATAAGAGGATCCATTTTCATCAAGTGATTTTACTTTATATTTCCTAGGTGTCCTTCGTGGTGTAACACACGGCTCTTAACCGGTTTATTTCGTTGGGGTTGATTGGTTGTCTCACTTGTTTGGTAACATTTCCCCATCACTGACTTCAATTATCTATAAATAGTGAAATAATCAAATTTAATAAACAATACAACCATATATACAAGTCATATATGATATTAAACTTGTCATAAGATACATACATTCCAAACATGATAATAAAGTTGAATGAACATGAATTATCATTTTTCAAACATACAAAATGATGGTACTCTAAAAACACATGCCTTCATTGGAATTGATTGGTTGTCTCACTTGTTTGGTGACATTTCCCCGTCACTAACTTCAATTATCTACAAATAGTGAAATAATCAAATTTAATAAACAATACAACCATATATACAAGTCATAGATGATATTAAACTTGTCATAAGATACATACATTCCAAACATGATAATAAAGTTGAATGAACACGAATTATCATTTTTCAAACATACAAAATGATGGTACTCTAAAAACACATGCCTTGTGAGGATATGGAGTATAATCCCTTGAGAATATTATCTACTTCAAAATGACAGTTATGTGTATATTCAAACACTATGACTTAGAGGATGAGATTCATTCCACATTCTTGAAGCAATATTGTCTAGATATGTTACCCATTCATCCTTCTCACGTTGTGTGACATTAGTCTCACACGGTGATAGATTAATGCTCTCCGTTACATCCGTTGATACAACTTCATCTTCAATCAAACCATCTCCTCCAGATAAATGGATAAAGTTGTGTAATATACAACATGCGATTACTATCTTCACTTGTGATAGAAGGTTGTATGGTGGGGTAGATATGAGGATTAGAAAGTGAGTTTTCAATACTCAAAAAATCTGCTCTATAACGTTTCATAATTGAGCATGTCGGTAGTTGAAAAGTTCTTTCTCATTTGAAGAATTGCGACCCATGCGGTATTCATTGAAGTGGTACCGTACACTGTGATAAGGAGTCATAAATCTAGGAGAATGAGCGTAACTAGCATCAACTGTGTAGTACTTACCTATAATTAATTGTGAGTAATTATCAATATAATTTCATAAGAAATCATATTGTCAAGATATTTGATCATATAGATTTACACGAAGTACCCTCGGGGATTGTAAAGCGATCAGTGGAATGTGTTATGCACTCTGTAAGACATGTGTGTCAGAAGCAGATCCCTCCCAACCGGCAAGCACATATACAAACTTCATATCAAATGTACATGAGTCCATTACATTCTGAGAGAGGACCCCTTTCCTGTTATGGTAGGTTACACTTTCCAATTCAGGTATATAGGCGGGTACATGGGTCCCATCAATTGCACCAATGCAGTCCTAAGTTCAACATAATTTATTAGAATATATATATATATATATATATATATATATATATATATATATATATATATATATATATATATATATATATAAAATATTTGTATGATAAGACTGGATGTTGCATGATGTGCTTACAATTGAGTTTACCTAAAAGTATGAGCTCCAATTGAGATTTGTTAGGATCTCGATTGGTGTTTCCCATCTGGAAGGAGATTTCTATCCTTGAGATACGAGCATAAGTTGAAGAAGGTGGCCTTGTTCATTCTAAGTTTTGCTATGCACTCATTGTCACCCGCTCTAATTATTCCATTTATTATCTTCCTTCTTTCAATCTCCCCAAATCTTGAAGATGTTTTAAATAAAATATTATTGCAATATTCCTCAACTGCAATTGTTGTAGTTGTCGCAGCAAGTGTAGCTGCAAAAGCAACCATTTCCTCTTCCGTCCATCATTGTCCCTCCATGTACTGATTTTTTCTTATACAACATAGCGAATGAAACTAAGCCAGCATCCACTATAGGAATAACATACATCAGTTCCATAAATTCGGATGTATCATTTCAACTATTCTTCAAAATATATTTACTTGGTCAAAGTATGTTTCAATTTACAAATCCCCTTTGTAACACTATGTCGCTGTCAAATAGTTCATTTTGAAACAGGAAGTCCCATAGAGTCTATCAATTCGGGAGATATGAAGGTGTCTTCTTTACTAATTATTAAGTCAATTGTAATTTTCATAGTGATAAGTCAACCATCAAACATCACGGTTGCGTTAGTAGAATAAAATGCCCTACGATGGTTGAATCTGGAGACTCGAATATGGGGCAAAAACATTTTGTGATTAGGCTCATATGTAAAATAGGTCCATTTTATTCAGAAACAGTAAATTAAAATTGATAAAAATTTGATTTGCAAACAACCACAGTACCAAATGCTAGAACAAATGGTAATAAAAAAAATAGACAGAATGGTGAAACCATCTATCATATTCACGACCATAACAGACATGCAGTGAGAAGATGTTGTATGATGATGGTCCTTCCAATTTCACCTTTGGTTTTCTGACAACCATATATAAACACCCATCTCCTAAACTGATTCACCACATTATAATTTGAATCATTCACTCGACCAAACGACAGGTACGACCCACTTGGAGTTGAACACATCTCAGAGTTTTAAGCCAACTGGAGGATGGAAAACTGCACTGGCCTCTCAGCAGAATCGTCTCCCCATTCTACCCTTGTTCAGCAAGTAGGCCCCACTCTGTGTACTACATGGTCTTAAAAAAGACTGCTACAACTAGAAGGAATTCAACAACACCGAGCAAATATGTACGTGCATATGCTCATTGCCCAGTATACAACTGGTGGCGCCAACCTGATGATTGACATAGATGTAGCACCCACATGCGGCACGAATGGGGAGAGTAGGATTCGATTTCGAACAGTCACTGGGTGTCCCATGGGGTTTTTGTTACGCCAACAACATGCAAGGATTGAAGATTGAATATTAATGAGATGGGCCACACATGTCTCATTGAACATCCAATGTCATCAGATGGGTTTCAAATGTTCTACCTCATTGCAATAAGATTACGAATAGCAGTCCTTTTTTCAATTAGCATCCCAGATGAAGCCATTTTTCTGGTGTTTAGACATACAAAGGGATATGAATGCCTACCTGTCAAGGAGTATGCACAGGAGATGTGGAAGATGTCCGGATCTGACGGCTGAGCAATCTACTGCAAGAAGGAAGAAATGGATACCAAAATCAGGTAGTATTGCTAATGCATGCAATACAGGGGTTTGCGATAACATGTAAGGCCTGAATATTGTGAGACATGCAAGGAGTGAAAAATGCAGCAACAAGCAAGGCCCGAAAAATGCAATAACACGCACCTTGAAAATATTGCATTATTTGGAAAACTTGAAAAGCGTCGGGGAAAAAGATGGTTCGATTTCCCGTATAGGAACGAAACATCCCTTGGAAGCTACCTGTTTTCGATTGGATGTGCTGCGGAAGCTTCTGATGACCTCTGGCCATACCTTCTCTGAAGTCGTGACCTGTGAATCATGGAAAACAGAGAAAGACAACGTGATGGAAGGGATTTTCGAAAACCAGCCGTTTGTGAGAATGAGAAGGCAATCAACGGGTGTCGTCTTCTTACCTTAATGGAGTGAAAATTCTTGAAAAGTCAAATCGGTTCCTCCATGTCGAGGACAACTAAGAAGCCATTTTTGGTTTAAAAAGGGTTTACTGAGTCGCACAGTCGCCCTACAATGCTCCTCCAGACCACGGTGTATATGGCTGACAGGTCTGTTAGAGATGGAAATCATCTTGATTACCTGCAGCGAGTTGCCATATCGGGTGGCTAGTTTACATCCTTATACCACCATTTTCAGTCGCCTATATTTACGGCTTAAACCAAACGTGCGTCAGAAGTCATCATGACTTCTATACTTCCCAATGTCGGTATATCAAAAAACCAAAAAGGCCCTAAATTGAAGGGCCGGGATATGTTTTAAATGGAAAGTTAGGATGGAGGGAGAGACACGCGAATCTCCAGCCTAGCAGGGAGAAGCAAAGAATTCTATTTCCAGAAAATTTCAACCTCACGCAACTCCATTTTCACATGTTGTTGTGCACACATAAATGTGCATGAACTTGCACAGACAGCATGGTCTTGGTTGATTTTGCACACCGAACACGATGGATGGTCCAGATAATGCAAGTGGACCTTGATTTGGTGGCTACGATCAAAACTATGGATGATTGTTCATTTGCTGGCAGAAAACATGAAAGGAAGAAGGAGATTTTCTCCTTCTGAATCAGGTTAGACCTGGTTTGACCTAGATCCGGTTTAGTGGGCCTCGGTTGAGCATGGGTTGTGCACATGCACCAACTAAAGTGGGGTCCACTATGATGCTTAGTGAAATCCACTCCATTCATCAAATTTTCTGACCCCATTAGGGCACAGTGTGAAGAGTGGAGAAGATCAGGTGGCCACACCAAGTGAATTTTGAGCTTTGTATCGATTCTTAACAATTCAACGGTCCGATTAGTCTTCAATTAATCCATAATGATGTTAGGAGTTTCAGTAATAAATTCAAGTGTTCATATATTGTTACTTTGCATCCAGATGATCTGAATTAGGGTGACATAGTGTTAGATCGCATAAATGTAAGTTGTGGGTCCAATGAATGGTAGATTTGGCAAATTAGTCCCAAATTTAAGATGATTTAATGTCAGGGCCTTCCATGGTCTACATTGAATGATTTTAATGGTTTTTAGGGTGGTCTAATTGTAACATAATGGTTAATTTTTAAGTTCAATTGTGTGAGTGATCTTATCATATGGTTATGATGATGATTGTTTATGTCGATTTACGATAAAAATTAAGAGATTGGTTTATCTTTGTACCTGTATCGATCCAGGGTACATGCCTCCAGTTTAAATCATAGGTTGAATGACCATTGATGGTGTCTTCTTATGTTGATAAGTCAATGGTTATTTAAGGGCAGATTGATTTCGAATTAGAAGGTTAAGACAGGTGAATCGTGAGTGATCAAGCAATGTGTAAGTTATAGGTGGCATGTGTTCTCACACATGTTCATGCTAAATTTGATTTAAATGATAACACTCAAGTATTGAAAAGTATGGGGTATTACATGTATATCTTGGTGGTAAAGTGTGAAGAATTAGAGCCCTTAAACATTTCTCTAAGTTTAAGATCGTTACTGAATGAATTTAAAGAAATTTGGCCTGAAAAGTTACCCAATGGATTGCCCCCATGCAGGACATCCAATATCACATAGACTTCATCCCTAGGGTTAGCTTACCTAATTGCCCTCATTATTGGATGAGTCTAAAAGAGTGTGAAATACTTCAGGGGCAGGTGGAGGAATTGATTCATAAGGGTGTTCTAAGAGAGAGAGAGAGAGAGAGAGAGAGAGAGCATTAGCCCATGTGTTGAAGAAAGATGGGAGCTGATAATTAACAAGCATTATTAGTGTCGAAGAAAGATGGGAGCTGGCGCATGTGTGTCGATAACTTGGTAATGAACAAGATTACCATTAAATACCAATTTCTGATACCATGGTTAGACGACATGATATGATAGAAGGTGCCAATGTATTTTCTAAACTAGATCTGAGGAGCAGGTACCATCAGATTCATATTCGGCTCGGCAATAAATGAAAAATGACATTCAAGACCAAGAAAGGGTTGTATGAGTGGTTGGTCATGCCCTTTGGTCTATTAAACGTATTGAGCACTTTTATATGTCTAATGGATTAAATGTTGAAGCCATTCATTAGCCAGTTTTTTGTAGTATATTTTGATGATAACATGATATATAGTCAGGATGAATCAGAGCACATAGAACATCTCAAGCAGGTGCTACAGGTCTTGATAGTTAACAATTTGTACCTCAACTTGAAGACTTGCAGTCTTTTAATGAACAACTTATTATTCTTAGGATTTGTTGTAACGTCCATGGGCATTTGTGTGGGCGATGAAAAGGTATGAACCATCAGGGAAAGGCCAATTCTGACAATCATTCATGAGTGAGGAGTTTTCATGGATTAACAACATTCTCTTGTCAAGTCATATGGAATTTCAGCACTATAGTTGCACCTGTTATAGATTGCATGAAAAAAGGGTCGTTTCAATGGACCGATGAGGCTGAAAAGAGCTTTGATAAAATCAAGAATAAATTATCCACTAAACCAATCTTGGTTCTTCCCAATTTCGACAAGATATTTGAAATTGAGTTTGATGCCTCATATGTTAAAATTGGAGGAGTCTTATCATAGGAAGGCAGGCTAGTAGCCTTTTACATCGAGAAGCTCAGCAAAGCTCGAAAGAAATGGCCGACATATGAGCTTGAGATGTATGTGGTGGTTTAAGTGTTGCATCATTGGCGACATTATTTGATTTAAAGAGAGTTTTTGTCTCTACATTGATCATCAAGCCTTAGAGTTTATTGATAGTTAAGCTATCGTGAACCATGTGAATGCTAGATGAGTTGCATTTTTGCAAGAATTCACGTTCGTTCTAAAGCACAAGTTAGGGTAGCAGAATAAGGTGGTCGATGTACTTAACCGTTGTGCATCACTACTGGTTATGAAGAGAAATGAGGTGGTCAGCATCGACTGTCTCAAGGAGATGTATGCTGAGGATGAGAACCTCAAATATGTATGGATGAGGTACCAAGATGGTCATCCTAGTGACCTCCATATGCAAGTGTGAGAATATTGCATATATGAGTTATCATTAGTTGTAATATACTATATATAAAGAAGCTCTAAATAAGCTTAAATAAGCTTCCTTGTATAGTCTTGTAAAATGGCTATTTAAACCCACCTTTGGGTTGAAGCAATACAGAAAAGATCTCTAAATTTTAAGATTAACATGGTATCAGAGCCATAACCCTAGCCTGATCTTAGTCATTAATCCCCCTACCATGCCTGCCTTTTCATTGCTACATCATCAGATTTGTTGCAATCTGATACACACCTTCTCCATCAATCAACCTTGTTGCGCTGCTCTTAATCGCATCTTCGTTGTTGCACTGCTCCTGATCACATCTTCGATCTCCGTTGTGGTGTTGTTCCTGATCGCATCTTTAATCTCTGTTGTTGTGCTACTCCAATTGCAATCGATACACACCTTCCTAGTCATTGATCACCCTTTCATGCCATTCATTGCCGTTGTTACTGCATCTATCTTCCCTTTTAAAATCGCCGAAGGACTACTTTAGATGCTAGAGGATCGCCGTCGCTGCATTTATCTTCCCTTCTGAAATCACGGTCGCATAATCAGTCAGCAACTCTTTTAACAATGAATCAAATCAAAGTTTTCATCTTGTTGCTGTTGGTAATCGCGATTCGGATGGGAATAGAAGTGAAAGAGATGAATGACGGTTGGGATTGTTGCCCTGTTGTTGCCCTGTAATACATTGTCCAACACCGATCTTTGTTGTTCCAGCATTGTGCTGCATCTGTCATTACCTGCTCAGCCCTTCCAACACCCATCTCTGTTGTTCCAGCAGATTTTGATTGATCTGTCAGTTGAACACCAGATCCTGCTGCACCCACATCTCTAGATCCATCTCTTGCTCGCCACCATTGTCTTCACATCTGAATCCATTGATCCGTTGAATTATTCGAACCCATCAAGTCGATTATTCTCCATCGACGACAATGGCTCTACCTCTGCTTGTCCAATTGTTCACTCCCCAAGTGCAGGGTTGTGATGTAGTAATAAACTCGGTAAGACCGAGGTCGAATCCTAAGGGACTGGTATTTGTACGTTATCTAAAACTAACTAGAACTAGAACTAGGCTAAGATGAATTCTAAATCAATTAGCAGTGATGGAATACTTGTAGAATAATTAATTTAAAATTTAGGAAACAAATCAGAGATAGGAAACTAGGGATTCGGAGGATCCACTTGTAGAGATCAGGGAGAACTTATGCTTGCATCAAAAATCATGAAAATTACTGAACTGCCGTTGATCTAGTTTTCAAAGAGATGAAAGGTGTATGAATTAGAATGGATTCCATCACCAAACCATGCCTAGAAGACTATGGCAAACAACAGAATTAAACTAATTACCAACCCATCACATGTATGAAGGTTAGGAAGGGTACCGTCATCCGACCATGCCCAGGAGACTATGGTGAACAACAGGGCTTCCTGACATCATAAACATAAAAGAGAAAAGAAAATATTTAGAGCATTGCAGACCCATTGTAATTTCAGTCACAACAGACCATTAAAGACCAAAAATATTTCCATTGAAATCAAACTAAACCCAACTTCAATTCAAAAAATTAAAATTAAAAGCATATAATCTCCCATCTCACTACAAGCTTCCCCTCTTAGCCCTAGCTAAGAGGTTTAGCCTGATAGCATGGTAAGATTAAATCCAAATAAATAAAGAGAAAAAGAAAAGAAAAGTAAAAGAAAAGAACACAAAGCTCCTCCCTCTCTCTCTCTCTCTTCACTTGCTCTTTTTGGCTTCCCACGTCCCAAGCCTCAGCTGTGAATGCTTCCCCACCGTAGCCTCCAGCTCCCCTTCTCTTCCTCCCTTTTATACAGCACTACAGGCGGTGGAAAGTTGTTGGAGTCAGTTTCGCAGCAATCAGTCGACTTTCGCAGCAACTGTTTTCTCACCGAGAACGGAGGCAAATACCACCATCTTCCACCAGTTTCTGTTGAAAAGGAGAGCGTCCACTGAGATTTTTTTGAGCACCCTACATGATGGATGGATCAGATCTATCATCTAATCATGGTCGTGATCATAGAACAACCCGCAATTGCCGGCTGCATTCGGACGTTGACACAGGGAATGCGTATTCCTTACGCAGTGACGATGGTGGCCCCCCTTTCGGTATCATTTTGAGAAATCCACTCCGTCCATCGTATTCCCCTCGGAATTTCTGTCGGGAAGGGACGATTTCTTTTTAGTTTTGGTGTGGCCCACAAAGCTTTTCTTGCTACCGCCCAACCCGTGTTTGAACGGTTGAAAAACCATCCTCCGCTATAGTCAGAAATTCTGTCATCTAGGAAGTGATAAGACAGACCTTGAGACTCGAATGAACGGTCCGGATTAGTTTTCTGGGCCATGATGATGGCCCACTCACATCATCCGCAGCCTCTGTTCCGCGAACAGAACAGAGAACGCCAATTCAATTTGATGGTGTCCGTGGGGCCCACTTACAGCCACTTTGCTGTGAAATCCATGCCGTCCACCAGATTCTTCTCGAAAAACCAGTTGGAGTTGACTGGTTTTGGGTTAGATTTGGTGTGGCGCAGGGAACGTTTCATTGCACCGTCCGTCTTCCGTTTGGATGAGCAATTCACACGATCGCTTGTATGGGACCAAAAAGGAATCATAACCAGGGTCTTGGCCATCCTCCGGAGCAAATGGACAGGTCAGATCATCTAATGGAGTGATGGGTGAGGGCCACGGTCAAAACCCAATCTAAAGCTGATCCGTCCCTGGACGTTTTTGAAAGTTTTATAAAAAAAAGTAGGTGGGCCCATTTCTTGAAACATTATCGAAAATCTACTTCGCTCATTATCTTCATAGTAATATGTAAGCCCATAAGTCAAAGTATGAAATAAATTTGAGCTCTATGTGGACCACACCATTCACCTGTGATGACTTGCTTCTCACCATTGAAGAAACCTCAGTTACTTACGTGCATGCATGTATATGAAATTTTAGTTATTTACAAATTTGCCACTCTCCTTTCTAGAATTGTCTGTCATCCGTTTCTTCCTACTGCGCCGTCCAAATGAAGTGAAATTTGACGACTATCTACCGTTTTTCATGCTCTTTCCATCAATTCAGTTTGGGTCCCAATCTCCCAAGGATGTCCAAGATGCTTTCTTAATGGTTATTATCTGATCTTGTCTATCGGGTCACTTATACACTGATCCAAAGGCTGAATTTTGACGTGTACGGTTAATTTATGGTCCTCAGGCCATATATGAAGTTTCGAGCCGAACGGATAGTGGGAACCCTGTGATCTTGCATTTTTGGACCAATTCCGGGCCTTTTTAATGTAAATAGCTTGATTTCCTCGGGTCCCTGGCGTGCATATCTGTCGATCTTAGTCCTTGGAGTCTGTCCCTTGCTTTGGTGACTTCGGAGCGTCAAATCAATACTTTTAATACTCTTTTTCAGCCAACGCTCCTAATTACATCCTGTAACAAAAACACGATTAAAGTGGACCGTTAAGCAGTATCATGTTCGTAAATCTAGGTAGTAATTGGGGTCTAATATGTAATATTTGACCCTCAACACAACTCCCAACCAGCATTTTGCTAGTCCCGAGAAAAATATGCGAAAAATAAGTTGAGAATTACAGGACAATTTATATGAACTCGAGTGATTTCTTGAAAAATAATTCAGACACGAGAAATCTAAGATTCATGAATGTTGGGAATTATTTTCTCCTGGACTCAGGCACACATTAAACTTCATAATCAAGTTCAAGGTATTAATCCATCAATCAGAAAAATGCTAAACATTGAGTTCCATGGGTGTGTAGTGTAATCTCAACTTACCACTATTAAGAGGCTCAATCTTCAATTTCATGATATCATTGGTAACTAACAAAGAATTCATGACAACCAGCTTAAACCAAAACTTGCCTCACAAATCGTCTTTTCATTCCTTCAGCTTTTGATTTTTCCAGTAAAAGTAATGTCAAGAAGGGGAATCAAATCCTCACCTACAGGGACCAAACCTATGGTGAAGACTATATACCCAACCATTTTTCACATATCATTCATGGGGAATTAACTCCACACCTACAGGGAGCAAACCTATGGTGAAGATCATTCGCCCAAATCTTTTCAAGAGATCTTCTTCTTCCTTTTTTTTTTTTTTTTTTCATATCAATCCTGTTAGGCATATGTTTTTTTTTTTTTTTGGCTGGTTCCTTACGTGCTTAGTCATTACCCAGTCAATCCTTCAATATTGAACTGAAATCTTAATGTGGAAGCAAGATGTGACATGTGAAATCATGAGTCAATCAATGTTTACAACCTCTAATTCTGGATTAACAATTCAAACTTAACTGTGAAATCTAACAAATACTGAATCCAAGTGTCATAAATCCAACATTACGTATCTTACACTTCTTAATCCAAGATAGTCGTCAAAATCACATTAAATTCTCAAAAATTTTCAGAAAAATTTAAAAAATTTTCACAATTTTTGCTCAAGACCAGGAAAACACTGATTAGGTACCTAATCTTCCACCCCCAACCTAAAATTGACATTGTCCTTAATGTAAAAGGTATGAACATGCAATGCACATGGGACAACGAAAGTAAATGAGAAGTGATGGGAAGATAGTACCTGAATAACGAATCAAGAGAGTTTCCAATAGATCACGGCATGGAAGCTTGTCAGCATGAGAGAGAAAGCAGAACAAAAATAATAAAAATAAAATCCTACCTATACCACTTTCGTAGGTGCTCTCGATTGCATTTAGCGTATGCAACAAGCCTTTAAACCCCTAGGTTACCCCTAGTGGACGAGTTGTAGTCTCATGAGGGTTTGCAGTAATGTTACCCACAAACATTGAATCGATCACAAAACTTGATCATGTCACAAGGTTCCTCTTCCGGCCAATATCTTGATAAGTTTCTCAGTAAGTTTCTCAATAGGATCATCCAAAAGCCCTTTTTACAATAGGCTTGGATGCTCTGGAGTTTGACTTTCCAGAGAAACTTATTTACCTCATTAAAAATGTGTTGATGATTCTCCTGAGGTATCCAAAGTATAAATGATTCACCTGTGTCAAAAAAAGTTTCAGAGTTAGTATCTCATGGTGAATCAGAGACTATAAATAGATTAAGTTGAGAAAAATTTTCAGGAAGTGGTGTAGTCTCAACACTTTCCGAAGTATCAGACTTCGGTTCAATTCTCAGCTCCTCCCCTAATGGTAAACATTCAGGATCTGTGGAAGATGGGGCTTTAGAGTAAGGGTTCTCTTGGTCAGTGTTGACTGCCGAGATGTTGTCTTGCAAGGCATTCACTATGTCTCTTATTATGGGATCATTTGAATCTGTAAAGTATGCCAAGCAATCATCGAATGAGTTGGGGCATTCAGCTGAGAGTGACTTATTTTCCACCTTGGAGCTCGTGATAATCTGCCTAAGGAATCCATCATCCTTGACAGTGGACGGATGTATGCTCTCTTGCTCCAGCCCTGCACAGACAGATTGAGGGTCAGTATGCGAAGCATTGATATGATCACTCTGTTCTTTGAAATTACTCAGAAGAGGCATTGAATCGTCAACATTCAACAGTTCAGATGGTGGCCTCAACTGGGTGGTTTCAAATTCTAGAGTCGTAGCGCGTAACTCGTCCATCTCCCGAATCATATCATCATTTAATTCAGGGGAGTGGTCCAAACATGTCTCACAAGAGATAGAAGGGTCGGTTATAAGGAGCTCCCCCACTTTTAGATCAGACATGTCGGATGAGTGAAGTATCTCATTATGACCGTTCTCTTCGCGTACTTCTTGATCATTGACTTGGACCGAACTTGAGATTAATTCCAGGGGAATTGTGGTTACACATTCAGGATCGTCATCCCAGTACTCATCATATTTTGGTTCAGTGCAGTGCACACTTGGGAGGAAATCACTTTCCTCATATTCTTCACCTAGAATGGGTTGAGGTTTGCATAAACTAACATCTTCTTCATCATTAGAATCTAGTGTGTCATGTGATTGAAGTGTGTCATCATCATTATATTTAAAAGACACCCATGTATCTTCACCATTCTTTCGAACAGTCATCGAGATCAACTCATCGAAAAATTGAACCACATGCTCATTAATGGAATCCAACTCCTCATTCTAAATTTCAGATTCTTTCAAAAGTGAATGCAGATCACTTTCCTTGCATTGTATTTCTGGATTGAGTCGTGGCTGGGATGACCGAGCCGCCTTTATCCTATCAAGGCGCGCATTGAGTCCTTTCGTTGCTTTTCTGAATTCCGCAAACCACTCCATGTTATGCTGAATTGAATTTTCCTGTATCGTTTCTGGTTGGATCTCAATGTTAGGGTATCTAAGAGGATAATCCTTATAACATGTTGTTGGTTCATCTTCCCAGCTTTGATGTTTCCACTGGTTATAGTCATATTGATCATACATGGGAGAATATGATGGCTGATAATAATCTTCATTCCCATAATTACGATCCTATACAGCCCTATTAACCGATGGAAGATAACGTTCTGCTCGGTTCTCAATGTCTGTTTGTGATGGAGAAAAATCTTGAGGTATACGTTGAATTCCACAACCGTCGGGCATTCCCCAATATCTCCTATCCATCTCAACGTATGCATGCACCCACGATTCCATGGTAGAACCCTGACTCTAAGTCTAATCCTAAAACAAAAGAAAAGTCCTATAGTAATATAGAAAGTAAGAGAAGAAGTTAAAAGGATGTTACCAAATAAGAAGTTCCTATGTTAAGATCCTGCAGAAGAAAACAAAACAAGTTAGTTTCTAAAACAGTTAGTCTAAGATTAGAAAATTTCTAAAAACTCTAATAGAGAAAAAAAATAAAGAAATTAGAAAAGATATCACCAAATTAGAAGTTTCTATCTCAGACTCCTACAAAACAGGAAGAATAGGTTAGTTTCTAGAAATTAGGAAAATAAAAATAAAAATCCACGGTTAAAATAATCCTAATCTTAACTAATCCCAAAACTAATTAATTTCAGAAAAACGTAGCCGACAGTCCCCGGCAACGGCGCCAAAAACTTGTTCACTCCCCAAGTGCAGGGTTGTGATGTAGTAATAAACTCGGTAAGACCGAGGTCGAATCCTAAGGGACTGGTATTTGTACGTTATCTAAAACTAACTAGAACTAGAACTAGGCTAAGATGAATTCTAAATCAATTAGCAGTGATGGAATAGTTGTAGAATAATTAATCTAAAATTTAGGAAACAAATCAGAGATAGGAAACTAGGGATTCGGAGGATCCACTTGTAGAGATCAGGGAGAACTTATGCTTGCATCAAAAATCATGGAAATTACTGAACTGCCGTTGATCTAGTTTTCAAAGAGATGAAAGGTGTATGAATTAGAATGGATTCCATCACCAAACCATGCCTAGAAGACTATGGCAAACAACAGAATTAAACTAATTACCAACCCATCACATGTATGAAGGTTAGGAAGGGTACCGTCATCCGACCATGCCCAGGAGACTATGGTGAACAACAAGGCTTCCTGACATCATAAACATAAAAGAGAAAAGAAAATATTTAGAGCATTGCAAACCCATTGTAATTTCAGTCACAACAGACCATTAAAGACCAAAAATATTTCCATTGAAATCAAACTAAACCCAACTTCAATTCAAAAAATTAAAATTAAAAGCATATAATCTCCCATCTCACTACAAGCTTCCCCTCTTAGCCCTAGCTAAGAGGTTTAGCCTGATAGCATGGTTAGATTAAATCCAAATAAATAAAGAGAAAAAGAAAAGTAAAGTAAAAGAAAAGAACACAAAGCTCCTCCCTCTCTCTCTCTCTTCACTTGCTCTTTTTGGCTTCCCACGTCCCAAGCCTCAGCCGTGAATGCTTCCCCACCGTAGCCTCCAGCTCCCCTTCTCTTCCTCCCTTTTATACAGCACTACAGGCGGTGGAAAGTTGTTGGAGTCAGTTTCGCAGCAATCAGTCGGCTTTCGCAGCAACTATTTTCGCACCGAGAACGGAGGCAAATACCACCATCTTCCACCGGTTTCTGTTGAAAAGGAGAGCGTCCACTGAGATTTTTTTGAGCACCCTACACGATGGATGGATCAGATCTATCATCTGATCATGGTCGTGATCATAGAACAACCCGCAATTGCCGGCTGCGTTCGGACGCTGACACAGGGAATGCGTATTCCTTACGCAGTGACGATGGTGGCCCCCCCTTCGGTATCATTTTGAGAAATCCACTTCGTCCATCGTATTTCCCTCAGAATTTCTGTCGAGAAGGGAGGATTTCTTTTTAGTTTTGGTGTGGCCCACAAAGCTTTTCTTGCTACCGCCCAACCCATGTTTGAACGGTTGAAAAACCATCCTCCGCTATAGTCAGAAATTCTGTCATCTAGGAGGTGATAAGACAGACCTTGAGACTCGAATGAACGGTCCGGATTAGTTTTCTGGGCCATGATGATGGCCCACTCACATCATCCGCAGCCTCTGTTCCACGAACAGAATAGAGAACGCCAATTCAATTTGATGGTGTCCGTGGGGCCCACTTACAGCCACTTTGCTGTAAAATTCATGCCGTCCACCAGATTCTTCTCGAAAAACCAGTTGGAGTTGACTGGTTTTGGGTTAGATTTGGTGTGGCGCAGGGAACGTTTCATTGCACCGTCCGTCTTCCGTTTGGATGAGCAATTCACACGATCGCTTGTATGGGACCAAAAAGGAATCATAACCAGGGTCTTGGCCATCCTCCAGAGCAAATGGACAGGTCAGATCATCTAATGGAGTGATGGGTGAGGGCCACGGTCAAAACCCAATCTAAAGCTGATCCGTCCCTGGACGTTTTTGAAAGTTTTATAAAAAAAAGTAGGTGGGCCCACTTCTTGAAACATTATCGAAAATCTACTCCGCTCATTATCTTCATAGTAATATGTAAGCCCATAAGTCAAAGTATGAAATAAATTTGAGCTCTATGTGGACCACACCATTCACCTGTGATGACTTGCTTATCACCATTGAAGAAACCTCAGTTACTTACGTGCATGCATGTATATGAAATTTTAGTTATTTACAAATTTGCCACTCTCCTTTCTAGAATTGTCTGTCGTCCGTTTCTTCCTACTGCGCCGTCCAAACGAAGTGAAATTTGACGACTATCTACCGTTTTTCATGCTCTTTCCATCAGTTCAGTTTGGGTCCCGATCTCCCAAGGATGTCCAAGATACTTTCTTAATAGTTATTATCTGATCTTGTCTATCGGGTCACTTATACACTGATCCAAAGGCTGAATTTTGACGTGTATGGTTAATTTATGGTCCTCAGGCCACATATGAAGTTTCGAGCCGAACGGATAGTGGGAACCCTGTGATCTTGCATTTTTGGACCAATTCCGGGCCTTTTTAATGTAAATAGCTTGATTTTCTCGGGTCTCTAGCGTGCATATCTGTCGATCTTAGTCCTTGGAGTCTGTCCCTTGCTTTGGTGACTTCGGAGCGTCAAATCAACACTTTTAATACTCTTTTTCAGCCAACGCTCCTAATTACACCCTGTAACAAAAACACGATTAAAGTGGACCGTTAAGCAGTATCATGTTCGTAAATCTAGGTAGTAATTGGGGTCTAATATGCAATATTTGACCCTTAACACCAATTCAGTCATGCTCACCCATAAATCAGTGGTACATTTCTTCGTTGTGGTTTTCTCTTTCCTATGACATCCATGAATCCCTCTGATAAGATTGAAACTATCCATGTTAGGTTGGATGGGAAGAATTTTTTCCTGTGGTAGTTTCAATTCAAGCATTTTTTTGCATGAAAGAGTCTTTACGACTATGTATATGGTTCTATGGGCAAACTAAATGATGAAAATGAATTCCTATTTTGGACCACAAATAATTTGAAGGAGATAACATGGATCCTGAACAGTGTTGAGAGCAACATTACAATTAACCTCATGTCATTTGAGATTGCATCCAAAATATGGGCTTACTTGAAAATGTGTAATCAACAATCAAATCATGCCCATCGTTATCAAGTAGAGTATGAGCTGTCAAAATTAGAACAAGGAGCTTTGAGTATATAATATTTCTATTCTAAACTTACCTTCCTTTGGCATGAGATTCAACTTATAGATCCAGTTATTCCCACTGCGGCGGTAGAGACAATAAAGACACTTCACGACACAAGTAGATTGATATAATTTCTATATAAATTCCCCCCGAAGTTTGAACCAGCTGCCCGAGCTGCTATGATGAACTGGCCTCAACTTCCATCTCTTGAGGAAGCTCTATTTGATTTGATGGCAGAAGAGACGTTTGAAAACCGTTGCTTCCATGAGAGAGGTTGTTTCTAATGCTGCCTTCATTACTCGTAATTTTTCAGGAAAGTCATAAGGCATGTCAAAAGTTAAATGTTTTGAGTGTAATTGATTTGGTCATGTGGCTACTCGTTGTCCTAACAAGAAAGCAAATTTGAAATCCTCTGGACTAAGTACTTTATTTTGTTGATATTATAAACAAGAAGGACATGATATAGCCAATTGCCCAACTCGCTCTCTGTTCACACCCCAAGTATAGGGTTGTATGTAGTAATAATCTCAGTAAGTCTAAGGTCGAATCCACAGGGACTGAACCTTGTACATAATCTGAAAGTAACTATAACTAGAACTAGAAGAAGATGAAATCTAAATCAAGTGAATATGAGGGAATAAAGGTGAAATATTACTTTAAAACTTGTAGAATTCAAAGGTGAAAAACTAGGGATTCAGAAGATCCACTTGTAGAGATCAGGGAGATCCATGCTTAATTCATGAACTCAACTAGACTTCGAGTCCCATCCTTATCCAGTTGGAAGATATATCATTAAAGCTCAATCTGAACCTCCTTTGATCTAGTTTTTAAAGAGGTGAGAGGTATGAGAATTAGAGTGGATTCCATCACAAAACCATGCCTATGAGACAAAGTAAACAATAGAATTAAACCAGTCCACAACCAATCTGAGAGATGTATGAATGTTAGGAAGGATTCCATCATCCAACCATGTATAAGGGGCAATGGTGAACAACAGGGCTTCCTAACTTCAGAATCAAAATAATGAAAAGGAAATACTTAAAGCCATCGCAGATCTATTGTAATTTCAATCACAACAAACCATTAAAAACTAGAGGCATTCCTTATATTCAAACTAGAATAAACTTTAGTGCAGTCTAAACATGAATCAAAGTCGTAGAATCCTTCCCATCACGCCACAAGCTTCACCACTTAGTCCTAGGTAAGAGGTTTAGCCTGACATGATTAGGCTAACTCTCCAAAAAATCATTAGAAACAAATAGTAAAACAAGAAAATTAGAAACTCTCTCTCTCTCTCTCTCTCTCTCTCTCTCTCTCTCTCTCTCTCTTCCAGACGTCCAAGGATTGGATGATCCTTCCTTCTCTTATCCTCTCCTTTATATAAAACCAAAGGAGTCAGTTGGGTGGTGGAGAACTTTCACGCACCACTGAAGTCAGTGGAAGTCTTCGCAGTGAAAGGCGGTTTGCGCAGGCCCTGTTTATGCAAAACTTGGAAACCAACTTGCGTCAGCTCTAATTTATGGTGGCTGATGGTCTCGAATTTCTGATCTGGCTTCATAGACGAGGTCAGGACCCCCTCTGCATCTGCTGGTCGGTTCAGATCACAGATCTGACAGTGATTGTGATCACACAATGGCCCACAAAGAGCTGGATGGCGTCCGCATTTTACTGCTACAAATCTTGAAGTTAGTGCTATCAATGGGGCCCATGATTAGCGTCTGTTGAGAAATCCACACCGTCCATTAGCTTCATGGTGGAATTTTGGTAGGATGGACAATTTTTGGCTGTCTTTTGATGCGACCCACCTAATCGATTGTATGGTGATGATTCCGCCATCCAATGAGTAAGAGAACTGTTTCTGATGAGTCTTGGGCCCAGATCTCCTAGGTTGTGGTTGGTTCAACCCTATGAATTCCATGAACGGTGAGGATCATCCAATTGTATGATGATAGTGGCCCACCAAGCTTCATCCGCAAGTTTTGTCTGCGAAATAGAGGCGAAAAATCCAGAGTTTCAAATCTAGATGGGTAGCGATCGCTGACCGTTGCAGATGACTTAGAGCACAGCAAGTGCACTTGCTGCAATGCGTATGTAGCACTCATGTGGGCCCCACAATGATATTTCTAATGAATTCACATCGTCCATTTGCCTTTTGATCCCACTTAAAGGGTTGAGACCAAAATTGAAGCATATCTAGAGATCAGGTGGGCCCTAGATTGATGATTTATGGGCTGATTTGTCCGCTAAGCCACTTTCATAGGGATCTAATTGTTGAAATTCAATGTGTATAGTTAATTTATGGTCCTCAAGCTAGATATAAAGTTTTGAGCCAAATTAATGGTGAGAACCTTGTAATCTTGCATTCTGGATGAATTTCAGGCCTCTTTAGCATGAATTACTGGATTTTCTCGAATCCCGAGCTTGTAAATTCTTCGATCTCGATCCCCTTGAGTTCGTCCCTTGCCTTGGTGATTTATCAGTGGTAAATCTATGCTTTTAGTACCCTTTTCCAATCCAGGTTCCTAAATACACCTTGCATCACAAACACGATTAAAATAGGGCGTTAAATGGTATCATGCTCGTAAAATCAGGTAATAACTAGAGTTTAATATGTAATATTTGACCCTCAACACCCTCCCCTACCTCCTCACTACCAGCAACATGGACATGCATTTCTAGCTCTCTCTACTAAGAAGCCTGACTCATCATCTATGGCCCTATTGGTGCAGCCTAATCTACTTTTGTAATACCTAAAATTTCAAGGGTCGAGCAAATGCTCGACTCTCGAGATTTTAGGCATCACTTATGCTTTGTGGAAGCTGATTTCTCAATTATTTCTACATTAGGCAATTAAACATGTATAGGATTATACTAAACAGTGTATCATACTACAAAATAAACACGATCAAAGAAGAATTAAATTAAAACGCATGTAGTATGATTATTCAGAGTATGGGTCTAGCTGGATCCAATATACAATTCTAAAATCCATAAAAATATGGAAAGGTGGTGTCTAGCTAAGCCTAATCGCTTGACTCTTCCTATCAAGAAGTGCACAGCCTACATCGGCTCATCAGAAAGATGAAAGTAAGAGAACTCCTCATCCATGCCCGCTTGATCCAATGCATAGACCTTGGTGGTCCTTGTATCTATATCAACGTCTGGTTGGTGTTTTAAAACACCGTCCCAAAGTGGGAGTGAGTGATCAAATCAATGGTTCTATAAAGCATGGGTTACACATGTTATCAAGTCTATCAGTAAAGGAATGATAAATAATATAAAACAATTACTTCCTAATTATTCTTATTAATGCAAATAATGGGGTTTATGAAATGATGCATGCTCTCACCAATCGACACTCCCTCAACACATGACTCCGACCACTTGTTTGCAAATGGTAATACTTACTCAACATGCGACTTCAATGCCTGTTTCGCCACATTCTAAACTAATACGACGCGGTGAATGATCATGTTAGCCGAGTTTATGTCTATTCATCCAACAGTTTGAAGAAGCTAGGGCTCCTCCCTTTTAATCATCGGTCTCAACTGAATCACTAGGCGCAGGACGACCACAACAGTCCTACGCTTGTAATCCCTGATCCGTCTGGGTTCGTCACTCCCAGTTGAATACAAACGAAAGGCAAGTTGTAAAAGTAATGCTTGCGGTCATTACGAGAAGGCTCGTCACCCCAGCATATACGAATAGCACAGACACGCTGTCCCATACTACCATGTCCGACACACGAGTCTTGAGGATCACGATGGTAATAGTTAATAGTAGACCTTTGCAAATGGTGAGGGGGTGTCCCAGATTCAAACAGTTGTGATCATACATGGTAAACATATATAGGGTTAGTCGATTCTTTGGACAATTTCGATTAGTACAGGCGAACACTGTGTAATTGACATGGAGTGTGTAAGCACCCCGTGTGGCCCAACCACTGTCGGTCGTTCGTGTTCGACCCAGATCAATCAAACGTGTCCGGGGTGGGCAACCTAATTTGGTTAACCCATATTCCAAAATTTTCCGACTAACCAGACTACTCTTGTAGTCCTACTTCTTAATCTAATCAAGTCAACGAGCATTAAAGATAATTGAATTCACATTTAATTATTAAAATCAATAATCTACTTATTCAGGCATTTCATCGAAAACATAGGTGTCGCTATACTATAAATTACAATCCATTGAACATAAATTGAAATATATGTAAGTTATCATACGCATACTACATTAACAATCATAAATCATTAGCTGGAGTAGTAGCATTGATAAATCATAACCTAAGCACTTATAGTCCACACCTTTATAATGATTCGCCCGACTCAAAGCACTCATACGATTAGGGTTATAGAGAAAATCCATCAAAGCCTAAATAATTATATGAACCATTGTAAGGATTAAAAAATACAATCCAAATATTATATTAGAGAGTATAATCTATTTCTTACCTCCAATTGCTGTTGAGAGAACTCCACAAAGGATCCATGAGTAGCAAGGTGGCTATAGAGGGGGATGTGAGGGTGAAGGTATACATACCATCATACTTCCAAGCTCTCCCTCTCTCTTTCTCCTCATTTTCTTCTCTTTCTCTCTTTCTTTCTTCTAGAGTAAATTCGTATAGGGAAAGGAGATGTGAAATGAAATGATATTTATAGTATCAGATGTTACAAAAATGGTCTCAATGGCCCTTCATTCATTATACTAATCCTAGAGGAGGTTATTTTCAACCAATGAGACCCATCGAGAGATGTACGGGTCAATCTAAGCCATGAGATAAGTATCCCACTAGGTGATCTATGTTTGGACGCAACCATCCGATGATCGGACACGACGATCAATCGAAAAAGGCCTTAACCCAGATCGACAGTCACCGAACGTCAATCGGGTCTATAAGTATTCGAATATGTGTGGGAAAATGTCTTTAGTCGACATCCCAACTTTGGTCATGAATTGACAGTTCCAAAGTTACAACTTTGTGAAAGAACAAATGGACTTATTTCACTTGAGTTCTATATTTTCAGATAAGGTACTCATATAACCCAAGCACTCGACTTGCGAGTCCAAATTGAACGATTCGAGACAAGATCTCAGCTCACTGTCCCGTGGTGAACTTCAAGCTCACTAAGACGAACAAATTTCTATAGCCTCAGGTTTAGTGGCCCCACAAATGAGTGGTCTAGAGTTTGTTTAGATAATTAGGGCATTTCTGAAATGAATTGGGTAGCGAGATTTTTCATGCGCAATGATTAGGATTTAGATTAGCTAAGTTCATAGTATGGCCTATTCGTAACTAGTGAAAATGACGATTCGATCATAATCACTATAAACCATCGGTTCTTAGGCTAAAAGGATACTGGGTTAGTTTGGTTTGTTAATTAAGATCTAACCCCTAGTTGTCTCAACTTTGAGTAGATCTTTAATTTAGTTGTAGTCGTCTTGATTAGTTAGTGATAGATCGGTTAGATTTGTACCTTATGTGAACAAATCATGAGGTGATACTCAATGCTTATATGATCGGGTGGATTCGTTGGCTTTTTATGGTTGATAATCAAATTTGTGCGATTCTTTATTGGTTCGGCCCGCGTATAGGCTCACCACGAGTATTAAGGGTTGGTTAGTGACACCACAAGCTAATTATAGCGAAAGGTTAGTGACAACGCAAGCTAATTATAATGAAAAAATTACAAGGGTTTTTAGAAATCCAAAACAGTGAAAATCCAGGACGTTATAACTTTCCCCAAAACAAATTCAGCAAATCCTTCAAAGGATGGGTTGTTCAAGTTCTATAAGTAATATTAATCCTATAAATCTTTGGTACATTGACTCAAGAGCATCTAATCATATGACTGGAGACCTTTCTTGTCTAACTGATTGTGTCCTCTATAAAGGAATGGGTTCCATCTACACTGCAGATGGAATCCATTTATCTATCTCTCATATTGGGTCATTGAAAGTCTCATCTTCATCATCTCGTAATTTCTTCCTTCGTAAAGTGTTTCATGTTCCTAAATTATCTGCCAACTTGGTTTCGTTGCTCAACTAGTGAAAAATAACTTTTGGTTTTGTTTTCTCGGTCTGATTGTTTCATACAGGATCTGAAAACGGGGAAGTTGATTGGAAAGGGCCATAAGGGAGGAATATTATTCACTTTGGAGTTCGATCCCGGAGTTGTCTCATCGCGTTCTTTTTTTCTTCTATCTTCTCATGATATTTCTTTCGCTAATAAATGCTGAAAACTTTTGCATAGTGGTTTAAGGCATCCATCCAAATTCTAAAAACATGTTTTTCTTATTTAGATCTGGTCTTTTGAATGATGAAATCAATATTAGTCCATTTTCATTGATATGAATTGTATTAGTTGCAAAGTGCGTAAATCTACTGCATTGACCTTTTTATTGAGTAACTCTCATACTTAGAATCTGTTTGATTTAGTTCATATTGATGTTTGGGGCCCATCTCCAATCATGGCTCCTGGTGGTTTGTCATATTACGTCATCTTTGTGGATGACTTTTCAAGGCACACTTGGATTTATTTTATGAAGCACAAGTCTAAAACATTCTCATGTTATAGAAAATTTTCCTCATATGTGGAGACCTAATTGTAAAGAAAATTAAAATTTTATGGTCTGACTATGGGGGAGAATATATGTCTTCCGAGTTTAAGACTTTTCAAAGTTCAAATATTACTATATATCAGTGAATGTGTCCTCACACACCGGAGCAGAATGGATTAGCAGAACTAATGAATCGACACATTACTGAGGTAGTAATTACCATGATGGAGTATGCACATATTTCAAAATTTCTTTAGGTTGAAGTAAATCAACAGTTGTGTATCTGATCAATCGATTACCTTCTAATGTTTTAACCATTCGAAAAACTCTCATGTTCTTTCTTCATGATAAAGATCCAAATCATAGTCGGTTAAGAGTGTTTGGATACATTGCTTTTGTTCATCTTCCAGAATGAGAACGGGATAAACTCAGTCCCAGGGCAACTAAATGTGTATTTCTTGGATATGGGGAGAATCAGAAAGGGTATCGTTGTTATGATCCATTTTCTCATCGTGTTTGTGTGTTTAGATATGTCACATTCTTTGAAATTTTACTGTACTATAAAGTCGTCCATGCATCTCCATCATTTACTGTTGTTCCATCTTCCATTTCTCATATGTCCCCTTTTAAAGAAAATCATTCTATGCTTACTTCTCCCTCTCATCCTTTGCAGGTCTACCAACGCCATGTGAAGCCTATCTCTCTTGGGTCCTCTCCATCAGTTGCTCCTATTTCCGATTAGGTATCCTCTTCTCCCATATATAGCGCAGGTAACTGTCTCGCCTTCCACTGAGATCTAATTACGTCGTTCCAGTCGTCCGTCTATTCCTCCCTGTCGATTAAATCTTTTTGCTTCTCATCATGCCTTGTTTTCTGGATTAGATTCTTTGGTTATCTCTGCTTCTTATTCTCAGGCATATACACAACCGTGTTGGGTAAATGTAACACGCCATACTTTTCAGTACTCGGGTGTCACCATGGAGATATAAATTAGTCCCACACACATAACTTACCTTGCATGCCGTCATCCAACGATTCTCAATCTATCCATTTCAATCATCTAGTACAACCTTCATTTGTATAGTAGGCCATCCATCCGATTGATTTTTCAAGATGGACCCCACATTAACAGAGAAACCTAGCTTCA
The DNA here is from genome assembly GCA_037074715.1 of Magnolia kwangsiensis. NCBI lineage: Eukaryota > Viridiplantae > Streptophyta > Magnoliopsida > Magnoliales > Magnoliaceae > Magnolia > Magnolia kwangsiensis. The sequence continues at coordinate 9,169,659 of CM073585.1, read as the reverse complement.
AATTTCCATATCTTAATAGATAAATCTAATTATTCATCGTAGATTTAGAAGCCTAAACCACGAGATCCACCGTTCATCAAATCCATAACATTTTGACAATCGCCCTAACACTTGATTTTCCCTAATTCAACCATCAGGCCACACTGAAACCAAACTACAAATCACCAGAATCGAGACCAAAAACTGAACATTTAATTCTTAACTAGTAATGGAAATCAATTAACCATTGAATTAATACGGATTGACAACTCGAAACCGATCAACCCCCCAAATCTCAAAGACTTGTAACTAACTACTATGAATCTTAATTAAATCATATCGTGGCCCACCTATTTATGTAATCCACCTTAAACTAGGACCTTAAGCTCAAGAATTTTAATCATTAAACTACCAAAATCTTCACACATGAAAATTTCATTAAAAACACTATGTAACTATCCCAATTAAAGCATTTAACCACTAAATTTACCGATGATTATTATTTAAACTCGACCAGGGACCCTTACGAAACTTACAGGACAAGTACAATGGCGATCCAACCATTGGATTGACAGGAATCAACAAATAGAACCCAAATCCATCTGTGGGGCCCACCTGAATCTTGGATGAGCCTGATTGTTGGTTAAAGACCCTGATTTGGAACCTCCAGAGTGAATGGATGGAGTAGATTCAGAGATTACATCATGGTGGACCCCACACAGGCATTGCATGTGCACCAAGGGTCGTGCACTTGCTGTGCACCGGACCGAAGGATTCGATCAAATTGCATTGACCAGACGTCGTACGAAAAAGAGAAAATCTTCTCTTCTTTTTCTTCCCGCCAGCAATGATGTTTGAAAAACGTCATCAACTATGTTGATCATGGCCCACCAGTGATTGATCCAAACCGTGCATCTGGTGCGACATCACGTTTCGTCTGAAACCCAAGTTGTCTCGCATGGAGGGAGACACGCGTATGGGCACAAATCCAGATGCACCTAGCCTATGTGCAACCATTTTTCTGAAAATGGAAAGCGTACCTTGTTGCTGCCAGGTTAGTGATCTGCGTGAGGAGGAATCCTCCAATCCCAGCCCTCCACTCATGCAGATCCTAACCGTCCATTCGCTACTCACGAGTTAGGGTTTTCTGTGGAAAACTGATGCCAAAACCACCATGGTATTAACTATTTCGAGAAAATTGGACACTGAGATCAAATCTCAGCCTTTCATTCGCATCTAACAGACCTAAGAGCATTGAAATCTCTACAAGAAGGGAGAAAAAGCGTCCTTTCTCCTATTTTTTACAAGAAACCCTAGAAATTGGCCATCACCTTCCAAACTCGAACCCACCACCCAAACCCTCCTAAAGCTTCGAAAGAGCCTATCCATAAGCTTCTTAGGGTCCATATGGACCATCTGAAAGAAGAAGATTGGAGGAGGAAGCTCAGTTTCAAAGACGCCATTAATGGTTGCCTCCTCCTCTGTTAAGCACCACAACGTAGCTGCTGTTGCAGCCACTGACTTTGGAGCCGCAACATTCATTGGGTGGGCAGCAACTCCAGCGTTCTATCGTGCTGACCAAAGAAAAATGAGGAGTGTTGGATTGGGCTGCTAGGTCGGTGGTGCAGTTACCACGTCACTCAACCTGACTAAGCATGAGTTAGGTCTGGTCAGACGTCCATTGTTAGACGTTTCCAGCTGGAAGAGAAGAGGAAGAAGAAGTAGATGAAAGAAAGGAAGAAAAGAGAAACATGAAGGAAAAATGTAGACGAGAAGAAGAAGGAGAGTGGGTGTGTTACTGCACCAGCTCAAACCGAGCCAGCTCGACTCACTGACGAGTTCAACTCGCTGGACCGAGTTCGGTCCAAGCAAGGGATGGGTCTGGTTAGATCCAGACACTATCTGGTCGTGGGTAGGAAGAAAAGGACGTGGAAAGAGAGAGAACCAAGGTAGCTTCCATTGTATTGCACCGAATTAGCCACCCGACTCACTGGTTGAGCTCTCTATGTTGCTTAACACCCACCATGGGGAGGAAATGACAAGGAAGAGGGGAAGGTAGAGAGAAACAAAGAGAGAGAGAGAGAGAGAGAGAGAGAGAGAGAGAGAGAGGGCAGGGGGCTGTCCTAGCCAAACCGAGTCAACTGGCTGGAACCGAGTCCAGATGGGTCGAGTCAGGCTTGGGACTGGTCCAAGCATGGCTGGAGTTCCAACAAAGAGAGAGGGAGAGTGAGAGAAAAGAAAGAGAAAGGAAGAAAGAAGAGAGGAAAGAGAGTGAGTGCGAGCGTAGCCGCACTAGCTTGACGCGACCGAGTCAAGGTCGGTTTGGTCTAGCACGCTGTGGTAGTCCAAGCCTTCTCACGGGATTGGACTGAGTCTCGCGAACCAGTCAACTTAGGTATACTTACTTCCAATTTTTATACATTTGAATTGTCGAAATTAAAACAGTGTTATTTTTACTATTGTAAGAAATTATTATTAAATGTTAAAAATTCTATTACTTGATTGTTAGTATTAGATATTAACATTTATCATTATTAATGTTATTCTTATTTTGTCATTAGTAGGTTATTGATTATAAGATTGGTGTTGTTAGTATATATTAATAGACAATTATTAATAATTATTACTTCATTCTAATATTATTATAAATTAATTATATGAATTAGATTTCAAACTCTAAACCAAAGTCTAAGATTAGATTAATGGATAAAATCCTAAATCTAAGTGATCTAAACTATAGGTCATGATTCTAACCGTAAATAATATACAAAACTTGAATATGACCGTACAAATTTTATAATTCATGGTAGGATTTGGTCCTAGGGGCTCACGCACCTAGCGACACTAATAGGTGATTCTATTCATCAGGTGATGATTTCTTCCCCTTGAGCTTTCCACTTTCCCATTAGCTTAAGTGATAATTTATGCTTTAATTTTGGTTGATAATCGATGTCTCTATCTCATAATTATTTACACCAGTTGTTGAAATTGAATTCTAGATTATGTGCTCAATATTTCTCCTGTATTAATATCTATATGTTGCACTTGTATATTTTCTCATACTTGTGGATTACTTGTGAAACTCGCATTGGTACATCGTGGGAAAACTCCACTTATAGATGTACATCTAGACTTGGGATGTAACTTGATTAATTGTGATTATAATAGACCTTCGACTTAGTGGTTACTTGAGTGATGGTTTAAATGGAATATTAATGTGGGCCTACCATCCATGGGTTTTTGTGTCTAAGTGGTTTTTTATGATAGTATTTTATCGTATAGTTTTGATATTTGCCTTATGTGGCTCTGGTTTGATATTTGCCTTATGTGGGCTCAATGTATTATTTTGTGTAATTGTGTGATGGTAAACCCCATATGCTGAATTATGATTATCCACTAGTCGATGAGCTTCTATTAAACATCCTAAGATGGAGGTCTCGTGAACTGAGGATGGTGGAATGAGACACTATGCCTAAGCTATTGGCTTACACTAGATAGTGAAGCCCCCGTAGTGACCTTGAGCTTTCTTAAACTGAATGGTTGTAAATGAAATAATAATGGTTGGGCTAATCATGCATTCATAGCATATGAGCGATAAGGGGTGGCTAATTTTGGATGTTGTAGCACGTGCCTATACAATTTAGTTGGGGTATCATTTCGCTAGCTCCCAGACCACTGACTATCGGCCCACTTTCGGTGAGCTTGACACTAAGCATGTACAATGTACTTTCGTTGGTGACCGGCCACATGGATGGATTTTGTCCAAAAGCCAACTGGATGAGCATCTCCAGTTGATGTGAACTCACACATTCATACATTTAATAAGACCGCATCGTGTATTATTTTGAATGCTTTTTGTTTATAATTATGCTTACCTAATGCGGCGGTGTGTAATCTAAAGAAAAATTTACACTAAGTTGACTACTCATTCATCGAATATATAACTATACAGGTAGTACAGGTGACTTAAAATATATTCATGTTCAGATTGATAAAGAACAGGGTACGATTAGCAGGGATGCATGATTGTATCTGACAAGAGAAGCTCTATGACCATGCGGCTCAAGTTTATATGCATTTTATTATTTCTCATGTATAAAGTGTGTAATTCTTGTATTTTTTAATATAAAGGCATTGATTTGTATAAGTCATTATGGGCAGCCGCTCGTATATTCTGAATATAAGTTCAAATTTTTCTTTATGTTTGATTTATCCATCTTTCACTAAACTGCTAGCTCTGAAAGAAAAAAGAAAAGAAAAAAAATACCTGAATTCGACTATCTTTAAAGGTTAACACTCGAATTTTTGGAGAACGAGTCATATACTCGGGTTTCGAATACTTGGGGCGTTATAGTAAAAGCAATGGATGATGAGATTAAGCACTTGAGGAGAATGCTACTTGGACGCTGGTTCCATTACCTGAGGGAAAGCAAGTGATAGGCAACAAATGGGTATATACTGTAAATTAAAATTTGATGGGAACTTAGATCGATACAAAGCTCGGCTAGTGGCCCAGGGCTATAAACAAGAGTATGAAGTTGATTATGATGAGATATTCATTTCAGTGAGAAAAATGAAAACGGTTAGTTCATTGATCGCTATAAATTCTTCTAGAGGTTGGCAACTCAATCAACTCAATGTCAAGAATGCTTTCCTTCATGGAAATCTTAAAGAAAAAGTTTACTTGAAGTAACCTCCCGGTTATAAGTCAAAGGATCCACGCTTAGTTTGCAAGCTATCTAAAGCTTTATATGGACTCAAACAAGCACCAAAAGCATGATTTAAAAAATTCCATGGGGTTTTAACCACAGTGGGTTATTCTTTAAACTAATATAACTCATCACTGTTTATTCTCAAGTCTAATTCAGGTCTTATTGCTTTATTAGTTTATGTTGATGATATTCTCATCACAGGAAATGATGCTCAAGGAATTGTCAATATCAAATCATTACTTCACTCCTCATTTCATATGAAGGATATGGGTCCATTAATATATTTTTTGGGTCTTGAAATTTCTCATAATACTCAAGGTTATCTCATGAGTTAACAAAAGTATACCTATGATTTGATCAAGTTAACAAACCTTACAGATAACATGACCCATGAGACTCCTTTGGAATTAAATGTCAAGTATGGGAAAGATGATGAAGACCCTTTCTCAGATGTTACATCGCATAGGCAGCTGGTGGGGAGATTAGTCTATCTCACTATGTCTCGTCTTGATATCTCATATGCAGTTCATATTATTAGCTAGTTTGTCGAGGCACCTTGCACATTGCATATGACAACAGTTCATCGCATTATTCGATACCTTCGAGGTATCCTCAATCAAGTGCTTCTCTTTCCCTCATCGCATGATCTACAATTATCTGCTTATTCTGATGCAGACTGGGCAGGTTGTCCCATTTCACGACGGCCCACTACTTACTATTGTGTTTTCTTGGGACAATCATTGGTTAGCTAGAAGTGTAAAAAACAAACCACGATATCTAGATCCAGCATAGAAGCCAAATACCGTGCAATGGAAGAGGCATGTAGTGAAATTACTTGGTTCTTGGGATTATTGACAGATCTTAGGTTTCATTTGTCTTTGCCGACTTCATTATATGCTGACAACCTCGGTGCTATTCAGTTGGCTTCTAATTCAGTATTTCACGAGCGCACTAAACACATTGAAGTTAATTACCACTTTGTGAGAGAAAAATACACAGCTGGAATTATTTCTCTTCCTCATGTGACATCCGAGCTATAACTTGATGATTTATTTACCAAAACTATGACCTCATCCCATTGCAGGTTTCTTTGTGGTAAATTGATGTTGGTTCATTATCCCAAATTAGTTTGAAGGGGGGGGGGGGGGGGGGGGGGGGTGAGAATATTATATATGGGTTATTATTAGTTGTAATATACTATATATAGAGAAGCTCTAAATAAGCTTCCTTATATAGTCTTGTAGAGTGGTTATTTAAACTCACCTTTAGATTGAAGCGATACAGAAAAGTTCTCTAAATTCCAATATTAATAGTAAGATGGTATCTTCTTCAAAAGAAATCAATTGTGCATCCCCCAAATTTTTCTGAGGGAGCAGACTATCCAATAGTTATATGGAGGTGGCTTTGGTGGACACCTTGCGCGAGACAAGACACGACCTCTTGTTGAGGAACAATATTATTGTTTGCAATTGGTATGTGACGTGGGTAAGGCAGTGCTGCGTTGTTATGTCTGTCTGACCTCAAACGAGCAGTCTCATAATACAGGCCTCTACACCGCGTTACTTGTGCCTAACAGGCCTTGAGATGACTTATATATGGACTTCGTCCTTTGTCTCCAACGAACACAACATAACATGGATTCAGTGTTTGTAGTGGTAGATTATTTCTCAAAGATGACGCGCTTTATCCCTTGTAAGAAGACCTTCGATGCAACACACGTGGAAAATCTATTATTTAGAAGGTCATACAAGAATACGGGGTTCCCAAGACCATTACTTATGATAGTGACACGAACTTCATTAGCTACTTTTGACGAACTTTGTGGAATCAATTCGGTATGTGACTTTAGTTCAGTAGTGCCTACAACTCGCCAACCGATGGGCAAACTGAAGTTGTGAATAACACATTGGGAAACCTCTTCCAATGTATTTCAAGTTCCAAGCCTAAGCAGTGGATTTGTCCTTGACTCAAGTGGAGTTTGCATTTAACAATATGGTGAACTACTTGATAAGGAAGTCTCTGTTCCAGATTATTTATGGTTGAGTGCCTCGTCACACACTTGACTGGGTCCCTTTGCCTAAATTCATGGGCATGAACATTGCAACAAAACATATGGTAGACTAAATCATGGGCATTCATGTGAACATGTAAGCCAAGTTTTAAGTTTCGAATGACAAGTACAAGGAGTAAGCCGACAAGCATCGACGACAAAATGTGTTTGAGGTGGGCGATAATATTATGGTTCATCTACGTAAAGAGATATTTCCGACCGGGACCTACAAAAAATTAAAGAACAGGAAGATTGAATCGGTACCGATCATCCCAAAGTCAATTATAGCGCTTATGTTGTTGATCTTCCAGATGACATGGATATCTCGCAGACTTTTAACATTGTGGATATGAACAAGTATCATGAACCGAAGCTTGGCAAGAAGTCAAGGTTGAGTTATTTTGAAGTGGAGGGGACCGATGTAGAGCGGGTCGCAGACACTTTCATGGCAAAGATGGACCAAAGAAAGCTCCATCAAAGGTGAAAGTGACCTGAACCATCAAAACCTTAAACCAGTAGTATCTCGCAAACTGGGATGGGTTTTTTGACATATTATATATGATTTTGGGGGTAAGATAACCTACTTAAACTAACCAACCCCACTATGCCAGGTTGCCCACGCTGACTTTGCGAAATTCCATTTGATCGACGATCAAAAGTCCCATTTAGTTTCATATTTATAGTCCCATTTAGTTTCATTTTTACTATAAATAGTAAGTTTTAATTTGACTATAACTTTTGATTCTTTAAATTGTATAAGTTATGTCCAACATGAAAATGCCTTGGAAAAATTAAGAGAACAACATGGTCGGTTCAAATAGGAAACTTACTTATTTTGGTTGAAAACCATGAAGTCTAGTAGAAATAGAGATACTATAAATAGTAAGTCACAGTCTAAGTCTAAAATTCCGTCCTAGGGTTGAACTCATTATTTAAAGAGTTGTAATTTCATTTTTCATCATCAATAAAATTATTTTGAATTTATTAATAATTCATCTTGTTTTATTTCCTTGTGAATTCAAGGAAGCTCTGTGAAGGAGTCCAGAGAACTCCATAGATTTGGAGTAGTTATCCCCTGAGGAAGATGGTGATCGACCTCATCACGTCCCTCCTTGTGTTAGATTTGGAGATAGAACTAGAGGTATTTCAAATATACACTTTTGGTGTACTTTGAAATTTCACTAAAATATTGTAATCCAAATGAAATGTCTTTTTTGGATCTTTGTAGAGGTAAAAGAGTCATGTATAACCAAAGTGTCACTGAGATATTACTACATTATACATGTGGCATGCTAATAATATCCAAAACAATCAAGTTATTGACTGCAATAATAAAATCACTTTAATAGAATGATCTGAACCATCCAAATTTTAAACAATTTAATGGACAATTAAAATATGTCAGTGAGTCATTTGTTTGTAATTTTAATGTTTGTGGCCTACCAAAGGTTCAAAATTTCCTCTTTTTTTTTTGCCAAAGTATATATTTTAATAGGATTATTACAATCATTCTATCACATATAAATGCTAACTTAAGATATGAAAGCTAATTTAGTTAATCAAATTTAGAGCCTATGAAAATGATGAAGAATTCCAATTCATTCAAAATACAAGCTCCTAAACATAGTTGTTTTGTAATTGTGAGGATTTAGAATAACCTTGATTTCAATGTAATTGTGATTTGGATTCTAATGCATTTGAAATCTAAGCTCTCAAACAGGCCATTAGGATGAGAGCTCAAAAGATGATGCCGATACAAGGCCAAAGTGGGTCACACCATAGGAAAAGGTGGGGACTAAATGCTTCCACCATTGAAACCTTATCAAGATTCACAAAAGTTTTTTGAAAGCTAATGTTTGTGTTTTCCCTCCATTCTAGTGGGAATCACCTTATGAATGATTGGGTGGCACATAAACTTTATGACCTTATGAATGATTGGGCGGCTCATAAAATTTACGAAGCTGTAAGAAGGTTTTAATGGTGGGTGTGTCCAACTATATGTTTTTCAGTGGGCCCTTTGAGCTTTTTTATCTCATTTTTTGCTTTTCTCATCCTAGCATTTTCAAGTATATCAAAAATAAATGAAGATGTCTTTTATGTAGAGTCTTTTTAACATTGTCGCACATCATATGAGTAGAAAGTATATTAGGCAAGCTCTAGTATGTATGCGAGCAAGCAATTGACATGAAGATAAAACTGACCAGAAAACTAATACACATAAGAGGTGCAAATCCTGAACCCAATAGGTTTGAGTGAGTCCCATTGGATGGGGCCCACTTCTCAGGTCCATTTCCAACATGCGAGACATGCCCCATCTTTTGGTATCATCTCAATGATTGTGGGGTGTAGTTTGTGTAATTGGCATTTTATTTGTTTTTATTAAAAAAGGGCTCCTTACGGTTTTTTCATAAACATTAGATTTTCTCCCTATGTGGCATGTATGAATCTTCATGGTATATACTAAATATATGGAAGACGGCTTATTGATGAGTAAATCTTTGAAGAGACATGTTGTGCATGTGATTTGGAGACAAAAGCTTATAACCGTCAGGGTTACATTAGCACTGAAGAGCGTGCAAAAGGTTATTGATGAGATGAGAATGCATTAAAAAAAAGGCTAAGCATGATTAAAGGAATGTAACCACTTATTTACAGTTGACAACATACGAAATCACTACGTAAGCAACAATTATTCTCACGACTTCTTCAAGGAATCTATAAATAACAGAAGAGAACATAAGGAGGCGGATCCACAATCAATCAACCAAAACTTAATACAAGCAAAAATTAATTCAGCGCAACGTTGTTTATTCAGTCCTTCGGAACATCTATCTTTAGCATGTAGAAGTAGTTCAATCCGTCCTTGAGATCACATTGGACTAGCTTAGGAGTAGCTAGTAGATGTAACTAGTAGCTGTAATTCCTTTCCATTTACGCCTGCGTGCTGGATCTGAAAGAAGATCATAGCTTTAAGAATCGTTCACTTATGTTTATACACTGGAAAATAATAGGTTGTAATCTCAACATTATTCAATTCTCGCTCATTAGTGCGCTGCTCGATGAAGCACCCTGCCACTCTTAATCAGGTTGGCGATCTCACTTTAGTGGTAGGTTCTGCTTTTTTGTATCATCTTCAACTTATTTATGCTCAATTGTATAATTAATGTATCTTCGAAAGTCCTTAATTTTTAAGGTGAAAATAACTCCTTGGAAGTATATCTACAACTTTTGAAAATTGTTGGATAGTGCATGGTGTGTTTGACTAAATAGACAGCTAGTTGCATACCCATCCAAGCACCGCTCCATCTTGATGCTAGGAGTTGGTGATTTCAGTTTAAATAAAATCTCATCAATTATGACACAACTGTAGATCTATCATGTGTACCACTTTAAGACCAATTATAATTACATTTGACTAATATGCCTTAATTCTGGGCTCATAAGTTTTCAATATTATGTCTTTAATTCCCACTATTTCCTTCTCCTTTTTCGTGTTAACTTGAGTTACATGCTTCAATTTGGTAACATACCTTAGGGCTTGTTTGGCCAGACGTATCCCATTAGACCTGGAGGGATGGGATGGACTTTAAGGTAATGATGGTGTCAGTGGATTGGTTTAAGATCCATGGATTGCTATATCCCGGGACAAGTTCATTGAGTCCGTGTGGCATGCCCAGTATATCTCAAGATTTTACCTTTCAATCCGTCCAACCAAACATGCCTGTAGTGGGAATAAAAGGGATGACGTCAATTTTAAGGTAACGATGGTGATGTCAGTTGATTGGTTTAAGATCTATGGGTTTGCTATATCCCGCGACAAGTTTATCGGGTCTGTTTAGCTCGTTTGGCATATCCCAAGATTTTACTATCCCATCCCTCCTAATCCCTCTTAATCCGCCCAACCAAACGGGCCCTAAAATGAGCACAAAAATGAAAATAAAATGGGTGGATGGCTCGAACAAGATGCATGCATTAATGTGGGCCGAGGAGAGTTTACGCAGTACGCGATCCGCGGTTGGGAAATTCGCGCCCGCGTTGGATCCACATCAAAAGATAAGGCAGATGGGGCGGTCACGATACCATCTCACTTTTAACCTTCCAGACAGTTCTCTTGTCTCCGCATCATAAAGATGCCATTTCCCTGCTATTTCCATCGCCGCTCTCTCTTCTCCAACCCTTCCCCCGGCGACACCGATACACGCGCTTCTGGTGTATGTGCTTTCTTTTTTTTTTTCGAGTGATTGCCGAGAATGAGGTGAGAGGGTAGGTCATTATAGCTCGGGCGTGCGGTTATACACAGGAGTTCGGTGTACGGAGGAGAGGTTTGATGCGGTTATGCCGTACTCTCTGGCTGTAATGACCACTCTCTCACCTTTCTCATTCCTCCATCCCATGGATGCATCGCGCTGGTACGTGAACTTCTCATACAGCCCTTTTTCTTTGCTTACGTGTCACATGTGGGGGATCTGGGCCGTGCAAAAGGCGGGCCAGACCATGGAGATCACCCAGCACAAAAACTGGGTCGATCGCTCTTTAGGCGGGGCTATATGTAATTCGAGTCAAACCGTTGGTTGTCCATTGATGTTCACAGCGGCCCGTGTGTTTCCTTTATCTACACCGTTGAATGAGGCATCTTCCGTCTTGGAAGATCCTAGACATCAGATCTCTGGCCTTCTTTTCTCAAAACGGGTGTTGGAAGCAATACTGAGATCAGCGGTCACCAGCCATGGACCCCACTTACATGGATTGGTTGATTAGGAGGAAGGGAGACGGTACATCTATGGAATATCGTAGAACTAGAGCCATTCATCTCCGTACACGCGGCAGGGTGAGAAATGAAGAGAGGTGATAGATTCGTATATTGTCATCGGTGTGATTTTCAGGGTCGTTTTTGGTCGATCGTTTGGATCCCACCAGTGGTAGTGGCCTGTTTCGTACAGCAAAATTTAGTACTGTCAGGCTCGTTCTTATCTTGTCCGTTTGGGCCGGAGAGAGGAGGAAGTAAACCCTAAACCCTAAGGGCCTGTTTGGATGCATATAAGTTGGGTAAGTGGGAAGTCACTTACAGGTGGTGTTTGGGAGAGAAAAATCGCCTGTAAGTAACTTAAAACCTGTAAATCACTTACAGGCAAATCTACCAAAAAACTGCAGGGCGAGGGGGGTGGGAAGTCACTTCCCTGTAAGTCACTTACAGGCTTAACGGTCATATTTTTAAAAAGAGGGGAAGAGGGAGAAACGCACCAGCCCGCCAACCACCATTATAGGCCTGTTTTGAGGTCGACGGCACAGAGCGACTCGAGGGTTTTGAAGAAAGAGAAAACCCTAGGCAGGGTTTCTGGAGCGCAATCGGAGGCGAAGAGATGCGACATGAAGGCAAGGAAAGAGCGGATCTGGAGAGGTTTGGAAGATGTTGAGATCTGGAGAGTGGAGATTTAGGAGATTGAGATCGGCAAGTGGAGAGAGGGCGAAACCCTAGATTGCAGGAGGAGAGTAGGGCAACGGACGCCATTAATGGCGAATAGCAGAGCTTCCCTCTCCCACTTCAGAGGAACATTTCTCAGGAAATGGCGAGGGTGGAGCTTCTGTCGTTTTATAGCGAAAAGAGAGAATGGTTTCGGACCGGTTGATTTTGATTCGACAGCTGACATGTGTTTCGAATATACAAGCTTTGGAAAAAGAGGAGTTATTTGATACTCCGACTGTGTATAACGCTTGATATGCAGGCACTTCAAAACTGGATACATGGAAAATATTAACTCAAATTAAACCGCCTAAATTGTGTAACCCATTGTCACCAAGTTACAAGCTAAAAATCATATTGGTTTCAAATATCTAGCCTCTAATTTGCCGATAGCAGGAAGACTATGGGATGAGTTGGAGAATATGACAACCATTGATTCTGACATGATGTATAGGGCTTACACATTCCTTGCGGAAAGACCGCATTTTGCTTCTTCGTTCCTAGATCATGTAAGTCCTATTCAAAGGAATGAATGGTTGGATAGGATGATTCCCTAGTAAAAAATTTTAAATGTCATTTCTATAGTTAAAGAAGACATTGGTAATGTAATTTAATTATTAGATTTTCTATTAATGTTTTTAAGTTTATTCTCAATGCTTAAATTGAGTTATTACTCCATATTATAGATATTTTGAATTCGTGGGCCCACTTTTATAGCTCACTTGATAATTCGTTTAGCTTAATAATTATCTTAAATATTCATCTTGATGGGCTTAACAAAATAACATTTTTGATCCTATGTTTTTTTTATATGATTATAACATTTTAGAACGATTCCCCAATCCAAGCTCTGCTCGATGTGAATATACAGCTTTCTACCTATCCAAACTAACTCACCTGTAAGTGACTTACAACTTACATCCAAACAGGTTACCTGTAAGTAACTTTCACCTGTAAGTGACTTACAGGTAAGTCACTTACAACTTAAAAGAACTTACAGGCATTCAAACAGGCCCTAATCCCTAATCCTAAACCCTAAACCCTAATCCATACTCTTTCTTGCGATGTGGCCTACTTGGATGTTTGATTTTCCTTCTTTTTGGCATCCCATCCTTATTTAACTAGTGGGCATTCCATCCTCACTCTTTCCTTAGATGTGACCTACTTGGATGTTTGATTTTCCTTATTTCTGGGATAATATTCTAACATGAGTTGGTCCAAAAGGCATATGAAGTAGATATTATGTTGTCGTCATGGTGCCCCACATAGCCTTTTACAACATGGGTTGCTTATTACCTATATATATATATATATATATATATATATATATATATATATATATATATATATATATATCATGCTCCCCTGCGCACCTACGCACGTGCGCACCTTTGCACACGTGTCATGGGTGTCTAATCTGAACGGTTCATGTGATGCAGAATTCCATGAAGCCTCATGTGACAAAATTTCACCCCAATCTAAAATTCTGGTGGGCCAGAGCAAAGAGAAATGCACATCAAGGGAGGAAATTGTTTTCATTTTTCATGGCCCATCAAGTTTTAGATCAAAGTAAAACTTCGGCCTGGGGGGTTTCACGAGGTGCTGTTTCACATGAACGGTTCAGAATTTGGACCCAAATCACGTATGATGGGTTTTCAAACAAGTTCGTACGTAGTACGTACGAACCGGTTCGCAGGTGAGCGTTCCGCTATATATATATATATATATATATATATATATATATATATATATTGGTTAGTTGAAATGTTAATAAAATTGCCTCTGGTGCTTAGTTGAAAGGTTATGGTAAAAAGCTAAAGTTTTATACATTTCTATGGTAAAAAGTTGAGGTTCAAAACATCTCTATGGATGATTAATTCTGAGAGCCAACATATCCAAAGCTGCTTGTTCTATATTCAATAGAGATATTAGTTACCAGGTGCTTTTAAAAACGATTAGTTAGGACATGTGGTGCATTGTATGTTGAAAGCTTGGTACATGTTCATTTGTGGAGCTTGAAAATGTATGTGTGGTGCATGTATAGCTTGGTACATGTACAAATAGTTAGTTGAAGGTTGAATGTGGTATAGTTGGCACATTTAGTATTGTGTACTATAACAAGAATTAGTAGGTCTCAGGTATTTTTAGGAACAAGAGAGACCCTATAATCATTAAAAAAAATAAAAATGCTTGAACAACTGGTCCTTGTTTGTTTATTTTTGTTTAGAGGAGTAGACAAATTTTAGACAAGATGATTGTCCTTGGTTTCATGTTATTTTTGCTAGTTCATAAGCTCCCTTAAGGAGGGAGATGGTATGATTGTGCAATTGTAAAGCCATCCCTATATAAGCACAAGAAGGGGTGAGGAGTGAAAAGGCGATAGGTTGTGTTATGTCATAGGTGTATTGTGTAAGGGCTGCAGTTTTTGGTGGTGTTAAGACCTACAGTGGTGCACTATCAACTATAGGCAAAAAGAGCATGTTTGGATGCAACAATAATTATTTCCCAACAGTTTCCTAAACAGTAAGATTTGTGCTACTTTGAAGTAGCAAAAGTTTAGTCCTAGATGACTAGATAAGTTATGTAGGTGATGCTAACTTGGATTAGGCTGTTTGGTTATTTTATCATAAATTATCTATTTTGCTACTTGGTCATTACAATAATTGAATTTATGACATGGATTGCTATTATTTGATTATTAACTCCATTGTAAACATTATGCATCTAAATATTGCTTTATGGAGAGTCTTTTATTGATCTACGAAACAAAATATATTCCTGGCTATGGTCTGACACATGCCCTTAATTACAATCCTTAGGAAAAAACTTTTGATTAGAAGGGTAAAAAATAAATAAAGTTAATCTATTAAATGATGTATAATAGCTTACGTAAACGATGCATAAAAGTCCTAGTCTATGGTTCTTTATCTTCAGGGTCCAGATCATCAATTAGGAAAAGTATTATGGTGCTTTAAGGATTTAATAGCCTCAACATTAGGGTGGGCCAAATCGGTTACATATCGGCCGTATCGGCCGATACGTACCGGTAACGGTGGCAACCGTTACGCGATTCGGCCTCGTATCGGCCGATTTGATTTTTTGCACCGTATCGGCCGATATGGGGCCGATACGGGCCCGTAACAGGCCCGTACCGACCTTTTTCCATTTTAAGCTTTGTTTTTGCTATTTTTTTGAAACCTCTTGCTTCCAAACTGTTTCTCACTCCTTCTACTACTAATTTCGACCAACCTTGGCTGGGTATTTGAGATAAAAACACATTATATTATGGATTTTCTTGAATCAAAGCTCGGTGGGCCATTTTTTAGAAATTCGTCAAAAATAGGTATTTATACTTTTTTTAATATGTTTTGTTGTTTTAATCATACCATATGATGTGTTAATCATAGTAAAACATGTTAATGTGCATTTTACAGATTTGGGGTGCCATTTTATATATTTTTTATATTTTTTTACTATTTACGCATGAATTTTGGCCCATTTTTTTAAAATTCGAAAAATCAATTTTTAATGGTTGTATTGATGTTTTAATCATGCCATTTGATGTGTTAATCATAGTAGAACATGTTAATGTGCATTTTACAGATTTTGGGTGCCATTTTATATATTTTATATATTTTTTTCTATTTACGCATTTATTTTGGCCCTTTTTTTGAAAATTCGAAAAATCATTTTTTAATGATTCTTTTGCTGTTTTAATGATGCCATATGATGTGTTAATCATAGTAGAACTTGTTAATGTGCATTTTACAGATTTGGGGTGCCATTTTATAATTTTTTATATTTTTTTCTATTTAGGCATGAATTTTGGCCCCTTTTTTTAAAATTCGAAAAATCAATTTTTAATAGTTGTTTTGTTGTTTTAATCATGCCATATGATGTGTTAATCATAGTAGAACACGTTAATGTGCATTTTATGGATTTGGGATGCCATTTTATATATATATTTATATTTTTTTCTATTTACGCATTTATTTTGGCCCTTTTTTTGAAAATTCAAAAAATTATTTTTTAATGATTCTTTTGTTGTTTTAATGATGTCATATGATGTGTTAATCATAGTAGAACATGTTAATGTGCATTTTATAGATTTGGGGTGCCATTATATATATATATTTTTTTTCTATTTACGCATTTATTTGTCCCTTTTTTTGAAAATTCAAAAAATCATTTTTTAATGATTCTTTTGTTGTTTTAATGATGCCATGTGATGTGTTAATCATAGTAGAACATGTTAATGTGCATTTTACATATTTAGGGTGCCATTTTATTTTAGTTTTTTTTATATTTTTTTCTATTTACGCATGAATTTTGGCCTCAAAAATAATTGCAAACACCTAAATGTAAGATATTTTCATAGTACATTCATTCTAATATATCTATTATTGATAGTAGATAGTTAGAAAATTAAATATATGAATTTTGTAGTCAAATTCAGGTTATCTGGTTCATAAATTCATCAGACAGTTCGATACAACTTCTGACCAAAGAGTGGACCATTACACCACCATAAACATGTTCCAATTTATAAACGAATGCATATATGGAATGCTTAGAATATTCCGGATTTAATCCATATTTTTTCATATTTTTTTGGCAAAAAAAAATATTTTGCACCGTTATGAGCTGTTACGCCCCCGTATCCATATCGGTTTCGGAGGGCACCGTTACGCCAACCGATACCGATACGGGACACCTTGCTCAACATCCTTGTCTTCAATAGCTTCAGGAAGTTTGGAAAATCTAGTAGCATGCTTGCTTCACCTCAGGTCATTTAAAAGATCTTGAATAGAAAGAGCTTGTAGGTGATCTTTTGGAGAAACCAGGGATGAATGCGGATTGCCTTGATGGTCAACGGGGGGCCACCAGGGAAGTTCAGTCATACATCCCAAACAGTTAGTGTAGGGCCACTTTCTGGGGATATGGACAGTCAGCTGGTGCTGCTATTAGGGCCCTGAATAGTTAACTCTGGGCCACTGCTCAAGTCTCTTTGATAGTCGGCACAGAGCTAGATTGGTGGGCTTAGACAGTTTCCGCGGGGCCACGGCTAGAAGGTTCAACAGGTTTGCATGGTGCCATCTTTCAAAAGAATGAGTTCTTAGACCCTCTCATTCTCACCCCGTCCCAGACGCTGGTACGAGGAGAAGGAAGAGAAGGGTTGGCAGTTTGGAGAGCTCTCAAGCGATCTCAGGAACCACTAATGGCATGAATGTTGGAAATGAGAACCTACTGGGGTATTTATACTGATGAGAGGTTGTTATTTCCTACCCAAGAGATGTTTATGGTCATTTCCTGTTGAAAAGTTTGTTAAGCTGTTATGGTCACGCTTTGTATTCCTATTGGATGATTCATAGTGCATTCTATCGATGCACTCTGGGATTGAAACTGCATTATGTGATGACCTTGGTTGTTGGTGCGATTGTGGCCCTGCCGAGAAAATAGGTACTGTGTTGTCTTCGGGCAGTGAGTGAGGACTGGATTTCATCTTCCTTAAAGACTGCTTAATTGTCACCCTGTGTTGCCCTTGGACATTGAGCATGAGGTGAAAATGTGGGTTTGTGTTGCCCAGATGGTGAGCATGGATTAAACAAAAGCTAGTCCATGCTGACCCTTTGGCATTACAGACCTGGGTCTGTGCTAATAGAATGCAAAATGCAGCCGCTCTGTGATAGCCCTATGAGGTTAGCGTGATTCGCAAGATCTCAGTGCAGATTGGCTGTAGCGAAAATTCCTATGTTAACACTATAGCATTCCTTCAGCATTTTGAACAAGGATTTTTTCAGAACAAGTGGTGCATGGGGCGCATATGACGCAATAACACACGTTGCATGTATAACTTTTCATGTGTAACATAATTAGTGCACATGTGCATTGGTACATGTGGGGCGCTTAAAGTTTGATGGTTGGGTGCTTAAAGTTGATGGTTGAACATATTATGTGGGAAGTTTGAAAATTGATGGTGGTACATGTAACATATATGACTTATATGATGTGTCATGTTTCAGTGGGATATTGAAACATGAATGTAACTTTGCACCTTTTTTGGAACATGTCATTGTAAATAAAAAATGATTATATTTGGGAAAAAAAGCTAACCATTTTTTTAAAAAAAATTCTTATACAAAAACTGAGTCAACAAACTAGGAATAGGCTGGATACTGGAACAACTTATTAAAGACAACTTTGATTGCAACCAAATGGCCACAAGAGTCTATTTGTTGGTGTCATCCTTTTGTGCCTAAGTACATTTGGGACAAACAACTTGTATATATTTGTTTATTGCTTTTTTTTTCATGGGAACCAAGAAAAGTGAGGACAAATTGTCTTACTTTTGATTGTTAGAGGGCCCTTGTCGTTCTTGAAAACCTTGAGATTTGCGACCAGTTATTGTACCGGACCATATGATTGTGGTGTGTAATTACCACGTCTTATGTGCTAATGTGCCATGTGTGTTATATTTTATCTTCTAGCATTGTAAATTTGCACCATTCAATTTTTAAAACCCTATCATGTGCAATGTTTTAAATATTGACGATATCGGCTCATATATCCCACAAAATATCTTGTATCCCACCTGTGCAATACAAAATGCACTGGTAGTGATGATATATCTCACATGTTCTATCTGGTGAACATTTTTAATTTTCGATCTCCTTTTTTTTTTTTTTGTTGAAATTAGGTTAAATTAGTGTTGGTTACAAATCCATTGGTTCTTCATGTTTTGCATGGAAATTCATGAAGTTGGAGCTTTGATTTCTATATCCATTGGTTATTCATGTTCTTCATTTTTTTTTTTCGAAAATTTCCTTCAACCAGCTATCAATTGAGATGAATTTCAAAGTATTTTGGAGTATTTGATGAAATGATCATCACATACTATAATTTCAAAATTTGGGTGTAGGTAGTTTGATTTAGGAAAAATTGGAAAAAAATTGAAAATTTCCCAATTTCTCCTAAATTGCTTGCAAAGTTACACTCCAAACATGAAATCAAGCATATATAAGTGCTGATCTACTAATTTGTTAAGTCCTTGTCAATTTTTGAAAAATAAAAATAATTTTTTTAATATTAAAATCTAATAAAAAATTATCAAAATATATAATTTTTTCAAAATTTTCCTTCAACCAGTTGTCAATTGAGACTAATTGCAAAGTATTTTAGGAGTGTTTAATGAAATGATGATCACATACACTCTGGATGTTATGCTTTAGTTCAGTTAGATTGGGCATAGCCTAGGACCCTATACAAAGGAAACCTATTATGTGCACTTCTTTTTTGAGATGTTATGATTTAAAAGTGTGTATCAAGGTCTTTTATAATAATCCTTAAAGTTTCATTGAAAAATTCAACCATTTTCCCAATGTTTTCCTATATTTTTCAAAAAGTGCAATAAATTACCCAATACAAATGATATATCCTTGCGATAATCGATATGTATCTGTATCCCAACTGTGTGATACGTAACGCAATACATATATTTTGAACACTGCGCTATGTGTGTCAAGTTGTACATGTGCTGCATGCCCCATACATCAATAATTGCACCTCATGTGTCACATAGTTCGTTGTAAATCTTAAAAAAATGTGTAATATGTCACTATACAATTTCAAGTGCCATGTGCCATGTTTGCAACATGCACAAGTGCCTTATGTATTAAATAATACTTATTCATGGCACTTACAATACCATAGCATCGTTAGTCTAAGGTAGTGAACCCTAGATCAGTTGAACCTGAACAACTCTTACAATACCATAGCATGGTTAGTCTAAGGTAGTGAACCCTAGATCAGTTGAACCTGAACAACTTGTTTGGTACTAAACTTTTGTTGTTACTAAGCAGGCCCTGAAGTTATATTTCAAAAAGGTTGATTATTCATATTTTGTAAGCATTTTTTGTATGGGAAGTCATAAAAAGATATATAGCTTCTTCCCAATATTAAGGATTACGTGTTCCAATAAAGTAGTAAAAGTTATGTTCTTGTTTTGTTATTCAGTGGAACATGACATTCAGTGTGTTGTCGATTTTCCAGTGCTCCATGTGCACATGTGATGTTTGCTAATTGTTCCAGCGTTTATCTTGAAGCTCCCTAGATGTGTAACTATCTATTTCGTGTTGTTACTGGGCACTTATCTATTTTCAGTTTGTTATCCTAATGCTTCACAAACACCTGTATGAGATTTGGCCTTTTTACCATTGTAAATAATTATTGGTAGTGCCATTTTGAACTTTTAAAGCCAAATTGCCCCTTTAGCTGACAACCTGGGGCAATTTTATCCTTTCAAGTATTCCATGCAAGTAGCTTGCTACTACTACTCTGTGTATAGTTTACACTGATGGGAATCATTATTAATTTTGTGCAACAATAGGCTTTATGGGTTCCATTTCAATGACAATGACATCTACTCCATACATCTATTGCTTTCACTCACGTTAGGATGTTGGCTTAAAAATCATGTAAATTGAAGACTCAAGTTAGTCATGGTAAGGAAAGGGTGGGGATGTGATGCCTGCTATTGGAATCATTTAGAGTGCCTTCACTGATTCTCTCCTCATGTAGCTCACACATTTTCCTTTGGTTTCTCTCCTTGGCTCACCACATTCATTCAACATTCCATACCGATTAGTCTCTGTCGCAGATCATTCATTAAGCAGTATACATCGTTAGCACCAATTAGGTTAGAATTTTATTTTTTATTTTTATAATAACCAAAGTCTCTTCTTTTTAAAATCATCCATTGGTTTGTAAATGGTGGTCCACCAGACAAGCAAACCCTTTTTTCTAGGTTGGCCCTTTATCTACTCAGTGAAGTTTTTATGCTTGCCTATAGGAGTCACTTATTCTCATATGCCTGGTTAGTGAAGTTTTATGCTTTCCTTTTGAACAGAATGTAAAAGGAAACCACCTTATGATATCCCGGCGAATTAAATGCTTCCCTTTTTTAATTGAACTTTTTTTTTGATAAAATTTTTCAAGAGATCAAGATTTTCTATTGTTCTAAGTTGGTTTTGAATACCTAATAACCATTTTTGGTGCATTTGTTAAAGAAACTTACAGTCAAGAAATAACTTACTAAACCAGATCAACTTAGGCATTTTGAAAGGATGGTGAAATTGAAGATGTTACTGGTATAATTTGAACATGAATGATGGTGTATGGTCTCAGAGTCCTATAGGATACTTAAGGGAGATTTTTAATATTAAGATAGTTATTAGACAGACAATGCTATATAAGAAAGTGTTTGGCAATTAGATTCACAATGAACTAATGTTGAAATTACATGGATAAATGTTAATTAACTTAAACCATTTGATACTCTTAGTCAAGTAAATTGACTGAGCAAATTGTTTTGATTTTTGGATAAGATTCTAGCAAATTCGAGTTGATTCTTCAATATTTCAAAACTGTCTTTAATTAGAAATAGAAATAGGCTCATTGGGAAATATGTTTGGTTACAAAAGCTATTTTATTAATTTTAGATTTTACATTAGATTTTGTTGTATTAAAGCATTGTATTAGTCCAAACAAGGTGTATGTGACACATGATTTAGATGAATTGAAAAATAAACCGAATGAACTTATGCGACAAGCTAACATAAGTTGATTGGTATAAGACCTTAAATTATGGAGCTTTGCTAAGCTCCCACATGTGTGCAATAATGGCCATGTGCATGCCACACTTGTGCCAGCATGTCATAATATGTCCCACCAGTATGTCAAAAATCAGATTGATCCGTGTGTCTGGCGGGCCAAAGCCTGCAGGAAAAAAATGTATGCCTCTGAAAACTTGGATGAAATTTTCCAACTCATCCACCTGTTTCCAATATTGGGCCCATGTGCTGATTGGACCAGATTTTATTTTTGAGAAAACATTTTATAACTCATGTATGTGCTATGTTGGCACATGTGGTGTGTACACGAGCTTTATTGCATACACTTGTGCTCTCTGCGAAGATTGTGAACTGTCAATCTAAACTTGAATTTATGGAACTAATAAGTTAAAAAGTCCTGACCACTTAAAATGATGAAGCCATGTTTGAGATGAAAATGAAAATCCATGTCATCCCTATCAAGATGGGAACCTTTATTTCGAAAGGCCTTGAAAAGGAGGATGTGCTGAAGACCTGCAGGATTTGTGTAAAGGTTTGAAAATGTACACGATGGATGTGGTGGTCGCGATTGTGATGATAATGTGGATTGTGTGTTGAAGAGAAGATTTAACAGTGCCTATGGAGGTTAATTCATTTCAAGTAGTGCTTTGTGTGCCTTTATAATGGATTTGGGAATGTGGAAATCAATGAAAAACCATTTTATTTCTGTGGACATGCATTTGTTGTTGTTTGTATTATAAAAAAGTAGCTGTGGAAATTGATTTTCATGATTTCACTATTTCAGAAAGAATGTGTAAATTGATTCTCTCAAAAAATTCAATTTCTGTTGTAGCATGAGACATCTGTTGGCATTTCTGTATTTCACAATGTTGTCTCATGAGCATTTCTATCTTTCACAATGTTGTCAAATGGCATAAGCGATTCTGTGTGATCACTTACGATTCTGTGTGATCACTTACGCCTGATCGCTCATGTGATCTCACAATTTTTTTTTTGAAAAAAGAAAAAAAAAATAATCCATCCATATGACATATGCGACCATAGGCATATTATGGATCACCTGCTGACAACATTGGTCTTTCAACATTTTCATAGAAAGTAACCTGAAAAAACAAATATCATCTAGGGCCTGTTTGGATACCACCAAATTAGTTACTTTTTCTACTTATAACAGTAGATAAGTGACTTATTTCAGCTAAGCAAGTTTTGTTTATGATTAGTTGTAACTTTTTTACTTAAAAAGTACTTAATCATTAGAGTTAAAAAAGCACTTAAAATAACTTTTTACTAAAATATGCTATAAATAATAAAAATGATATATGTCTATTTTAAGGACTGGACGGTCGGATCACTTCTGCTTCCGATTGGGCCTTTTGTGATCCATCTTGTCCATGAAACTGTCTGTGATCCGCCTTACATCAGTACTACATTGAAACATGTTGCCCATGGAGGAGAGCTCTACATCAGTACTACATTGAAACATGTAGCCCAGGGAGGAGAGATGATAAGGTGGAGATATTAAGGATCCGAGTGCATGTATGAGAAGCTCTACATCATTACTACATTGAAACATGTAGCCCAGGGAGGAGAGATGATAAGGTGGAGATGTTAAGGATCCGAGTGCATGTATGAGAAGCTATACCAAATGGGTGGTCCTGATTGATCCATTATCCCACCGCTTGTAGTTTAGAGATGGCTGCACCATATTCCAGTTGCTCTATTGTTAATCTTGAGTTGAAAATTCAAATGTTGAAAGGCCAGCTGTCAACAGACAGAGGTGTCTGGCACGACGGTTGAAAGACTCATAAATTGAATTTTTTGAAATAATTACTATATTCATTTTATTCCCGAAAAAATAGTATAATTATGATAGTTAATTTCTCTAACTACTTTATATTTACAATACAAATATTGGCAAATATATATCCACAGGAATGAAAAGGATTTTCAATGATTTTCGAATTCTCAACTATATATTCACTGATTGCATGCTTATTTGGCAAACAATGTACATATCTGTCAAGAAGTAGAAAAGCATTTTTGCTTTCCCAAAATTCGTAAGTACCTATTCCGTAAGTTTGTTTGGTCCCACTGGCATACACTGTCCATCATGTGGGGCTAACCGTTGATGTGGACAGTTCATTGTGTGTGTGGGCCCCACCTTTGATGTGTGTTGTCCATGATGTAGGGCTCACCTTGGAGGTGGGCCTTTCATCATTAGGGGACAGTCTTTAATGTTAACCGTTCATTATGTAGGGCCATTATGTAGGGCCCACCTTTGATGTTGCCCACCTTTAATATCCACCGCTCGTCATTTGGAGCTTAACTTTGATGTGGACTGTTCGTCATGTGGGCCGCACCTCCGATGTGGCGGGGCCATCATGCAGGGTTCGCCTTGGATATGAGCCACTCATCATTAGGGCCGACCTTTGATGTGGACCCTCCATAATGTGGGGCTCGCCTTGATGTAGATCATCCATCGCATGAGGCCCACCATTATTAACTATGTGGAGCCCACCTTTGATGTAGATTCTCCATCATTTGGGCCCCACCTTCAATGTGGGTTGCCCATCATGTGGGGCTCACCTTGGATGTTGACCATTCATCATCAGGGGTCGACTTTTGATATGGATTGTCCATCATGTTGGGCCACCTTGATGTGGGCCATCCATCATGTGGGCCCTAGCTTCAATGACCATTGCCCGTCATGTGGAGCTCACCTTTGATGTGAATAATCCATTGTGTAGGCCCCACCTTTGAGTTGGGTCATCCATCATACATGCTTATTTTGAATTCGGGTTATTTCTTATGTGGAGCCAACCTTTGCTGCGGAATCATCCATTTGGTGGGCTTTGCTTTAGACTGGCATGGTTCACAAACCAAAATAATGACGACAATCCTATCCTTGGGCCACGGTACCTGTGTATTATGGTATGATTTTGAGTTCGGGCGGGTGGAACATGCTGGAACATTGATATGACTTGGGCCACCTGGCTGTTTTCCATGAATAATCAAAGCGAAATTATGATAAACGCCCAACTTTTGTACTCCTCTCTTGAGAATAGCTGGTAGGTTGTAAGTTTCTGGAACTTTGTTTCTTGTACATGAATTGAAGGGTTAGGATTATCATCAACAAGTGAGAAATCCAATTCACTTTTCGAGCCACCATTTATTGAAAATGACCCGAAAAGTAACATATTAGGAGAACTTAGGCATCCATTTAGGATACCTTTGTCCTTCACTGTGAACCGTGTTCTATCTTTTGTCAACCTTCATTTCCACTTAGAGAATCCCACATCAGAAGGATGAAAGGTTTGGCAAGCCATTATATATTCTAAGCTATGTTTTTAGTATAACAAATTTTATATAGCATAAGATAGTATATTCTATAAAATTTGCTTTTTCCACCTTTAAGTTTGGTGTCATTTTAGGACATACATTTTAGGTTTTTTATTTTTTAATTTTTATTTTATTAGTGAGTTATTTATTTATTTATTTTTAAAAATAATTTTGATTTTTATTAGCTTGTTAGTACACCCACTGTCAGTTCACACTTCACTGTTAGCCACCTCCACCTGGAATTGTCCTGATGAGGGCCCACCTAACCTTTAGGTGTACCACAAGTATAACTTTTCTTTTCAACCCTAAATATGTCCACCAATCTGCTGGCAAGATCATAATTCGAGTTGTGAGTTGTGATTCATCTATTGTGTGGCCCACAATTCATACAGTATGGTTTGGGGAACATACATACACATGTACAACTTCCACTTGCAAGCGCATGTAGTACAATGTGAGAAAGCGTATCAAAAACTTCTTGACGTAGAGTGGGTCATGGACACTTTCATGATCAAGATGGACAAGAGAAGGCCCGATCGGATTTGGACGGTCAGAACCTTAAAACAGTCGTATCTTGCAAACCGGAACAAGTTATTCAATGTACCATATATAGTTCTGGGGTAGTAGAAGCTACTTTATCCAACCACCCCCACTGCTAGGTTGCCAGGCCGGATTTGAGAGATTCAAGTTTGACGTGGGGATTTTGTCAAAGCCGGATTTGAGAGATTCAAGTCTGACGTGGGAATTTTATCAAAAATTTGGATGGACCTTGGACCTCAACCCAACCAACTTTTTGGGCCTGCGCCTGATGTGTTTGGCCACAACTGGGTTGGACTGTGTTTGTCTAAAGTATCATGCTGGGCCCAGACCTAGCCTGGTCCATTCCAAGCCCTAAATTTTATGCATGTAATTGAAATTAAACTGTCCAAATAATGGATCCCAGTTTAAATGTATTATTATATGCTTCTTTTTTAAAGCAGAATGCTTGAAGCTGTTGATATTATGGGCACTGCTGTCAGTATCATGTGTGCCAAAGATCTCCCACGTGGAAATATATCGTAATCCTTCAATAGCTGGCCAAAACATTGATGGTCATGAAAGAGAATACAGCAGGAGTCCACTTTCAACACCAAGAGAACGCAAAAATGTAATTTAATCCGGATCCTTTAATTGGGGAGTTTTTTTTTTTTTTTGGTGAATGGGACATCTTGAACAAGGCCAATCATATTGATGGTTAGGAACTGAAACATGGGCCCCACTTGTTGATGCAGGGAAGGATGTGTTGAGTTCAAGCACCGTCTTCCTCAAAGGGATAATTTCTTCGAATCTATGGAGCTTCTCAGGATGACTCCTCACAAATAAACCTCGAATCCATGAGGAAAAGAAGAAAATAAAAATAATTCTAAAAACCTCGAAATAATTTGATTGATGAAGAAAAATGAGTTTACAACTCTTTAAATAAGGCTACGAACCTTAGGGAAAAGTTCAGGAATCATAGTATAACTGAAACTCCTGGAAATCGCAACTTACTATTTATAGACAATCGTGATTTCCACTAGTAGCCATGGTTTTTGGCCAGAAAATGGTCCTATTTGGCCGAACCACAATGTTCCCCTGATTTTTCTAAACACCTTTCGTGTTGGACACAACTCCTAAAGCCTAACTAGGAAGAGTTACAATCAAACTAAAACTAAAAAAGTAATAAAAATGAAAATAAAATAGGAATTTGACTGTCCATCTGATGGAATCTTGCAAATTCGGCATGTGAAAACCAACATAGCGGTGTTGGGTGGCTAAAGTAGCTCGTTCTAGCCCAAAAGCATATATGCTACGTCCGTGACTCGTTTCGGTTTGCGAGATACATACGTTTTTAGTTCTGACGGTCCGGTTCACTTATGTCATTGACTGGGCCTTTTCTGATCCATCTTGGCCATGAAAGTATTCGGGACCCGCTCTACATCACTTGTGCAAACCAAATAGCTGAATTTGTACCAGACCAGTGGTGCTCATTTGATGGGCCGGCTATGTATGGGACATGTTCCATGTATTCAACTGATGTGCTGATCCTAATAGGCTAATGCCAAACAAACTCCCGAATGTCCAAGATAATCTAACCGATTGGATTTTTGGGCCATGACCCATTGATATTGGGACACGCTAGAATCTGAACCAGTTCTTGGGTGTGTGGCCCCATGAAAAATTGTGCGTAATTATGTGTGTAATCTAGCATTGGCTTTGTTTCTGTCCCTACCAACAGTAGTCAACATGCTGAAGGTGGTCCAATGATTCGAACTATCCACTTCTATGATGATCCTAACCTTTGATTTTAGAGCTAAATGCCAGAAGCCAAAAAGTTCCTTTCAATGCCTTAAATTCGTCTTTAGATAGTAAATGATCTCAGAGAAAAGAGTAGATGGAAGGTCAGAACTGTCCATTTAGTGGGCTCCACTAGAGCTGTACATGAACCGAGTTAGTTTGGTTAACTGGCTTGACTCAACTTGGAAAAGCTCAATTTGACTCAACTCAAAATTAGGTTCGAGCTGATTTTTTGAGCTCGAATGTCTGAGCTAGACCAAGCTTGACCCGGCTCGGCTAGGAGCTTGACTCGAACTTGACTCGGTTTGAATTGATTCAACTCGGATCGAGTTGACTTAACATAATATTTAAATAAATTATATAGTAGATATATTAAAAACCCTACATCCTAACTGGGCTACCAAGGCAAAAACATATCTTTGGTCCAAACTTCCTAGAAATTTATATTAAGAAATTTAATCTCAAAATTTACTTTATTTTCATTGAAAAAAAAAAAAAAAAAAACCTAAGTTCTCTTTTGTGGCTCTGCCTTGGATTGCCTATGGTTCAAAAACCAAAATAATACCAAAATCAAATTCTTGGATCAGGTACCTGTGTATTTTCGTGCCCATTTGAGTTTGTACAGGTGGAACATGGGGTTAGGTGATATGAAGATTCTGAACCATTGATCTGACATGGTCCACCTAGCCATTTCCTATAAACCACCAAAGAGAAATTACATGACTTTCCTCTCTTGAACACGGATGGTTGTAATTTTCTTAAACTTGGTTCCTGTGTCCATCAATTGAAAGGTTAGAATTGTCACCTACAAGTGGGAAACCCATTCAGTTATAGGATGTGGCCCGCCATGACCAAAAATCCAACAGATTAGAAGATTTTAGGCATCCATCTTTGGGCTACTTTGTCATTGATTGTGAACTGGTTATTCCCATCTTTTTTTCAGCATTCATTCCCACCAAGTGAATCCCACATCAAAAAGACAGGGTCTTATAAACATTTATATCTTTTATGCTTTACTTTCGAAGTAGTGAAATTCATAGTGTGTGTTTTACACTATAAATTTCGCTTTTTGTCCATTCTGATTTGGTGCATAAGATTATAACAATACGATCAAAGAGTGATTAATGGCTGAGATCTCCTTTTAGATCAAGGCTGCGAATGATCATTCTTAGTTGGTATAATTTGCTTGGATTCTCTTGGAATTGTCTGACAGACTTTCCTGCACATCCTTTTATGTGATTTTTTTAGCCCACTCACTAGTGGCTTGATGGGGGCCCACCTAACCTTTAGGTGTACCACAAAATAACTTTTCGTTTTAAACATAAATTATGTCCACCAATCCACTGGGAAAAGAGTATCTAAAGCTCCTTGGTGTGTCTTTGATTTTCTTTGACAAACAGCATACACGCACACATAAATTTCTTGTGAGCTATGGAAGAAGTTTCAATTTAACTTCCGAAATAGTGAGATCCACTGCATACGTGTCACGTATCCAAATTGAGATTTATTAGATTATCTCACATAAATGGTCATCCATTTGTTGAAATTTTACTGTTGATTAGTTTCATTTTAACCGTCCATTGACGTTCATTCAGGACGCTACTCACTGAAGAAAAGTAGGCAAGTTAACTCATCATCTGGAGTCTGATCCACATGAATGTGGAGTTATTGGGGTGTACATGGGTTTCTATGGCTTTTCTCACCTGATAGTTAGATCAAGCTGATTTTTGGGCATCCCATTTTCATGATGGAACAGTCTTGCTGAACATCGGACATCACATATAAATATCATGGTAGGCCCCACTCACCAATTAGTTGTGTGTGAGCATTTCTCGTTTAAATATGTTAAATTAAATCATTGGATAAGTTCATCAAACAAGGTGAACTAGAATCATGACTTAGACAAATTAAAAAATGAAATTATTACAGCAAGCTAATGTGAGAGGATTGGAATACTACTATAAATTATGGGTTTTGGTAAGCCCACATGTGTGCACAATAAAACTCATGCGCATGCCTGATGTAAAGCAGATTGCAGACACTTTCATGGCAAAAACGGACCAGAGAAGGCCCGATCGGAGGCAGAAATACAGCAAGAGTTTACTTTCAACCAAGAGAATGCAAAAATGTAGTTTAATCCGGATCCTTCAATCTGGGGAGTTCGACCGTCGATCTGATGGAATCTTGCAAATTCAGTGTGGACAACCTGGTATAGCGGGGTTGGGTTCCTAACGTAGCTCGTCCTACCCGAAAATCATGTTTGGTACGTCTGTAACTCATTCTAGTTTGCGAAATACGTCCATTTTAAGTTCTAAAGGTCCGGATCACTTTTGTCGTTGATCAAGCCTTTTCTCATCCATCTTGGCCATGAAAGTGTCCACGACCCGCTCTACATCACTTGTGCAAACCAAAAAAGCTGAATTGTACCAGATCAGGGGTGTTCATTTGATGGGCCGGCTATGTATGGGACATGTTCCATGTATTCAACTGATGTGATAATCCTAATAGGCTAATGCTAGACAAACTCCCGAATGGCCAAGGTAATCTAACCGATTGGATTTTTGGGCCATGGTCCATTGATATTGGGACATGCTAGAACTTGATGCGGTTCTTGTGTGTGTGGGCCCCATGAAAATTTGTGCTTAATGATGTGTGTAATCTAGCATTGGCTTTGCTTCTGTCCCTACCAACAGTTGTGGACATGCTGAAGGTCGTCCAATGATTTGAACTATCCACCTCAATTGTGATCCTAACGTTTGATTTTATAGCTAAATGCCAGAAGCCAAAAAGTTTCTTTCAATGTCCTAAATTCGTCTTTAGATAGTAAATGATCTTAGGGAAAGAGAAGATGGAAGATCAGAACTGTCCATTTAATGGCCTCCACTAGAGCTGTACATGAGCCCAGTTAGTTTGGTTAACTCGCTTGACTGAACTTGGAAAAGCACGATTGGACTCGCCTCAAAATTAGGTTCAACCCGAGTTGAGTGGATTTTTTGAGCTCGAATTTCTGACCTAGACCACGCTTGACTTGACTTGGCTAGGATCTTGACTCAAACTTGACTCTGTTTGAATTGATTCAACTCGGATCAGGTTCACTTAACATAAATATTTTAAAAATATTTATATATTTAAATAAATTATAAATTATATATTATATATATTAAAAACCCTACAACCAAAACTTGAACGTAGCTCGAAAGATCAAGCTTAGTTTGAGTTGGCCTGCGCGGTTGACCGAGCCAAACTGAGTTCAATTGTCTCCGGATAGTGGTGGTCCAAATCATCCAATCAGTATAAGTCCAGCCTGGCATAGAGCTCATAGCACGAACACTTGCAATCAGTCGGCCACTTAGCATGTGAGCTCTAGAGCGCGTTGATGCTACATCCTAAGTGGGCAACTAAGGCAAAACATCTCTTTGGTCCAAACTTGAAATTTATATTAAGAAATTTAATCTCAAAATTTACTTTATTTTCATTAAAAAAAAAAAGAAGCTAAAACTAAAGGTCTCTATTGTGGCTTTGCCTTGGATTGCCTATGGTTCAAAAACCAAAATAATACCAAAATCCAATCCTTCGAGCAGGTACCTGTTTTTTTTTTGTGCCCATTTGAGTTTGTATAGGTGGAACATGGGTTTAGGTGATACGAAGATACTGAACCATTGATCTGACATGGTCCACCTGGCCATTTCCCATAAACCACCAAAGAGAAATTACATGACTTTCCTCTCTTGAACGTAGATGGTTGTAATTTTCTTAAACTTAGTTCATGTGTCCAACAATTGAAAGGTTAGAATTGTCACCAAGAAGTGGGAAACCCATTCAGTTATCAGATGTGGCCCGCCATGACCAAAAACCTAACAGATTGGAAGATGTTAGGCATCCATCTTTGGGCTACTTTGCCATTGATTGTGAACCGTTTATTCCCATCTTTTTTCAGCATTCATTCCCACCAAGTGAATCCTACATCGAAAGGATACTGGGTCAAATAAATATTTATATATTTTATGCTATAGTTATAAAGTAGCGAAATTTATAGTGTATGTACACTATGAATTTTGCTTTTTTTCCATTCTGATTTGGTGGATAAGATTATAATCATATGATCAGAGTGATTAATGGCCGAGATTTCCTTTTAGATCAAGGCTGCCGATGATCATTCTCAGTTGGTATAATTTGCTTGGATTTTTGTGGAATTGTCTGACAGACTTCCCTGCACATCCTTTTATGTGATTGTTTTTAGCCCACTCACTAGTGGCTTGATGAGGCCCCACCTAATCTCTAGGTGTACCACAAAATAACTTTTCGTTTTAACAGTAGATTACGTCCACCAATCCACTGGGAAAAGAGTATCCAAAGCACTCCTTGATGTGTTCTTTGATTTTCTTTGACAATCGGCAAACACGCACACAGAAATTTCATCTGAGCTATGGAAGAAGTTCCAATTCAACTTCCGGAATACTGAGATCCACTGCATATGTGGCACATATCCAAAATGAGATTTATTAGATTATCTCACATAAATGGTCATGCATTTGTTGAAATTGCACTGTTGATTAGTTTCATTTTAACCATCCATTGACGTTCATAGATGGGATTGAAGGTTCAGTTGATTTTCGGCTTATAACCCATATATATATATATATATGATAAAATCTATTATTTTGGTGGTTTAAGTCGAGGTACCACTATGTCCCGATAATCAATTTATGAGAGTATGTATAGGGAATTACCATACATGCATTGCAGAGTATCAAAGTTTTTAACTCAACATTTCTGCAAGATTAGAGAATTAGGGAGAGATTAAGAGAGAAAAGAAACAAAGATTAGGAGGTGGTTTATGTGAGGAGAGAGAGAGAGAGAGAGAGAGAGAGAGAGAGAGAGAGAGAGAGAGAGAGAGAGAGAGAGAGAGAGATTAGGGGTGAAGAGAAGCTTTGTGGACCGTTCGATCGCCTGTCTGAGCCGATCAAACCATTCATCCATCTTGGTGAGTGAATGGGAGGATCAAAATCCTCCATTTCTTTGTAATTATGCCATTTTGGTGGGCCCACAAGGGTGGGACCCACATTGATCAAGTATGGTGTGTATAGTGGACCCCATTGTGGCGGGGGGCCACCCTGATGGCCGGATCTTCTTCCCTTGCTTTTCTTTCCTTTCATTTCTTTCATCTTCCTTTTCTATTATGATGTTGTGGGGCCCACAAGTGGGCCACGCTGTTGGAGGGCTTGCTTCGCACGCTATCACAGTGTGGACCACCTTGTGTGGCTCACCGTGATGTTTATTTGCCATTTAACATGATGATATGGACAATAGTTTTGGATGGTGGGAAACCACCCAAAATTGGTTTGATCTATAGCCCGTTGGCCCACAATGACCTGGCGAATCTAATGGATGGAGTGGATTTGTCTAAGTCGACCCACTACCCTTAAAATGAACCAAGAGAGAGGGAGGGGCAACAATCATGGTTGCAGGATGCAAACAACATCTAGGGATGCAGCTGTCTAGCTGCAAGTGCAGCAATTGCGCCTGGGGTAGGGTCCTCACTCGTTTGACCCACCTTGATGTATTTATTCTATCCATGTCGTCCACCGGTTTCTCCCGATCATTTTAGGCCATGGGCCGAAATATGAGGCAAAATCGGTTTTTTGAGTGGGCTGCATAGAGGGAAACAATTCTTGATTGTTGAAACCTTTGAAGGCCCACCATGGGCTCCCTGTTCGTCCAAATTAGTCCAACTCAGGGCCTATTAGACCCCATTCAAGCTGGCAAAGATGGTGGATGAAGTACATATGTATGGAGCTTGGTTTGATGGAAGAAACAAAATAATAATAATAATAATAATATTAAGTTGCCAAGCACGTAGATGCCTTGGGACCCATTCTAATGTTTATGTGTAATCTATGCCGTTCATCTGCTTCTCCATATCATTTTAGACCATGGGCCAAAAATGAGATAGTTTGACTTTTGAGCGGGCCGCTATGCGGGAAACAAATGCCCGACTGTTGAAACCTTTCAAGGGCCATTATGGGCTCCGTGTTCGTCCAAATCAGTCCCAATCAGAGCCCATTGGACTTCCCTTCACATCCTTTTATGTGATTTTTTAAGCCCACTCACTAGTGGCTTGATGAGGGCCCACCTAATCTCTAGGTGTACCACAAAATAACCTTTTGTTTTAAACATAGATTATGTCCACCATCCACTGGGATAAGAGTATGCAAAACTCCTTGATGTGTTCTTTGATTTTCTTTGACAATTGGCATACACACACACATAAATTTCATGTGAGCTATGGCAGAAGTTCCAATTCAACTTCTGGAATAGTGAGATCCACTGCATCCGTGGCACATATCCCAAATGAGATTTATTAGATTATCTCACATAAATGGTCATGCATTTGTTGAAATTGTATTGTTGATTAGTTTCATTTTAACCATCCATTGACATTCATAGATGGGATTGAAGGTTCAGTTGATTTTCGATATATATATAAACACTATGCTAAATTCCCGGATACATGACGTATTTTTGCTACGGACCAAAATCACTTGGTTTAACGACTGATTTAATCCGTCACTAACGGAAAAGTTCGTCACCAATCCCATCTTTCTCGAAAATCTTGAAATTGTATTGTTGATTAGTTTCATTTTAACTGTCCATTGACATTTATAGATGGGATATAAGGATCAGTTGATTTTCGGATATATGTATATATATACGCGCGCACAGCCAAAATCATAGATATGCAATGCATTTGTTTAACAACTGATTTATCTGTCGCTAACGGAAAAAGTCCGTCGCCAATCCCGACTTTCTAGAATCTGTAGCTTAAACGTCACAGAATTTCGCGACGGACTAAAATCCGTCGCTAAAATCTGATTTACGACTGATTTTGGTCCATCGTAAATTAGCAATGGAATAAATTCATCGTAAATTTTGATTTTGCGATGGAATATGATCAGTTGCAAATTTTCGTCCAAAATACTAGTTAGCGACGGTTTTCAGTTACTTTTGCGATGGTTAAACATTAAGAGTTTTGATTTTTTTTAGAATATGGCGGAAAAATGTTTTTTTTTTTTTTTTTTTTTTTTTTTTTTTTTTTTTTTGTATTCTAATAAAAATTTTTAATAAAATTTCAGTGTTTTAATTGTACATATTTGTATATAAGATTATTTTTTAACAAATTGATTGAATGCAAAAAAAAAAAAAAAATTATTTTTATAACAATGAGTGGAAATTATTATTTTTTTTAAATTTAAAACTAATATTTAAATGATTTGTAATATCACATGAAAAAAATTATTGAGAATAAAAAATTTAACAATGTTAGAGAAAAAAAAAATGAGATTTTGAAAAAATAAAAATCGTGATTTAATAAACATCTATTTTGTGGGAAAAAAAAGAATATTGAATAAAGTTGATAAATTTGAAAAAAAAAAAGCATTTGATTTTGAGAAAAAAAAAATACCCTGAAAAAGAAAATTAAAAATATTTTAAAAAATATTAAAATTTTCACAATGTTGAAAAATGAAAATATTTTGAAAAAGAAAATGAGAGTTTGTATTTTGAAAAATAAAATAAAATTGACAAGTTCAATAAAAATTGACAAGTTCGAATAAAATGCTTTAAAAAAAATGGAGAAGTTAAAAAGAATTGAAAATTTTAAAATAAAACGATATTAAAAAATTGATACTTTATCAAAAAACAAACATTTTGAAATGAAAAATAAAGAAGTTGAAAAAATTTGTGATTTTAAAAAATAATTGAAAATGTTCAAAATTTAAAATTAAAAGAATAAGTTATTTATAAAAACACCGAGATTTTGAAAAAAAAATATTATTTTAAAAAAGAAAATTGAAAAGTTGAAAACAAAATGATGCTTTTGAATAAAAAAATCGCCATTTTGGAATTTATGGGAAAAAAAAAAAAATTTGTGAAAATTTTAGAGATTTTGTAAATAAAAATTCAGAATTTGTATTTTATTTTTTTTGAAATATTTTATAATAAAAATGATATTTTGTTAAAAGTTTTTAAAGAAAAATTAAGAGTAAAAAAATATACATTTTGAAAAAAATGTTATTTTTAAATGGAAATTGAAATTTATCTGTGAAAAAAAATATTTTTTAATAAATTATTAGGTACATTCAGTAATTTAACATTTAACTATTTTTTGACAATCAAATTAGTTTCAATTGGAGAGTAAATAACTTCAGATGTTTAAATCAAATTTCACTTAAATTGTTGATTAATCTTGTATGCCCAATATCTTTCTCATATGTAGCTAGCTTGATTGGGGTGAGTAACTACTCAAATTGAGGCTATTGATTAGTAAAATAGAGTGAATGGACCAGACATATAAAATGGGTCAAATATTATTGTCAAAATTGTGACCCAACTTATTGACCTCGCAAGAACTTAAGAATTGATGTTAGTAAGTTTTGTGGGCCCCATCATGATGTGTGTCGAACATCAACACCATGCATTTGATGTGTCCCCTTTAGGTTATGAGATATCCCAAAAATCATCCATATACGAAACTCAGGTGGGCCATACCATCTAAAACCATGTGAAGACATCCTAAAAAATATAAAAGCACTTGGCGGGGCCCACATGAGTTTTGGATGCGGCTAAAACTTGGTCTAACCCCTCATCCAAGTGGGACACACATAATGAGTGGGTTAGATATGTGAATCACATTTAGGCAGACCCAATATATGATTATGAATGTTTTAAGTAGGGCTATTCACGAGTTAAGCTAGCTCGAATAACTCACTCGACTCGGCTCGAGTCAGCTTGGATTGACTCGGCTTGAATGGCCAACTCGAGTCGAGTTAAGCTAATTTTTTGTAGCTCGAGTTGAGTTCGATCCGAGTTCGACCATGGGGCATTTTAACTCGACTGGACTTGACTCGACTTGAAGCTCAAACTTGAGCTCGACTTGGCTCGATTAGTAATAATTATTAAAATTTAAATATTATATACAAATAGAAATATAATATTTATATTAAATATATTATATATATACTATAAAGTATAAACCCTACGGCCGACCCTACCCGCACGCCCTTTCCCTTTCTTCTCTTTCTCTACCCCACCCAGCCAATGCCCGCTGCATGCCCGCCCGACCAGCAATACACCGGACCACCACCACCACCAGGACCAGCACGCTCCTCGCACGGCGAGCACTCCACTGGACCACCACCACTCGATCTCGCCGAGCGAACCAAAGCGGACATACCCAATCCCGACAGGGTAAGTGCCCAAATTTGTTTCTTCTTCTTCTTCTACTGAATTGGGCAGATAAGTTTGATTTTTAATAAGGGTTACAAGCTCGAGCTCGAGCTCGAGGTAAACTCGACTCGACTCGACTCGAACTCGACTCGATAGCTTTAGCAAGCAAACAAGCCAAGCTTCAATGTTGAGCTCGAGTATAGCATGGACAAGTCGAGTCGAGCCTGGCCCACCTCGACTCGACTCGGCTCGATGCGCACCTCTAGTTTTAAGAAAACCTCTCTCCACTACATTTAGGTGAGTTACTCATTACCCTTAACCAAAGTCAACTCTATGGGGTCCACCATTATTTATTTATTTTATCCACTCCGTTCATCTATGTTAACAGATAATTTGAGGTCTAAAGAACAAAAAGGAAGTATATCCAAAGCTCAAGTGGACCACACCACAAGAAATAGTGTGATTGAACCTCTACCATTGAAAAATTCTTGGAGGCCATAGAAGTTTTTGGATTAAGCTGATGTTTGTGTTTTCTCTTCATTCATATCTTTTTGATATTATGAACAGGTTGGATGGAAAATAAACATTACTGTGGGCCCAAGGAAGGTATCAATGGTGGAAATCATTATTCCACATTGTTTCGTGTGGCATGGTCTACTTGAGTTTTGGATTTATCAAAAATTTGGGATTAACCCACACCGTTCATCCATTTTTTGAGATCATTTTAGAGAATTATCCAAAAAATGAATCATATCCAAAGATTAAATGGACCACACCATGAATACCTGCAACATGGAGCATGGATGGGAACAGATTGGTTACTCCCCTGCCACCAGCCCATTGGCTAGTATTCGGTGCTATGTGGGCCCCATCATGATGTATGTATTTCATCCATTTTTATAGATGCTTGATAAAAAAAATGATAGGGATATAAACCTAAGGTGGACCACATCATAGGAAAACAATATTGATTGGATATCCACCATTAAAATCCTCTTAAGGCCCACTGTACTGTTTGTTTGACATCCAATCTGTTGATTAGATCATACAAGCCTTGATGAAGGGAAAAAATAAAGATCAGCTTGATCCAAAACTTTTATGGCCCCCAAAAGGGTTTCAATGGTTGACATTCAATCCCCCACTGCTTTTTTCAGTGTGGGCCACTTGATAGTTAGATCTATCTTATTTTTTGTCTCAAGCCTTACGATGAGCTCGCCATATGGATGGACGGTTTGGATATAACACATACCTCATGATAGGACCTACAGAACTTGCTGACGTCACCCAACCCCCTCTCACGAGCGCGGATGGGCTACTGACAAGTTGAGTAGCAAGACTGCTACTAAAGTGATGTCACCAAGTTCTATGGGCCCCACCATGATATATGTTTTGTATCCACACCGTCTATCCATCTGGAGAATTCATTTTAGGGTAAGATCCAAAGAACGAGTCACATTTAAAGCTCCAGTGGACCCCACAAGAGAAGACAATGGGGAGAGTGACACCACCATTAAAACCTTCTAAAGTCCACAAAAGTTTTATATCAAGCTGATATTTGTGTTTTCCCTTCTTTAATGTCTTTGTTAACTTTTGAACAAGTTGGATTTCAAAAAAACATCATGGTGGGCCTTAGGAAGGTTTCAACCGTGGGCATCAATCTTCATGCTGTTTTCTTTGGTGGGGTCCAGTAAAGCTATGGATCTACCTCGTTCTCTGGGTCATGCCTTAAAATAATATCCAAATGAATGGACGTTGTGGATACAACGCATACATCATAGTGGGGTCCATAGAACTTGGTGATGCCACTTTAGTAGCGAGTCTCTCTACTCAACCTGTCAGTATCTAATCCGCGTCCCTCTCATTTGAGCTTTGAGGATTGGTTATGGCGCCGGCCCTAACCAATCTCTGTTTCAACCCCTCTCTCTTATGCTCTCCTCTCTCCCTTCCTACAGATCTCTCCTTCCTCTCCCTCTTCCTGTCGATCTCTCTCCCTCCTCTCTCTCTCTCTTCCTGCCAATCTCTCTCCCTCCTCTCTTCATGGTGAAAATCTGGAGACTCGCCTAATGGAAAAGGTGGATTTGAAGCTCGGGTTAAATTAGATTCACACAGGTGAAAGTATTTCTTTCTATCTCTCTCTCAATCTCTCTCAATATTAATGCCGTTTTAAGAATTTGGGAGTTAGTAGTTTGTAGATTCCCGATTTGAATGTGGACACTTATATTAGGATATGGAGATTTTAGGGTTTACAGATTTGAATGTGGACCCCAAATTACGGATTTAGGGATTTTAGGATTTTGGGGATTTGCGGCTTTTAAAATTGGGGATTTTTTGATTTTGCAAATTGGGGATTTTCTGATTTTCTGATTTTACAGTTTTTTTATATATATATATATATATATATATATATATATATATATATATTTATAACATTCTGTTGCTGTTCTCTTTTTAATTTTCACGATGGATCCTAAAAATCAAGGCCACGCCATAAAGAATAGTGTTAAATCATGATAAATTTACTATATGTGGCCAAGATGAGTCTTGGAATATCCTGATTTTTGGGGAATCCATTCATCCCAGTGTGACAAATCATACAAGTAGATTGGATGGCATATAAATATTAGGGTGGAACCTGTATGTACTTTGGATAATTTTGGTTGTGGGAATTACTATTTCAACTGTTCCTTGACAGGTGTTGTCTTTGGTTTTGGAAGATATTGGGTACCACCCACTCCACATGGTCCATACAAGCAATTTTGATCATTGTAACATGCCCTAGATCTAGCTGTAATTATCTGTGAAACTCGGATAGGTGGATTTGGATTGATGAAGGATGTAGCGGTGTAACATGTAGTCCTTATACACAGTAGATATGTGAAAGATGGAGGAAACGTATGTATACTTAGAGAAAGTAATTAATTGTCTTACTGTAAACAGCGATGGATGAAATCCGTCATTTATTTGGTTTTACGATGGCTTTGGTCCATCGTAAATTCACGATTTTGGCATTGTGTTACATGTGTGTGTGTATATATATATATGTGTGTGTGTGTGTGTGTGTGTGTGTGTGTGTGTGTGTGTGTGTGTGTGTGTGTGTGTGTGTGTATAGGAAAAATGTACTATGCACTCGACCTCACGATAAGCTCCCATGAGGTCGAGCTGTGTGGGCCCCACCGTGATGCGTGTCAACCATCAACACCGTGCATTTGATGGGTACCCTTTAAATTATAGGATATCCCAAAAATCAGCTGTATACGGAACTCAGGTGGGCCATACCATCTAAAATCATGTGAAACACCGTTAAAACATATAAAAGCACTTGGTGGGGCCCACTTGAGTTTTGAATGTGCTAAAACTTGGTCTGAACCCTCATACAAGTGGGACACACATAATGGATGGGTTGGATTTGCAAAACACATCTTTTGTGGGCCCCAATGTTCACTCCCCAAGTGCAGGGTTGTGATGTAGTAATAACTCGGTGAGACCGAGGTCGAATCCCAAAGGACTGAAACTTGTGCGTATTCTGAAACTAACTAGAACTAGAACTAGAATGAGATGAAATTTAAATCAACTAGAATTTAAGGAATAATTGTAAAACTATTATCTAAAATTTAGGAGAAATCAGGAGAAGGGAACTAGGGATTCAGAGGATCTACTTGTAGAGATTAGGGAGACCTTATGCATGTTCTATAGACATTAACTGAACTGACATTGATCTAGTTTTCAAGAGATGAAAGGTATATGAATTAGAATGGATTCCATCACCAAACCATGCCCAAAAGACTATGGCAAACAACAGAATTAAACTAATTACCAACCCATCACATGTATGAAGGTTAGAAAGGGTACCGACATCCGACCATGCCCAGGAGACTATGGTGAACAACAGGGCTTCCTGACGTCATAAACATAAAGGAAACGGAAATATTCAAAGCCATTGCAGACCTATTGTAATTTCAGTCACAACAGACCATTAAAGACTAAAAACATGCCATCAATTATCAACTAAAATCAACATCAATTTAAAAATTAATTTAAAAGCATAACATATAATCTCCCATCCCACTACAAGCTTCACCTTCTAGCCCTAGCTAGGAGGTTCAGCCCACCATGATGGGATGGATCCCCTAAATGAAAACAAAAGAAAGAAGAAAATAAAAAGAAAATAAAAAGAACAAACACTGCTCTCTTCCAAAAACTTTCCTTCACGTCTCAGCCGTCCATCCCAAGCCAAACTCCACGTTCCCGATGCCCCCCACGTCCTCTCTCTGTTATATGCGTGAGAGAGTCGGTCGGCTGAAAAATTAGAGGCGGTGGAGAAGGCAGGGTTTACGCACTCGTTCCGCAGCACTGTACATGCGTGGCTATAAACGCAGGGCATCTTTACGCTGAACCTTGGTGGGACCCATGATCGGATCCTCATGAGAGATCCACTCCGTTCACCCTCTTCTCCTCCTGATTTCGGTCTGACATGGATGGCTATTTCTTAGATTTGGTGTGGCCCATAGAAATTTCCTTCCACCGTCCATCTTGAGTTTGAACAATCGAAAACCGATCTCTGCTGCCAACTGAAAAACTGCCACCTAAGCAGTGGTAAAAGGACATTTATAATTATGATGGACGGTTAAGATCACCTAAACGGATGATGAGTGGGGCCCACGACGTTCACCCGCAAGCTCTGCTGCGAAACAGAGCTCGCGCAAATGTTGCTGAGGTGATTGATGGGGTCCTGATTGGTGATGAAGACAAAATCCAGTCCGTCCATTGGATTCATCTCGGAAAACCATTCGAACATGGTCAGTTTGGATTGGATTCTGCGTGGCCCACAGGAGTTTCTATTTCGCCGTTCATTCTGTGTTTAACTGTTGAAACCGCACAAATGCTTGCATGAGGACAAACAGTCACCTAGGTGAGGTAAATACCCCCCCTCTAGAGTGTATGGACGGGTAGGATCTTTAAGATGCATGATGGGTGGACCCCATTATTGAAAACCGAACGCCACTCGTCCGTCCGCTGGATGGCTTACGCAAAGGGAGGAAGAGATACGGGTCAGCGTAGTTGACTGAATTTCTCCGGTCCGGTGCACTGTTTGCACTCCCAACCCCATGTGGGGTCCATCATGATGTATATATGAAATCCCCTCCGTCCATCCATTCTGTCATATCATTTAACCCGTAGGGACCGAATATGAAGCACATCCAAACAGCAGGTGGCCCCAGAATCATGATTTTAAGGGCTAATCTGTCCATTAAACTACTTCCACTAGGATCCAATGGCTGAAATTTGACGTGTATGGTTAATTTATGATCCTCAGAGTATGTATGAAGTTTCGAGCTGAACGGATGATGGAAACCCTATGATCTTGCATTCTGCACTAATTTCGGGCCATTTGAAGGTGAACGGCTAGAATTTCTTGGGTCCTTGGTGTGCATATCTGTCAATCTTAGTCTCTGGAGTCCGTCCCTTACCTTGGTGATCATCAGAACATTAGATCTAAAATTTTAGCACCCTTTTCAGTCACATGCTTGTAAAATCAACCTGCAGCATAAACACGATTAAATCAGCCGTTAAACAATATTATGTTCGTAAATCCAGACAATATCTGGGGTCTAATACGCAATATTTGACCCTCAACACAACCCCCAACCAACATCTTGCTAGTCTCGAGCAAGGTATGCGAAAATTAAGTTGAGATTGATATAAGAAATTCTGTAAGCCCGAGTGATATTTGAAAAATAATCCAAGCATTAGAATTCTAAGAATCATGGATGTTGGGCATTACTTTCTCCTGGACTCGAGTGTATGTAAACTTCCTAGTCAAGTTCAAAATATTAATCCCCAATTGAAAAATTTCTAAACATTGAGATCCATGGTTGTATAGTGTAATAGCGGCTTATCAACATTAAGATTCACTTTGTTATTGCATGAAATCATAGGTAATCAACAGGAGAATTCATGATAACCAAACTTGCCTCATAATTTCATCTTTTGATCTTTTCAACTTTTTATTTTTTCATTAATAGTCATGTCAAGAAGAGGAATCAAATCCCTACCAATAGAGAGCAAACCTATGGTGAAGACCGTACTCCCAGACCTTTTTATATCATTCATGGGGAATTAACTCCACACCTATAGGGAGCAAACCTATGGTGAAGATTAATTACCCAACCTTTTTAATTTTTATACCATGATGACAAGATATTTCAGGCTGGTTCCTTTCATGCTCAATGATTACCAAGTTAATCCTTCGATTTCAGACTGAAACCTTAATGGGAAAGCGAGATGTGACATGTGAAATCATGACTCAATCAATGTTTACAACTTCTAATCAAGGATTAATAATTCGAGCATAACT
Organism: Magnolia kwangsiensis; assembly: GCA_037074715.1. Classification (NCBI taxonomy): domain Eukaryota; kingdom Viridiplantae; phylum Streptophyta; class Magnoliopsida; order Magnoliales; family Magnoliaceae; genus Magnolia; species Magnolia kwangsiensis. Next base: position 9,126,593 of record CM073585.1, on the reverse strand, counting down.
GTGAAATCTAGCAGATAACTGAATCCAAAAGTTATAAATTACCTAAGATTTCGTATCTTAAAATTCTAAATCAAGGATATCCATCAAAATCACTTCAAATTACAAGAAATCTCAAAAAAAAAAAAATTTAAAAAAAATTTCACAATTTTTGCTCGAGAACAAGAAAATACTGATTAGGTAACCTAATCCTCTACCAACCCCCAACCAAAAATCTACATTGTCCTCAATGTAAAAGATATGAGCATGCAATGCACATGGAACAACGAAAGTAAAGTGATGGGAAGATAGTACCTGGATAACGAATCAAGAGAGAGACTTTCCACGAGATCACAGTATGGAAGTTGGTTAGCACGAGAGAAAAAGAAAAATAAAAATAATAAAAATAAAATCCTACCTATACCACTTTCGCAGGTGCTCTCGATTGCATTTAGCGTATGCAACAAGCCTTTAAACCCCTAGGTTACCCCTAGTGGACAAGTTGTAGTCTCGTGAGGGTTTGCAGTAATGTTACCCACAAACATTGACTATCTAACTAAACAAAAATGAAATGAAATGGAATAAAAAGACTGGGTTGCCTCCCACGAGTGCTAAATTTACCGTCTTCAGCCAGACAAATAGGGCAACTACCCTAGTCCTATGAAAGCGATAAACCTACCTATACCTCCCTCAGACTAAGAGATCAGTCCTGGTAAACAGGAGCAATCAGAGGCATGGACATGTCCTCTGAATCAAATGACTTTAATCGATGTCCATTGACTTTAAACTCCTTACCATTTTCGGGATCTTTTATCTCGACGGTCCCATGAGGATAAGCAGTGATGACAATGTAAGGGCCGGTCCAACGAGATCGAAGCTTACCCGGAAAGAGATGTAGTCGAGAATCGTACAAAAGGACTTTCTGACCTGGCGTGAATGATTTTCGTAGAATATGTTGATCATGAAACGCCTTCATCCTGTCCTTGTAAATTCTCGAGTTTTCATATGCATCGTTCTGGATTTCTTCAAGTTCATTTAATTGAAGTTTGCATAACGAGCCAGCGTTGTCCAGATTGAAATTTAGATTTTTGATCGCCCAGTATGCTTTATGTTCCAATTCCACAGGCAAGTGACAAGCTTTTCCATAGACAAGTCTAAAGGGAGATGTTCCAATATGAGTTTTAAAAGCAGTACGGTACGCCCATAAGGCATTGGTCAATCGGATTGACCAGTCCTTACGATCAGGGTTAACTGTTTTTTATAGGATATGTTTGATCTCCCTATTGAAAATCTCAGCTTGTCCACTTGTCTGTGGATGGTATGGGGTGCTCACCTTATGAGAGATACCGTATTTCTTCATTAAACTCTCAAATGGTCTATTACAAAAGTGTGAGCCCCCGTCACTAATGATGGCTCGAGGCGTTCCGAACCGCGACAGGATATTTTCCTTCAAAAATTTAATGACCGTGCGATGGACATTTTTGCAGCACGGAATTGCTTCGACCCATTTAGTGACATAGTCTACGGCGAGAAAAATATACAGATTTCCAAATGATTGGGGGAATGGTCCCATGAAATCAATGCCCCAGCAATCAAATGCTTCAATGATAAGGATGGGATTCAAAGGCATCATATTTTGACGGGACAATGCTCCCAATTTTTGACAACGCTCACAAGCTTTGTAAAACTCATGAGTGTCCCTGAACATAGTGGGCCAGTAAAAGCCACACTGTAGAATATTCGCCGTGGTCTTTTTAGCAGAAAAGTGACCACCACAGGCCTGTGAGTGACAGAAGGAGATGACACTCTGATGCTCATCGTCTGGCACACATCTCCTTAAGATTTAGTCTGGGCAATATTTAAACAAATATGGATCATCCCAGAAAAAGTTACGCACCTTGGTAAAGAATTTCTTCTTATCTTGCGATGTCCAATGTGTCGGTATGGAACTTGTAACAAGATAATTAGCAATATCAGCGAACCAAGGTGAATGAGAGACTCTAAACAGTTGTTCATCAGGGAACATGTCATTGATATGAGTCGCCTCAAGGGAATCAGAGGTATTAAGGCAAGAAAGGTGATCGGCCACTACGTTCTCTACTCCCTTTTTGTCTTTAATTTCCAAATCGAATTCTTGGAGTAGAAGGATCCATCGTATCAGGCGGGGCTTAAAATCATTCTTAGAAAGAAGATATTTAAGTTCCACGTAATCTGTGTAGATGATGATCTTAAATCCGATCAGGTAGGACTTAAATTTGTCCAAAGCGAATACTACGGCTAAGAGTTCCTTTTTCGTAGTCGAGTAATTCATTTGGGCAGGATTTAGAGTCCTACTTGCGTAATGAATAACATAAGGCCGCTTATCTTTTCTCTGGCCTAGAACCACTCCAAGAGCATAATCAGAGGCGTCACACATAAGTTCGAAAGGAAGACTCCAGTCGGGTGGCTGCATGATAGGTGCAGTGGTTAACATGCCCTTAAGCTTAGTGAAAGCTTCTTGGCACTGCTCAGTCCACTCGTATGGTGTATCCTTTTGAAGAAGATTACATAAAGGACGAGAGAGGAGAGTAAAGTCCTTTATGAATCGTCTGTAAAAGCCTGCGTGTCCTAACAAGGATCGCACATCTCTGATATTCTTGGGTGGAGGTAGGTTAGAGATAAGATCAATTTTTGCCTTATCTACCTCGATTCCTTTAGACGAGATGATATGCCTAAGGACAATTCCCTTTTGAACCATAAAATGGCACTTATCCCAGTTAAGTATCAAATTTTTTTCTTCACATCTTTTCAGCACACATTTAAGACTTTCTAAGCATTCGCTGAAAGATGAACTGAAAACAGAGAAATCGTCCATGAAGACCTCTAAATATTTTTCCACCATGTCAGAAAAGATACTCATCATACATCGCTAAAAGGTGGCAGAGGCATTACATAACCCGAATGACATCCTTCTGTAAGAAAAGGTGCCATAGGGACATGTAAATGTGGTCTTTTCCTGATCCTCAGGGACGATTTCAATCTGATTATAACCTGAATACCCGTCAAGGAAACAGTAATAGGAATGACCAGCTAACCTTTCAAAGATCTGATCTATAAAGGGTAAAGGAAAGTGGTCCTTCCTAGTGACGGTATTCAGCTTCCTGTAGTCAATGCACATTCTCCAACCAGTAGTAACTCTAGTCGGCACGAGTTCATTATTGGCATTGGCTACGATGGTGATCCCGGACTTCTTAGGAACCAACTGAGTTGGACTCACCCATTGACTATCGAATATGGGGTATATGATCCCCACTTCCAATAGTTTGAGAACCTTAACCACTTCCTTCATGTTTGGATTTAGTCTACACTGTGATTGCCGAACAGCCTTTGCATTATCCTCAAGATATATGCGGTGAGTACAAATCGATGGGTTAATTCCCTTGAGGTCCGCTATCGTCCATCTAAGAGCTCCCTTATGCTCAATGAGAGTAGATATGAGCATACTCTCTTGTTCTTTCTCCAGGTGGGCAGAGATCACCACCGGGTATGTCTCATCTTGACCTAAATAAACATATTTTAAATCAGAGGGCAAAGGTTTTAGGTCAAGCTTCGGTGGCTTGAGGTTAGACGGCAGAGGCACTACATTAGTTTGAGGCAATTCTTCAATTTGTGGCCTCCACCGGTTAACTTCAAGTACCGGTGCAGTATCCATCATGACACACGTCTCCCTAATTATATCATCATCAAGATCATGGGAGTGGGCCAGGCACGTCTCTAGAGGATCAGAGGATAAGGTGAGAGACGTTCTATCTTCCACAAAAGAATCAATCATGTTAACATCATGGAAATTGTCATCATCCTCTGAGTTGCTGCCGTTATTGAAAAAGATATTTGATTCCAATGTCAAATTTTCAAAGGATATAGTCATGACACCATTCCTGCAATTAATAATTGCATTTGAAGTGGACAGGAATGGGCGACCAAGAATGATGGGAATCTGAGTGCTCGTGTCATTGATGGGTTCGGTGTCCAAGATGATAAAATCAACAGGGTAGTAGAATCTATCAACCTGGACCAATACATCCTCGATGATCCCTCTTGGTACACGAACAGAACGATCAGCAAGTTGTAGTGTGGTTCGAGTAGGTTTTAATTCACCCAAACCTAACTGTTGGTATACCGAATAGGGAATCAGATTGACGCTTGCTCCTAAGTCAAGAAGTGCGTGATCAATTTAATAGTTTCCGATTACACATAATATGGTTGGGCAACCGGGGTCTTTAAATTTTTGCGGCACATCTTGTTTCAGGATGACACTCACTTTCTCAGTTAAGGAGATCTTCTTTTGAACACTTTTCCGTCGTTTGGTAGTGCATAAGTCCTTTAGAAATTTAGCATATAAAGGAATCTGTTTTACAACATCAAGCAGAGGAATGTTGACTTTCACTTGTTTCAACACCTCTAGGATATCTTGAGAGTTAGAGAGACGTTTTGGTTCAACCAACCGTTGGGGAAATGGAGTAACTGGCTTTTCTAGAGGTTCCGGTTCAAATTTTTATGGGGCGTCACTAGATCCATCATTGTTGTCCTCTTCTAGTTCTTGAGGCTTTTCGGGCCTAACCGGAAGGGTTTTATCAATAACCTTCCCACTCATAAGAGTGGTGATGGATTTAGCGTGCCCCATTTGATTTGAAGAGCTGAGATTACCTGTCTCGTATTGCGGTTTAGGATTGGGGATTGGTCGTGCAGGAAGCATCCCCTTTTCTATAGCCGTCATACGTGAATCTATCTTTTGTATGAAATTTCACATTATTTGCATCAGCTCTTGCACAGAATTTTGAGCCGGTTCTTCTTGAGGTCTCCCCTGATTTGGATTTTGATTGAAGAAACATTGAGGGGTAGCAGTTTGTCCGTTCTTCCAACTAAAATTCGGATGATTTTTCCAGCCAGGATTGTACGTATTAGAGGGTGGTCCATTGAAAGGTCTTTGATAGTTATTTACGGCATTAGATTGTTCATTCAATACTTTTCGAAAGGCAGGTATTGAAGGATAATTTTCAGTAGTATGAATGTTGCAATCACAGATACCGCAAACACTTTCATTAACCTTTTCCTTCCTTCCTTCCATGGCCTCAAATTTTCTGGTGAGATTGACCACCTTAGCGTTAAGATCATTATCCTCTTTCAGGAGATATATTCCTCCTTTTTTTCTTGAATGAGTCGGCCTAGACGTAGTGTTCGTCCTTGGGTAATAGTCTCATGATTGTATTTTTTCAGCGAAACTATCGAGGTAATCCCATACTTCGTCGATATTTTTATTGATGAATTCTCCGTTACACATTGTCTCAACCATTTGGCGCATGGAAGATGTCAGCCCATCATAGAAAAAATTCGTAATGCGCCATATTTCAAAGCCATGTTGTGGGCATGCATTAACCAGATCCTTGAACCTTTCCCAACATTGGAAGAATGTTTCATCTTCCTTTTGAGCAAAGTTCATGATTGCTCTCCTGAGGGTAATTGTCTTATGATGTGGGAAAATTTTCTTTATAAATTTCCTCTGCATATCATTCCATGTGCCAATGGATCTAGGACGCAGTGAATGTAACCACGTCTTGGATTTTTCTTTCAAGGAAAATGGAAAGAGTTTCAGCCTAATAGTATCCTCAGATACATTAGGAAAGTATAAGGTGCCTATGATTTCATCGAACTCTTTCAGATGCAAGTATGGTTCTTCAGACTCAAGCCCATGGAACTTAGGAAGGAGTTGGATAACCCCTGGGTTGATGTCCATATGTCCTGTATTCTCAGAAAAAATCATGCATGAGGGCGTACTCACCCCCGCCAGTTGTAAATAATCTCGTACAGTATGAGGCGGGGGTGCGTGGTGCACCTCATTCTCATCATGTACTTCCTCAACCTTTGGTTGGGGTAGTGCTTGAGGTTGATTTTCAGCCATAACCTCCTCTAACTCAGGAGAATTCAAGTGGTGTCTAGTCCTACGATGGACAGTCAACCCCTTAACTAATCCTCCTTCATTCACGAGACGTCGAGTGTTGTCGCGTGTCCACTGGGGCATAAAACATACTCAGCCCTAAAATTCTAACTTAAACCTAAGAGAAAGGAAGAAGAAATCTAGAAAATAAAAGGGAAAGATGGAAAGAAGTTACCAAATTTGGAGTTCTAGGTTAAGAATCTGCAAAACAAAACAAAATAAGTTAGTTTCTAAGAATAGAAAGTCCTAATTAAGAGTAAACTAATTTCTAGAAAAAAAAGAAGAAATTCCAAAGAAAGAGAAATTAGAAAGAGCTTACCGAATTAGAAGTTTCTATCATAAAATCCTACAAAAGAAGGGTTAATTCTAAAAATCGAAGAAAAAACTTGAAACTAGCTAAACAGGACGACAGATCCTAATCTAGAAAAGGAATTACTAATTTTAGAAAGTATATATCAGAATCCTACAAACAAGAGAAATAGGTTAGTTTTTAGAAATCAGAAAGAAAAATAAAAATCTACGGTTAAAATAATCCTAATCTTAAATCAATCCTAAACTAATTAATTTCAGAAAAACGTAGCCGACAGTCCCCGGCAACGGCGCCAAAAACTTGTTCACTCCCCAAGTGCAGGGTTGTGATGTAGGAATAACTCGGTGAGACCAAGGTCGAATCCCAAAGGACTGAAACTTGTGCGTATTCTGAAACTAACTAGAACTAGAACTAGAATGAGATGAAATTTAAATCAACTAGAATTTAAGGAATAATTGTAAAACTATTATCTAAAACTTAGGAGAAATCAGGAGAAGGGAACTAGGGATTCAGAGGATCCACTTGTAGAGATTAGGGAGACCTTATGCATGTTTTATGGACATTAACTGAACTGACATTGATCTAGTTTTCAAGAGATGTAAGGCATATAAATTAGAATGTATTCCATCACCAAACCATGCCTAAAAGACTATGGCAAACAACAGAATTAAACTAATTACCAACCCATCACATGTATGAAGGTTAGAAAGGGTACCGACATCCGATCATGCCCAGGAGACTATGGTGAACAACAGGGCTTCCTGACGTCATAAACATAAAGGAAACGGAAATATTCAAAGCCATTGCAGACCTATTGTAATTTCAGTCACAACAGACCATTAAAGACTAAAAACATGCCATCAATTATCAACTAAAATCAACATCAATTTAAAAATTAATTTAAAAGCATAACATATAATCTCCCATCCCACTACAAGCTTCACCTTCTAGCCCTAGCTAGGAGGTTCAGCCCACCATGATGGGCTGGATCCCCTAAATGAAAACAAAAGAAAGAAGAAAATAAAAAGAACAAACACTACTCTCTTCCAAAAACTTTCCTTCACGTCTCAGCCGTCCATCCCAAGCCAAACTCCACGTTCCCGATGCCCCCCACGTCCTCTCTCTGTTATATACATGAGAGAGTCGGTCGGCTGAAAAATTAGAGGCGGTGGAGAAGGCAGGGTTTACGCACTCGTTCCGCAGCACTGTACATGCGTGGCTATAAACGCGGGGCATCTTTACGCTGAACCTTGGTGGGACCCATGATCGGATCCTCATGAGAGATCCACTCCGTTCACCCTCTTTCCCTCCTGATTTCGGTCTGACATGGATGGCTATTTCTTAGATTTGGTGTGGCCCACAGAAATTTCCTTCCACCGTCCGTCCCGAGTTTGAACAATCGAAAACCGATCTCTGCTGTCAACTGAAAAACTGCCACCTAGGCAGTGGTAAAAGGACATTTATAATTATGATGGACGGTTAAGATCACCTATACGGATGATGAGTGGGGCCCACGACGTTCACCCGCAAGCTCTGCTGTGAAATAGAGCTCGCGCAAACATTGCTGAGGTGATTGGTGGGGTCCTGATTGGTGACGAAGACAAAATCCAGTCCGTCCATTGGATTCATCTCGAAAAATCATTCGAACATGGTCAGTTTGGATTGGATTCTGCGTGGCCCACAGCAGTTTCTATTTCGCCGTTCATTCTGTGTTTAACTGTTGAAACCGCACAAATGCTTGCATGGGGACAAACAGTCACCTAGGTGAGGTTAATACCCCCCCTCTAAAGTGTATGGACGGGTAGGATCTTCAAGATGCATGATGGGTGGACCCCATTACTGAAAACCGAAAGCCACTCGTCCGTCCGCTGGATGGCTTACACAAAGGGAGGAAGAGATACGGGTCAGCGTAGTTGACTGAATTTCTCCGGTCCGGTGCACTGTTTGCACGCCCAACCCCATGTGGGGTCCATCATGATGTATATATGAAATCCCCTTCGTCCATCCATTCTGTCATATCATTTAACCTGTAGGGACCGAATATGAAGCACATCCAAACAGCAGGTGGGCCCAGAATCATGATTCTAAGGGCTAATCTGTCCGTTAAACTACTTCCACTAGGATCCAATGGCTGAAATTTGACGTGTACGGTTAATTTATGATCCTCGGAGTATGTATGAAGTTTCGAGCTGAACGGATAATGGAAACCTTATGATCTTGCATTCTGCACTAATTTCGGGCCATTTGAAGGTGAACGACTAGAATTTCTTGGGTCCTTGGTGTGCATATCTGTCAATCTTAGTCTCTGGAGTCCATCTCTTGCCTTGGTGATCATCAGAACGTTAAATCCAAAAATTTAGCACCCTTTTCAGTCACATGCTTGTAAAATCAACCTGCAGCATAAACACAATTATATCAGCCGTTAAACAATATTATGTTCGTAAATTCAGACAATATTTGGGGTCTAATACACAATATTTGACCCTCAACACCCAAAAATGATTATGAATGTTTTAATGGTGCACGGCCCCTCTCCACTTCTGTATGTGGTGTGGCCCACATAAGTCATGGATTGACTTGATTTTTGAGACCTAGGCCCACGATGGAATGCCGCATCTGACTAATGGGGTAGATGTTCGAAAGGCATCAAGGTGGGGCCCACACAACTCGACCGCATGGGATAGAGTTGTGAGCTCGAGCGCATTGTACCTTTTCCCATATATATATATATAGTATGTATGATGAAATCTATTATTTTGGTGTACCACTGTCTCGATAATCAATTTATGAGAGCATGTATAGGGAATTATCATACACTTGCATAGCAGAATATTAAAGTTTTTAACTCAACATTTCTGCAAGATTAGAGAATTAGGAAGAGATTAAGAGAGAAAAGAAACAAGGATAAGGAGATGGTTTAAGAGACGAGAGAGAAATAGCTTGAGAGAGAATTAGGAGGGATCGAGAGGGTAAGAGAGAGAGAAAAGAGAAATAAGAGATTAAAGGATATTAGGGGCGGAGAGGAGCTTTGTGGACCATCTGATCACCTGTCCGAGCTGTTCAAACCGTTCATCCATCTTTGTGAGTGAATGAGAGGATCAAAACCCTCCATTTCTTTGTGATTATGCCATTTTGGTGGGGCCCAAGGGTGGGACTCACATTGATCAAGTATGGTGTGTATGGTGGACCCCATAGTGGCAGGGGGCCACCCTGATGGTCGAATCTTCTTCCCTTACTTTTCTTTCCTTTCCTTTCTTTCATCTTCATTTTTATATAATGATGTTGTGGCGCCCACAAGTGGGCCACGCTATTGGAGGGCTTGCCCCGCATGCTATCATAGTGTGGACCACCTTGTGTGGCTCACTGTGATGTTTATTTTCCATTTAAAATGTTGATATGGACAATAGTTTTGGATGGTGGGAAACCACCGAAATTGTTTCGATCCAAAGCCCATTAGCCCACAATGACCTGGCCAATCTAATGGATGGAGTGGATTTGTCTACGTGGACCCACTACCCTTAAAATGAACGGAGAGAGAGAGAGAGAGAGAGAGAGAGAGAGAGAGAGAGAGAGAGAGAGAGAGAGAGAGAGAGAGAGAGGCAACAGCCATGGCTGCTAGATGCAAACGTCGTGCAGGGATGCTGCTACCTAGTAGCAAGTGCAGCAATCTTGATGTATTTATTCCATCCACGTCGTCCACCGGTTTCTCCAGATCAGTTTAGGCTATGGGCTGAAATATGAGGCAAAATCAATTTTTTGTGTGGGCCGCATGGAGGGAAACAATTCTCAACTGTTGAAACCTTTGAAGGCCCATCGTGGGCTCCCTGTTCATCCGAATTAGTCCAACTCAGGGCCTATTAGATCCCATTCAAGCTGGAAAAGATGGTGGATGAAGTACATCATATGTATGGAGCCCGGTTTGATGGTAGAAGCAATATAATAATAATAATAATTATTATATTATTATAAGTTGCCAAGCACGTAGATGCCTGGGGAGGAAACCATGATGGTGAAATATGGATCTTACATGTGGGACCCATCCTAATGTTTATGTGTAATCTGTGTTGTTCATTTGTTTCTCCATATCATTTTAGACCATAGGCCAAAAATGAGACAGTTTGACTTTTGAGTGGACTGCTATGTGGGAAACAAATGCCCAGGTATTGAAACCTTCCAAGGGCCACCGTGGGCTCCTTGCTCATCCAAACTAATCACAATCTAAGCCCATTGGACTCCTCTCAAGTTGGCCCATCCGGTGGACGTATCGAATCATTCAAATGGGGCCCACCTTGATGGTGGAATTCAAATATACATACATACATACATATTTGTTGTTTTTTTTTTTTGAAAGTGGGCTGCTACCGCTGCTTGTATTAATCACAGGAAATTACAACATTTCGGGTGAGGATGAACAAAATACATACATACATATAAATAAATAAATAAATAATTAATTAAAAACCAAATAGCCAACAATGCTAGCGATGTTACCAGCGTGCAGAGGGTGGGTGGACATCCACCAGGGCGTGGAGTGGGGCCCACTCGTGGGACGCACCATGGTGCATGTATTTTATCCATGCTGCCCATTTATTTTGTCAAATTATTTTAGGATAGGAGCCCAAAAAATCTGGTCAATCCTGACGTCAGGTGGGATGTGTCGTAGGACAATGATGTCTATAGTTGAAATTTTCCTTAGGCATCTCTGATGTTTATTTCCCAGCCCACCGAGGACTGCAGGGGATGTTTATTTCCGAGCCCACAAGGGGCTATAGGGACCATTTTAGGTTCCCACTTGGAGGGATGTGTTGGCTACCATACCGTCCATCTTGGTAGTGGCATGGGGCTTGGATTTAAGTGGGCCACATCGTGAAACCAAAGGTGGTTGTGTGACTACCATTGGAAATCTCACTAGGTTCACGGTAATGTTTAACTGTTATCCAACCTGACTGAGGGGCCCGCCATGGTTCCACCTTTCTATATATATGTATATATATATAAAATCTAGACTGTACATCTATTTTTTTTTACCTCAATTTATGTGTGCAGCCTAAGTATGGGGCCGATTTTAGTCTCAAGTAGGCTATGTCACACAGACATTTACATTTCTAGTGGGGCCTATCATTTGGGTTTCGCTCTTTGTATATGATGTGCCAATTAAGGTCGATTATCACATGATATGTCTAATAATATTCTAGTGTACTTGGCCTGATAGGACACACTAATAACATACTTAATGTAATGATGTCATGCCCAGTTATATGTCCATACGCATCATTTATATGCCTGTTGTGGATGCTGATTGTTCATAGCATATGCCCATCTGCTTGAGACACTTAATGGACTCTATATGGGATAGGGTCGCCCCACATAATCGCACGGTATGCGTAGGCTTGGTGCATGACTTGGATAGTATGACTCATGCATTTCGCATCTTGTATGTCATGATCACTTTACACCATAGTGACATCAGGGTTGTAGCCTCTACAGGCATTTCGTGGATGATCGGATTGGATATCGAAAATATTTGTTCTAGCATTAGGGTGTTATGTATGTCCTTGGGTGAAAGTCTTTAAACCCTTGTAGTAACAGTGGGATACTTCAACGTCAAGACAGAGTAGATAACATACGTGTCTGAGTGCCAAATACTAGTAGGTCGCGTATCCCACTATGTCGTGGTCGATTGAAAAGGGGTGTGACCTTATCTGCCCGATGGTAGGGGGCTGTAAGGTAGGTTAAGTCTGACCAGCTTGTAAATGGGTTTGCTATCGATTAGCCAGAGAGGCATTGATGTACCATTGACGAGGCAGTTAGTGAAGTCTTTTCCACTCTTGGTCATGTGTGCGATAGGGCAGAAACCATTGTTGGAGTGTATTAGATCCCAGTGATGTTTCCAGGTGTGAACTATTGTTGAGGGTCAAATATTGCATATCAGACCCCAGTTATTACCTGGATTTACGAGCATGATACTGTTTAATGGCCCGTTTTATCGTGTTTGTGTTGTAAGGTGACTTTATGAGCTTGGACCAGAATAGGGTGGTAAAAGCTGAGATTTAATGAGCTGATGATGCCAAGTCAAGGGAATGACAACAGGGGGCCAAGATTGACAAATTCGAAAAAACTGAGAAATTGAAGCTCAAGTGGCCTGAAATGCATCCAGAATGCAAGATCACAGGGTTTCTGCCATCCATTCGACTTGAAACCTCATGCATGGCCTGAGGACCATAAATTAACCATACATGTCAAATTTCAACCATTGGATCATTGTGGAAGTGGCCCAACGGATAGATCAGCTTATAAAATCGTGATTTGGGGCCCGCTTGATCTCTGGATATTCCTCAATTTTGGACTCAACGCCTTAAATGAAATGAAAGAATGGATGGACGGAGCCGATTTCATAAACATCACGATGGACCCTACATGGAGGGTTTGCGTTTGCATAGCACACATGCACGCGCCGTGCACAAAAAAACCAGAAACGGGTCAGCATACGCTGACCTGTCTTCCTCTCTCTGCTGCGAAAGAACGGACAATGTATTTACGCTGTTCGTTCATTTTTTATTAGTGGGCCCCACTCATGGCCTGGATCAGTGATCCGGATCATTCAACATGTCTATAGGGGGGGCGTAACCATCGCCTAGCTTTCCGTTTGGTCCCATGCATGTGTAAACACGTAAATTGCGTTTAAACGCAGGACGGACGACGACAAGGAAGATTCTATGGGCCACACCAAAGCCTATCCAAAACAATCCATTACCAACTGATTTTTTGACATAATTTCAATGAACGGATTGGATTTGATTAAAAACATCACTGTGGGGTCCACTAAACAACACAACACGGATGTCGAACCTCTGTTTTCGCAACAGAGGCTGCGGGTGATCGCTATAGGCCCCACTCATCATCTGCATATTAAATCAGAGCCGTCCATCATGTAGAGAGGCTTGACCTGGTCAAAACCATGCTGATTGTTGTCAGTCATGCACGTGCACGTGCCAGTCACAGCAATCACAAACATGCTGTCTTACTTCATTTATAACCGTTGGAGTGAGATTTCTTTAAAAGGCCACATCAACGGACATTCCAAACCAACTCTCTCGAGCTAAAAATTCGACATGAACCCACTGGACGAAGTGGATTTCTCGTCTGACATCAATCCTAGGCCCACCGATCATTGCAGATGCATAAGGCCCTTGCTTCTGTTTCGGCTGCGTAAACAGGGGGTCTCCGACTCTGTTACAGCTACTGCTTCAACCGACGCAAGAACCGACCCCCTGAGGGCTATAAAAGAGATAGAGAATCAGACGTGAGGGGGAGATTCATTGACGGCCGGGGCTTGAACGTGAAGAGAGAGATAAGGAAAGTTTTTCTTTTTTTAGTTTTTATGCGCTGTTTTTTTTCTTTTTTATTAATTACTGAGATTAGCCTAATCATGCCAAGGTCAGGCTAAAACTCTTAGCTAAGGCTAAGAGGTGAAGCTTGTAGCATGATGGGAGACCTTACTTTGTGCCATTGAATTAATTTTAATTTATGAACGACCTTGATTATAGTTTGATTAAGGGGATTGTTTTTAGTTTTTAATGGTCTGTTGTGACTGAAATTATAGTAGGTCTGCAATGGCTTTAAGCATATTCCTACTCTTTTTATGTTTATGATGTCAGGAAGCCTTGCTGTTCATTATCGTCTCCTGGGCATGGTCGGATGACGGTACCCTTCCTCACCTTCATAGCATGTTGATTAGTTGGTAATTAATTTAATTCTGTTGTTTTCTTTGTCTCCTGTGCACGGTTTGGTGATGGAATCCATTTTAATTCATATACTTTTCATCTCTTTAAAACTATATCAAGTAAGTTCAGTTTAATTTCCATGGTTAAATTCTTCAACTGGATGAAGATGAACTCTAAGCCCAGTTGAGTTTCTGATGCAGGCATACGACCTCCCTGATCTCTACAAGTGGATCCTCTGAATCTCTAGTTTCCTATTTCTAAATTTTTCTAAAGTTTTAGATTAATATTTCACAATTATTCCCTAAATTTCATTCGATTTATCTTAAATCTTAGTCTAGTTCTAGTTCTATTTAATTTCAGATAATGTATAGGTTTTAGTCCCTTGGGATTCGACCTCGGTCTTACTGAGTTTATTACTACATCACAAACCTGCACTTGGGGAGTGAACAACTATACTGGTATGTGGACTAGTTGAGGATTGACATGTTTGCATTGCATCCCTAGCATATGACATTCGACCACATATGTCTTGTATTGCATAGCCTGAGTATGGCTAATAACATTCATGGTAACAGACTTAGGACTGGTCGAGAAATTTTTCGACTGGTTGAGCTAGTGCTAGAACTAGTCGAACATAGTTCAAGACTACTCGAGAAATAGTCTATGCACTTATAAAATGATCCAATTTAATTATGTATTCAAAATGACCTACCCATGGTCAATTTAGGGTCATTTATACTTTATACATAATGTATGAACGTTGAAACTTCTTTTCCTTCAGTTGATAGATGATTTTTGAAGTTCACAAAGCTGAAGATCTTGACATATATAGAAGCTTGAACTTGAGACCTATTGAAGCTTGAATTTGACTAACATTGAAGCTTGAGCTTGAGGTTCAAAGTATAAGAACTTTTTCTTGACTTGAAGTTTGAACTATGAATCTTAAAACATTAAATTCACACTTGATGTTGTAATCGAACATGAACATGTAATCTTGTATTTGAAGTAAAGACTATTGTCTTTGTACTGTCTTGAATATATTGATGCGCTACACAAAACACAGATTCCAAGATATTTTGACACTATAAAATTTGACAATTTTAAGAGCTAGAAACTATAACACTTATAACTTTAGCCAACCAACCCTACTATGTTGAGTTGTCTACTCCGGATTTGTGAGATTCCATCGAATCAACGGTCAAAAGTCTCTTTTATTTTCATTTTTTTACTATAAGTAATAAGTTTTAATTCAAGTATAACTTTTGATCCTTTGAGTTGTGGGAGTTGTTGCTAACACGAAAAGAGCTTAGAAAGTTAGGAGAATAATGTGGTTAGGTCAAATTAGTATTTTTGGCCAAAAACCATAAAGTCTAGTAGGAATGGAAATTGTCTATAAATAGTAAGTTTAGTATTTATAACTAGTCATGTTTTTAGGGAGTTTGAGTTTTAAACTTTGTTCTAGGTATGAGCTCATTATTTAAAGGATTGTAATTTCAATTTTTTTCATCAATCAATTTATTTTGAATTTTTAAAAATTAATTTTATTTTTATCCTCCGTTAATTCAAGGAAGCTTTGTGAGGAGTCCAGAGAGCTCCTTAGATTCAGAGTAGTTATTTCCCGAGGAAGACGGTGATCGACCTCCTCACATCCTTCTCTACATCAACTAATCCATCTTATATATATCCTCAAAGTGAGATCATTCTAACTTGACAGGTGAGTGCTTTGAATGCCAGATATTTGTTAGCATCTGCTATTGAGGTACGAATAGAATCCAAGAACAATATATATTAAGCAATGGCTTGACCCTGCGACCTCAAAAGACCAATCATGCGGTGACTCAACCAGAAACTTGACTGAGTTAACTCGCTGACTGGGTTGACTCAATGTGACTCAAAAATAAGTACAGATGGATGTGTAGGTATGGCACACCTGATAAATGGACCTATTAGCTTGGCAAATGCACCCGGCTTAGGTTTTGCATGCATGGCCCGATCAACTTTTGGGTCAGGCTGGGGCTTTGGTGATTTTGCCTGACCATTCGGAGCCTACGTGTTATGAATGTAATTGTACTTGAACTCTCCAAATAATGGGTCCCACTTTAAATGTATTATTATATGGCAATATTTTTAGCAGAATGATTGAAGCTGTTGATATTATGGGCACTGTTGTCAATATGATGCGTTCCAAAGATTTCCCATGTGGGAACATATCCTAATCTTTCAATAGGTGGCAACAAATTAATGATCATGAAGATAAATACAGCAAGAAATCGTTCTCAACCAAGAGAGCGCGAAAATGTAGTTTAATCCAGATCCTATATATATATAGTGAATGGGACATTTTGAGTGAGGCCTATCGTATAGGGGTGCTCATTTGATGGGCCTGCCATTTGTGGGACATGTTCCAAGTGTTCAACTGATGTGTTGATCATAATAGGCTAATGCCAGATAAACCCCCAGAATGGTCAGGATAATCTAACTAATTTGATTTTTGGGCCATGAATATCGGAACATGCTAGAATCTGATCCATTTCTTGCGTACACTGGGCACATGCCCCCATACAAAATTGATTTGAACTGTCCACTTCGTTGGTGATCTTAACCTTTGATTTTAGAGATAAATGCGAGCCCATAAAAAATTTCTTTCTGTGTTCTAAATTTGTCTCCAGATAGTGGTGGTCCAAATCATCCATTCAGCGTAAGCCCTGCCTGGCATAGAGTTCACAGCATGAACAGCTGTAATCAGTGGGCCACTTAGCATGTAAACTCCAAAGGGTTTGAGGCTACATCCTAAGTGGGCGACCAAAGCAAAACATCTCTTTGGTCCAGAGTTAACTAGAAATTTAATCTAAAAATTTACTTTATTTTCATTAAAAAAAAAACTAAGTTCTCTATTTTGGCTCTGCCTCGGATTGCCTATGGTTCAAAAACCAAAATAATACCAAAATCCAATCCTTGGACCAGGTACCTGTGTATTTTTGTGCCCATTTGAGTTTGCATAGGTGGAACATGGGGTTAGGTGATATGAAGATTCTGAACCATTGATCTGACATGGTCCACCTAGCCATTTCCTATAAACCACCAAAGAGAAATTACATGACTTTCCTCTCTTGAACACGGATGGTTGTAATTTTCTTAAACTTGATTCCTGTGTCCATCAATTGAAAGGTTAGAATTGTCACCAACAAGTGGGAAACCAATTCAGTTATCAGATGTAGCCCACCATGACCAAAAACCCAACGGATTAGAAGATTTTAGGCATCCATCTTTGGGCTACTTTGTCATTGATTGTGAACTGTTTATTCCCATCTTTTTTTCAGCATTCATTCCCACCAAGTGAATCCCACATCGAAAAGACACTGGGTCTAATAAACATTTATATCTTTTCAGCTGCACTTATGAAATAGTGAAATTCATAATGTACAACGTACATTATAAATTTCACTTTTTTTCCATTCTAATTTCGTCGATAATAATATAACCATACGATCCGAGAGTGATTAATGGCCACGATCACTTCTCATCGGAGAGTGATTAATGGCCAAGATCACTTCTCATCTCTGGTTAGATCAAGGCTGCAGATGATCATTCTCAATTGGTATAATCCCGCTTGGATTTTCGTGCAATTGTCTGACAGACTTCCTTGCACATCCTTTTATGTAATTTTTTTAGACCACTCACAAGTGGCTTGATGAGGGCCCACCTAACCTTTAGGTGTACCACAAAATAACTTTTACTTTTAAACATAGATTATGTCTACCAATCCACCGGGAAAAGAGCATCAAAATCTCCTTGAGGTGTTCTTTGATTTTCTTTGACAATCAGCATACACACACACCGAAATTTCATGTTAGCTATGGAAGCAGTTCCAATTCAACAGCCGGAATGGTGATATCCACTGCATACGTGACACATCCAAAATAAGATTTATTAGATTATCTCACATAAATGGTCATGCATTTGTTAAAATTGTAATGTTGATTAGTTTCATTTTAACTGTGCATTGACGTTCATAGATGGGATTGAAGGTTCAGTTGATTTTCAGCTTATAACTCATATATAAGATGAAATCCATTATTTTCATGGTTTAACTTGAGGTACCACTATGTCTTGATAGTCAATTTATGAGAACATGCATAGGGAATTATCATACACTTGCATTGCAGAGTGTCAAAGTTCTTTTACTCAACATTTCTGCAACTTTGGTGGAACATATGAGGTGTCAGTCTCATGCCCCCACTTTGGCCTGGCGCAAAAATCTTGCTAGCTCATTTAGGACGTTACTAACAGAAGAAAAGTTGGCAATTTAATTCATCATCTAGATTCTGATCCAACCATGAAAATGGGATGCCCCCACATTTTCACGAGGGAACAGTCTTGCTGAACAGGGGAGATCACATACAAATATCATGATAGACCCTCTCACCAACTAGTTGTGTGTGAGCATTTCTCGTTTAATTATGTTAAATTAAAGTATTGCATAAGTTCATCAAACAAGGTGAACGTGAATCATGATTTAGAGAAATTGAAAAATAAAATTATTGCAACAAGCTAATGTGAGTCGATTGGAATAATATTATAAATTATGGATTTTGTTAACCACACGTGTGCAATAAAGCTCATGGGCAAGCCTTATGTAGAGCGGGTTGTAAACACTTTCATGACAAAGGTGGATGAGAGCAGGCCCGATTAAAGGAGAAATGATCCGGATCATTAGAACCTTACAATAGTCATATCTTGCAAACTGGGATGCGTTTATTGCCGTATCATATATGATTTTGGAGTAGGACAAGCTATTGTAGCCAACCAACCTTGCTATCCCTGGTTGCCCACTCCAGATCTGCGAGATTCCATCAGAATGACGGTCAAGAGTCTCTTTTATTTTCATTTTTACTATAAATAGTAAGCTTTAGTATAACTTTTGATCCTTTGAGTTGTAGGAGTGACCAACATGAAAAGGGCTAAAAAAAGTTAATAGAATAAGGTGGTTAGGCCAAATTAGACAATATTTTTGGCCAAAAACCATGAAGTCTAGTAGAAATGGACGCGTCTATAAATAGTAAGTCATGCTTTTAGGGAGTTAATTTCTCTAACTACTTTATATTTACAATACAAATATTGACAAATATATATCCACAGGAATGAAAAGGATTTTCAATGATTTTCGAATTCTCAAATATATATCCACTGATTGCATGCTTATTTGGCAAACAACATATTTATCTGTCAAAAAGTAGAAAAGCAGTTGGTTTCCAAAATCATAAGTACTTATCCCTTAAGTTTGTTTGGTCCTACTCACATACACCGTCCATCGTGTGGGGCTAACCATTGATGTGGAGAGTTCATTGTGTGTGGGCTCCACCTTTGATGTGGGTTGTCCATGAAGTAGGGCTCACCTTAGAGGTGGGCCTTTCATCATTAGGGGACAACCTTTAATGTTAACCGTTCATTATGTAGGTTCCACCTTTGATGTTGCACACCTTTAATGTCTACCGCCCATCATCTGGAGCCTACCTTTGATGTGGACCGTCCATCATGTGGTCCGCACCTCCGATGTAGCCGAACATTATGCAGGGTCCGCCATGGATATGAGCCACTCATCATTGGGGTTGACCTTTGATGTGGACCCTTCATCATGTGGGGCTCACCTTGATGTGGATCATCCATCACATGGGGCTCACCATTATTAACTATGTGGAGCCCACCTTTGATGTAGATTGTCCATCATGTGGGCCCCACCTTCAATGTGGGTTGCCCATCATGTGGGGCTCACCTTGGATGTGGACCATTCATCATAAGGGGTTGAACTTTGATGTGTCCTTCATGTCGGGCCACCTTGATGTGGGCCATCCATCATATGGGCCGTAGCTTCAATGTCCATTGCCCACCATGTGGAGCTCAACTTTGACGTGGACAATCCATTGTGTGGGCCCCACCTTTGAGGTGGGCCGTCCATCGTACCTACTTATTTTGGATTTGAGTTATTTCTTGTTAGGAGCCGACCTTTGATGTGGAACCATCCATTTGGTGGGCTTTGTGTTAGATTGGCATGGTTCAGAAACCAAAATAATGACCACAATCCTATCCTTGGGCCACGGTACTTGTGTATTATGGTATGATTTTGAGTTCATACGAGGTGGAACATGTTGGAACTAGGGGTGTACATTGAGTTGAACTGAGTTGAGCTCGCCTCAACTCGACTCAGCTCGACTCGGTCCTCGAACCTGATTGGCTAGTTCGGCTCTGTTCGGTCAGCAGCTTGGGCCAGTTTGAGCCAGGATCGAGCTGAGTTCGCCATTGCAGCATTTTCACAAACACCTAGACTGCACCTTCAAAATCTCAATGTATTTGAGATAGCAACAATGGTTTTATAGGTATTTTATCAAACACCTTTTAAGCAACATAAAAATCAAGAAAAAAGGGTGTTGGTTTCATATACATACCTTCCTTGCCACTAGCCACACTTCTTTGAGTAATTTCATCAAACATGGTGAGCAACATCAATATCAAAGTAACCGAGTCACCAAATTGGTTCGATGTGAGTTCGATTCGAGATGGGTTCGATCCGAACCGAGTTGAGCTAGGGCTAGCTTGAACTCCACTCGAACCCATCGAGCTCAAAAAAATCAGCTCAACTTGGCTCGAAGCAAGTCAAATCGAACTTTTTCAAGTCGAGTCGAGCAAGCTAACCAAGCTAGCTCGGTTCGTGTACACCTCTAGTTGGAACTTTGATATGACTTGGGCCACCTTTCCATAAATAATCAAAGGGAAATAATCATAAACACCTAACTTTTGGAATCCTCTCTTGAGTATGTATGGTAGGTTGTAAGTTTCCGGAACTTTGTTTCATGTACATGAATTAAAGGGTTAGGATTATCATCAACAAGTGAGAAACCCAATTCACTTATTGAACCCACCATTTATTATTAGAAGATCTTTCGCATCCATTTGGGTTACCTTTGTCCTTTTTCATGAACGGTGTTCTATCTTTTGTCAACCATCATTTCCACTTAGAGAATCCCACATCGGAAGGATGAAGGGTTTCATAGGCCAGTATATATTCTAAGCTATGCTTGCAGAGTTGCAAATTTTGTAGAGTATCAGGTAGTATAATCTATAAAAGTTGTTTTGTTTACCTTAAGTTTTGGTGTCATTTTTTGACATACATTTCAGGTTTTTTTTTTTTTTTGTGAAATTTTATTTATTTTTTAAATTTTTTTTTTTTGTCAAGTTTGGCTGATGAGCTTATGCTTGCACTGAGCAAGATTAATGGTTGAGATTTATTGTGATCTCAAATGGTGCGGTTGTCTAAAAGACTTCTCACACGTCTTTTTAGTTTTTTTAAAAAAACATTTTTTTTTCAAGGTTAGCTAGAAGTGTCCCGATGAGGGCCCACCTAACCTCTAGGTGTACCACAAATATAACTTTTCTTTTTAACCCTAATCATGTCCCCCAATCTGCTTTTAAGATCATAATTTGAGTGCAAAATTTGAGTTGTGAGTTGTTATTCATGCATTGTGTGGCACACCATTCATACAGTATGGTTTGGGGAACATGCATACACATGTACAACTTCCACTTTCAAGCGCATGGACTACAATGTGAGAGAGAGTATAAAAAACTTCTTGATGTAGAGCAGGTCGCGGACACTTTCATGTCCAAGATGGACAAGAGAAGGCCCAATTAAAGGTAGAAGTGATCTGGACTTTCAGAACCTTAAAATAGGCGTATCTCGCAAACCGGAATGAGTTATTTAATATACCATATATGATTTTGGGATAGTAGAAGCTACTTTAGCCACCTTAAAATAGGCGTATCTCGCAAACCAGAATGAGTTATTTAATGTATCATATATGATTTTGGGGTAGCAGAAGCTACTTCAGCCAACCAACCCTAATATATTGGGTTGCCCATGCTGAATTTGTGAGATTCAAGTGGGATGTGGGGATTTTATCAATTTTTGGGATGAACCTTAGACCTCAACCTAACTAACTTTTTGGGCTTGGGCCTGATGTACGTGTTTGGCCACAACTGGGTTGGATTGCGTTTGTCTAAAGTATCATGCTGGGCCTAGGCCTAGCCTAGCCATTAACCTGGCCCATTCCAAACCTTTTAAAAATTTTTTAATACATGCACTCGCCACACACCCATGCACGCCATAATGGGATTTCACCACCTATGGGTTTCGAACCCAAGACCTCGTGTTGAAACTCCGATGGCCCTAAGTGTTATGCATGTAATTGAAATTAAACTGTCCAAATAATGGTTCCAGTTTAAATGTAATATATATATATATATATATATATATATATATATATATATATATATATATATATATATATATATATATATATATGAGTAACAGTCTCTTGCGAACCATCCCGCACGATACCTTGTTGTGGTCCAATTCCCACAGCAAGAGACCCTTGTATTGGCGCACATCGACTAGCTAATGTTGAATTTGTGGCCCCACTATGATATATGTTTTGTATCCACGCCATCCATCCATATGGAGAGATCATTTTAGGGTGAAATCCAATGAATGAGTGACATTCAAAGCTCCAGTGGACCCCACCACAGAAAACAGTGGGGAGAGTGACGCCCTTGTTAAAAACTTCTAAAAGCCATAAAAAGTTTTCCATTAAGATTATATTTATATTATCCCTTCTTTAAAAATGGATGAACAGAGTGGATGAAACACATACATCATGGTGGAGCCCATAGAGCACTGACTACCAACAATGTACAGGAAATCAGATTGCATAGTGAGTTACTCATGATGCTCTTATTGTACCACGTAAACAATGTTGGGCCATGTTGAATGTATGTGGTCTATCTAGACTATCCATCCGTTATTCCATCTAATTTAAGGGGTTGAGCTCAAAATTGATGCATATCCAAAGATCAAGTGGATCATACCACTAAACACAGTGGGGATACTGATTTCCACAGTTGAAACCTTTCTAAGTGCCATAGTGATGTTTATTTTTCATCCAACCTGTTCATAAGATCATACAGACATGGATGAAGGGAAAAATCAAATATAAGCTTGATCCAAAACTTCTGTGGCCTTCCAAGTATCTTTCAATGGTAGACATTCAATTCAATTGTTTCCTATTGTTTGGTCCATTTGAACATTGGATACACCTCAATTTTGGGTTTAAGTATTAAAATTATGGGTTAAAATGTATGAACAGAGTGGATAAAATAAATAAACTACGGTGGACCTCACAGAGTTTACTCATTACGCTAAGCTTAGTGAGTTACCCCGCAATCGGCTTCCTAACACGGGACTTCACTCTATAGAAGTGACGTCACCAAGCTCTGTGGACCCCACTATGATGTATGGGTTGTATCCACAACATCCATCCATTTGGAGATATTATTTTAAGCCATGAACCAGAGAATGAGGCAGATCCAAAGCTTTAGTGGGCCCCACCACAAAAAAACAGTGGGAAGATTGATGCCCACTGTTGAAACCTTTCCAAGGCCCCCCATGATGTTTTTTTGTTCTTTTTTCAAAATCCAACCTGTTCAAAAGTTAACAAAGACATTAAAGAAGGGAAAATATAAATATAGGCTTTACCGAAAACTTTTTATAGACTTTAGAAGTTTTTAACGGTGGCATCACTGTCCCCACTATTTTCTGTAGTGGGGTCCATTGGAGCTTTGGATGTCACTCATTCTTTGGATTTCATCCTAAAATGATCTCTTCAGATGGATGGATGGTGTGGATACAAAACACATATCATGGTGGGGCCACAAATTCAATAGCAGCGTGCACACACAAGGGTCTCTTGCTGTGTGAATTGGACCGCACTATATATATCCTGCAGTATGGTTTCGCAAGAGGTTATTACTATATATATATATATATATATATATATATATATATATATATATATATATATATATATATATATATATATATATATATATATATATATGCTTCTTTTTTAAAAGCAGAATGCTTGAAGAAGTTGATACTACGGGCACTGCTGTCAATATCTTTTGTGCCAAAGATCTCCCATGTGGAAATATATCCTATATCTGGCCAAAACATTGATGGTCATGAAAGAAAATACAGCAAGAGATCACTTTCAACCAAGAGAAGGCAAAAATGTAGTTTAATTTGGATCCTTCAATTTGGGGAGTTCGACCCTTGATCTGAATCTCGCAAATTCAGTCTGGACAACCCGGTATAGCGGGGTTGGGTGGCTAAAGTATCTCGTCCTACCTCAAAATCATGTTTGCTACCTCTGTAAGTCATTACGGTTTGCGAGATACGTCTGTTGTAAGTTCTGAAGGTCTGGATCACTTCTGTCGTCGATCGAGCCTTTTCTGATCCATCTTGGCCATGAAAGTGTCCACGATCCGCTCTACATCACTTGTGCAAACCAAAAAGCTGAATTTGTACCAGATCAGGGTGCTCTTTTGATGGGCCGGCTATGTATGGGACATGTTCCATGTATTCAACTGATGATGTGATGATCCTAATAGGCTAATGCTAGACAAACTCCCGAATGGCCAAGATAATCTAAGCGATTGGATTTTTATGCCATGGCCCATTGATATTGGGAAATGCTAGAATCTGATCCGGTTCTTGTGTGTGCGGGCCCCATGAAAATTTGCAAGTAATGATGTGTAATCTAGCCTTCTCTTTGTTTCTGTCCCTACCAACAGTAGTCGACATGCTGAAGGTGGTCCAATGATTTGAACTATCCACTTTTATGGTGATCCTAACCTTTGATTTTAGAGCTAAAAGCCAGAAGCCAAAAAGTTTCTTTCAATGCCTTAAATTCACCTTTCGATAGTAAATGATGTCAGAGAAAAGAGTCGATGGAAGGTCAGAATTATCCATTTAGTGGGCTCCACTGGAGCTGTTCATGAACCGAGTTAGTTTGGTTAACTCGCTTGACTCAACTTGGAAAAGCTCGATTTGACTCAGCTCAAAATTAGGTTCAAGCTACGTCGAGCTGATTTTTTGAGCTCGAATGTCCGAGCTAGACCAAGCTTGACTCGACTGGGCTAGGAACTTGACTCGAACTTGACTTGGTTTGAAATGATTCAACTCGGATTGGGTTGACTTAACATAAATATTTAAATAAATTATATATTAGATATATTAAAAACCCTACATCTTGACTGGGCTACCAAGGCAAAACATATCTTTGGTCCAAACTTACTAGAAATTTAATCTCAAAATTTACTTTATTTTCATTAAAAAAAAAAAAATCCTAAGTTTTCTATTGTGGCTCTGCCTTGGATTGCCTATGGTTCAAAAACCAAAATAATACCAAAATCCAATCCTTGGACCAGGTACCTGTGTATTTTCGTGCCCATTTGAGTTTGTTTAGATGATATGAAGATTTTGAACCATTGATTTGACATGTTCCACCTACCCATTTCCTATAAACCACCAAATATAAATTACATGACTTTCCTCTCTTGAGCATGGATGGTTGTAATTTTCTTAAACTTGGTTCCTGTGTCCGTCAATTGAGAGTTTAGAATTGTCACCAACAAGTTGGAAACCCATTCAGTTATCAGATGTGGCCCGCCATGACCAAAAACCCAACAGATTAGAAGATTTTAGGCATCCATCTTTGGGCTACTTTGCCATTGATTGTGAACTATTTAATCCCATCTTTTTTTCAGCATTCATTCCCACCAAGTGAATCCCACGTCAAAAAGACACCGGGTATAATAAACATTTATATCTTTTACGCTACACTTATGAAGTAGCGAAATTCATAGTGTAGCGGAATTCATAGTGTATGTTCTACACTATGAATTTCACTTTTTGTCCATTCTGATTTCGTGGATAAGATTATAACCATACGATTAGAGAGTGATTAATGGCTGAGATCTCCTTTTAGATCAAGGCTGCGGATGATCATTCTTAGTTGGTATAATTTGCTTGGATTCTCCTGGAATTGTCTGACAGATCACTTTCCTGCACATCCTTTTTATGTGATTTTTTTAGCCCACTCACTAGTGGCTTGATGAGGGCCCACCTAACCTTTAGGTGTACCAGAAAATAACTTTTCGTTTTAAACATAAATTATGTCCACCAATCCACTGGGAAAAGAGTATCTAAAGCTCCTTGGTGTGTCTTTGATTTTCTTTGACAATCGGCACACACGCACACATAAATTCCTTGTGGGCTATGGAAGAAGTTCCAATTCATCTTCCGAAATAGTGAGATCCACTGCATGTGTCACATATCCAAAATGAGATTTATTAGATTATCTCACATAAATGGTAATGCATTTGTGGCAGACTGAGTGGAGATACCTCGATTCAACACTTGAGGTCTTGGTATCGATCCCTAGTGGGGGTGGCTAACATAGAGTGTGTGCACTGACATTGGTGGGTTAGCTTGTAGGGATGGCTAACATAGAGTGTGTGCACTGACATTGGTGGGATACTGACAAGCTAACCCCCCCCCCCCCCCCCCACATTGGTGGGATACTGACAAGCTAACCCCCCCCCCCCCCAACAAAAAAAAAAATCGATCCCTAGTGGGGGTGGCTAACATAGAGTGTGTGCACTGACATTGGTGGGATACTGACAAGCTAACCCCACCCCCCCCCCCCCCCCCCCCCCCCAACAAAAAAAAAAATGATCATGCATTTGTTGAAATTGTACTGTTGATTAGTTTCATTTTAACCGTCCATTGATGTTCATTTAGGACGTTACTACATGGGTTTCTGATAGTTAGATCAAGCTGATTTTTGGGCATCCCATTTTCATGATGGAACGGTCTTGCGGAACATGGGAGATCACATACAAATATCATGGTAGGCCCCACTCACCAATTAGTTGTGTGTGAGCATTTCTGGTTTAAATATATTAAATTAAAGCATTGGATAAGTTCATCAAACAAGGTGAACTTGAATCTCATGATTTAGACAAATTAAAAAATGAAATTATTACAGCAAGCTAATGTGAGCCGATTGGAATACTATTATAAATTATGGGTTTTGCTAAGCCCACATGTGTGTACAATAAAGCTCATGCGCACGCTTGATGTAAAGCAGATTGCAGACATTTTCATGGCAAAGATGGACCAGAGAAGGCTCAATCAGAGGCGGAATTGATCCAGACAGTCAAAACCTTATCGTCGTATCTCGCAAACTGTGATGAGTTTTTCGACATATCATATATGATTTTGGGTAGGAGAAGCTACTTTAGCCAACCAACCCTACAGTGCTTGGTTGCCCACTTCGGATTTACTAGATTCCATTAGATCGACGGTCAAAAGTCTATTTTATTTTCATTTTTACTATAAATAGTAAGTTTTATTTTGAGTATAACTTTTGATCCTTTTAGTTGCAGGAGTCATGAACAACATGAAAAGAACTTAGAAAAGTTAGCAAAATAATGTGATTAGGTTAAATTAGACACTTACTATTTTGGCCAAAAACCATAAAGTCTGGTAGGATTGGAAACCGTCTATAAATAGTTAGCTTAGAATTTACAATAAGTCACGTTTTAGGGAGTTTGAGTCTAAAAATTTGTCATAGGTATTTCCTCATAATATATATTTCTATCATCAATCAATTTATTTTAAAATTTTTTAATTTTTTTCTATTTTTATCCCTCGTGAATTCGAAGAAGCTTTGTCAAGAGTCTAAAGAGCTCCGTGGATTCCGAGTTGGTATTCTCCGTGGAAGACCATCATTGACCTCATAACTTCCTTTCCTGTGTCAAATAATCCATATCATATATCCCCTTAAAGTGAGATCATTCTAACTTGTCATGTGAGTGCTTTGAATGCCAAATATTTGTTATCAGCTGCTATTGAGGTACGACTGGAATCCAAGAACAATCTATATTAGCTAATGGCTTGACCCTGCGACCTTCTCAGAAGACCAATCATGAGGTTACTCAACCAGAAACTTGACTAAGTTTACTCGCTGACTGGATTGATTCAACGTGACACAAAAATAAGCACGGATGGAAGTGTAGGTGTGGGACACCTGATAAATGGACCCATTAGCTCGGAGAAGGCACTGGGCTTAGTTCTCGCAAGCATGGCCCGATCAACTTTTGGGTCAGGCTTGAGCTTTGGTAATTTTGCCAGATCATTCGGAGCCCCATGTGTTATGAATGTAATTGAACTTAAACTTTCCAAATAATGGGTCCCACTTTAAATGTATTATTAGATGGTAATATTTTCTAGTAGAATGATTGAAGCTGTTGATATTACGGGCACTACTGTCAATATGATGCGCGCCAAAGATCTCCCACGTGGCAATATATCCTAATCTTTCAATAGGCGGCCAAAGAGAACGCTAAAAAATATAGTTTAATCCAGATTATTCAATTTGGACACACACACACACACACACACACACACACACACACACACATATATATATATATATATATATATATATATATATATATATATATATATATATAGGAAAAGGTACTATGCGCTCGACCTCATGAGTCCGTCCCATTAGGTCGAGCTGTGTGGGTCCCATCGTGATACATTTCGAACATCTACCCCATCAGTCAGATGCGCCATTCCATCATGGGCCTAGGTCTCAAAAATCAAGTCAATCTGTGACTTTTGTGGGCCACACCACATACAGAAGTGGAGAGGGGCCATGCACCATTAAAACATTCATAATCATTTTTGGGGCCCACAAAGGATGTGTTTTGCAAATCCAGCCCATCCATTATGTGTGTCCCACTTTTATGAGGGTTCAGACCAAGTTTCAGCAGCATTCAAAACTCAGGTGGGCCCCACCAAGTGCTTTTATATGTTTTAATGGTGTTTTACATGATTTTAGATGGTATGGCCCACTTGAGTTCCGTATACGGCTGATTTTTGGGATATCTCATAATTTAAAGGGTACCCATCAAATGCACAGTGTTAGTGGTTGACACGCATCACGGTGGGTCCCACACAGCTCGACCCCACGGGAGCTTATCATAAGGTCTAGCGCATAGTATATATATATATATGGAAATGGCTAAAAATTTTGGAGAGGTTTTTAGCAATGGAATGAGGGGTAGGTCGGCTACACCCAGAAGAGGGAGGGTCAGAGCTACACTGCGTCATCCCTCCCCTAGAAGTTCACTAGTCACTCTTACCTCTGCACCAGCCCCCTCCGCATCCAGATCTAGCTTCTCTCTCTTTGTTGGAAATGTTCCTTTCGACTATTCTAAAGATGATTTATGGCGCATCTTCATAGGGAAAGCGCTCTCAACAAAGAGAGGAGAGAGAAAAAATCCCTCTTCGTCGGCAAATGGGAAGATGCAGAACTTGAGAGAAGGGGCAAAATCCCTCTTCGTCGGCAACCTACCCTTCTCCTTGTCCTCTCCTAATCTTCTTAAAATTTTCTAGAGATATGGTAGGATAGCGGATGTCTACCTCCCCCATTTCCCCAGAACAAGTAGATCTCGAGGGTATGCCTTTGTTCGATTCTTCTACGAGGATGACGCTCGAGCGGCTAAGGGGGTCCTTGATGGGAAGTGGATTAATGGCAAGATTGTCTCTATCCAAGACGTTCGCCCCATTCAACCCCCTCATACTCAAGCCTTCAAAGAGGCTAAGACGGAGCCCGCCCGCCCTGAGCAATCAGTCCTCCGCGACAGTTTTCCAAGTATTCAACAAGGTCGGCCCAAGAGAGGTTGGGAGGCTCAATCAGAGGGTCAGGCTACAACTCTCCATCCTCTGGGGGTGATAGTGGCAGACCTATCGGATGCTTCTAGGAAACTCAGAGTTCTAGATCTGGGGCTGGTGGTGTCCTTAGGTGAGAAGTATGTATCCATCCTTCATCTCATCGACGACTTTAGGGACTCCAGATTTCGGGCTTCTAGCATAGATGTGACGAGGATCTCGGATTCTAGCTTCATCATTTTATTCAAATCCAAATCAGAACTAAAGGATTTTGCAGAGGATCATCCTTTCTGGCAGGAGCTTGGGCGTACCAACGTCACCCTGTGGTCCTCGGATATTTACCCAACCTGGGAAGAGGTTTGGATCCGGTTCTATGGGATACCGGCCCACACTTGGTTTGAATTAGTGCATAGAGATCTCGGCTCCACTTACAGACAAGTCTTGTAGATTGATACGATCTCTAAATATGGGATTTTCCAAAAGTTTGCTAGAGTGAAGGTGAGGAAGATGATTGGCTCCTTTAGCAAGTTGCCCTAACACCTCCTAGTTTCAGGAAGAATTCACAGGATTTGGGCCCACACGGAAGAAAACTCCTAGCCAGTACCTGCATCCAGACCCATCCTTAGCAGGTAGAGATAGAGGATAGCCCCAGAATCCACAAAGGACTGGGTCTCCAAAACATTTCCCAGGAAAAGTCCTTTGGTAGTTAATCGCTTGACAGGTGTTTGTGAAAATGTCCAGCCTAATGCTTCTGTCCTGTAAGACCCGTATCCTAATCCGCACTATTCCGTTGATTCCCGCGATCCTTCTCGTCAAATTCTGGCAATCCGCGACTTATAGTTGACGTTGCGCACGACCGTAAGTCGTATCCTATTCATTTGAGCCGGCTTAATCCGAGACTTGTATCATTGCGACCGCACTGTCGCTGCGGTTCCAACGCCGCAACTCACGCACTGATCCGATACCCAGACGATGAGATACGGGCCCACGTTCAGTTCGAGCAAAAACACCGCGCGTTGCAAATCCCAAGGAATCTCTATAATATGTCCCATCAATCAATCCCATCAATCACCTCTCATGTCAAGTACACCCACCCATGCTTCCTTTCTCCATAAGTCAAGCAACCACCTAAGTCAACTAACCTCTCACTTCACCCATCACTCACCTCACCCATCACTCACCTCACATCACTCCATCTCTCTACATCTCATCTCTCCCTCTCTCTCTCTTTTCTCACACCAAACCCATGCAACCAAGAGAGCCTCCCACGTCCAAGGCTCCCTATGAGAGAGGTGTGATTTTGGTGGCCCACTTTCCACTCCCAAATCTCCCATCCGAGCCATCTATTGCCCATCTCTACCATCAAAGTGAAGCTTTAGGAGACCGGCATCTCAACAGACCAAGAAGATCAAGTGGTGGGTGTTTCCTTAGACTACTTTTTATGTTTTTAAGATGGGCCAAGTGAGGACAACCGATCAATGATTTGGATCTCACTTGGGACCCTAAGATGTGGCCAATGGCTCATCTTGATCATCAAGATCATTCCATGATGGGGCCATTCTCCATGGACCCCATCATGATGTTTACTTTCCTTGTATTGAGGAGGTCATCTAGACCGTCCATTTCTAGTGGAGTGGGATCTCCACCGTTGATCTTTTGTTGACGGTCCATATGCAAGGGGACCTTTGATGTATGATTGGATGATTGAAACGGAGGGCCCATAGTGCCGGGGTCCCTCCATCACGCGTGTCTCACTCTATTTCTCTCCCCCTCTCTTTCCATTTACTTCCTTGTATGTGATGAAATGGCCGTATGGCCCACTTAGATGGACCCCACCTTGAAGTAAGTATTTTATCCAAGTCATCCATGAGTGGGCCCACCTTATATGCATCGTACCCAAACCACCTACTATGTGGTGTCCCACCTAGGCAAGGCCCACTTAAAATTTATTTTAGCCCCAAAAGAGTCCAGTGACGTCTGGACGTCACTGGAATGAAAACACAAATATTGGCTTGTTTAAAGCCTTTGGGAGGGGCCACTGGTATAGGCCCCACCTTGATGTATGTTTCTAATCCATGCCGTTCATCCTCTTTTCCGACTCATTTTAGGCGTTGAGCCGAAAAATGGTGGCAATCCGATATTCAGGCGAGCCATAGCTTAGCAAACATCGTCCTTATCGTTAAAAGTTGGCTACGGCCCACCTTGAGTCAAAAAAATACTGTGTATTAGACTCATTTGGTTTGTATTAAGCCATGCAATCCAATGGCTGGAGTGGATCCATCACACGTGGGCCCCACACCTAAAAAACTACAAAAAGCTATAATTTCAAAAAAAAAATAAAACATAGTTTTGAGGCAGCAGAGGCTGCTGCCTCTGCTCACGTCAGACGCCCCCAGCGGGCGGGCGGACAGCGGACGCCAAGGGGGTCCCACGGCCAATGGAGTGGGCCCCACCTTGATGTTTATTCACCATCTGACCTGTTCCCAGGGTGGCCCACTTCCTAAGGCGGGCCCTCCCCAAAAATGAGACACATCCAAAGCTCAGGTGGCCCACACCGTGGGAAACAGTGTGAATTGAATCCTACCATTGAAACCCTTTTTCGGGCCCCACAGAAGTTTTGGATCAAGCTGAGATTTATTTTTTTATCCTCACCCAGGTCTCTGTGACCTTATCAACGGGTTGGATGGATCATAAACATTATGGTGGGCCCCACATGGGACCCACAGTGAGGTACGTGCCTACATCCACCGTCCGCACGGACGGTGGAGCCCATTGAATGTATGTGGTATCCACACCGTCCAGGGGACGGTGTGTGAGTGCGCGCGCGTGTGTGTGTGCAGGTGTGAGTGCGTGTGTGTGTGTGTGTGCAGGTGTGTGAGTGCACGTGTGTGTATGCACGTGTGTGTGTGTATGCGTGTGTGTGTGTGCATAATATTTTTTATATATATGATATTATATATATATATACTGTAGTATATATGTGTGATGGTGGGCCTCCATTGGAACCCACCCCCCACTATGATGCATGCGCTACGTCCATACTGTCCACCTATTTTGAGAGCTCATTTCATGATATGAGCTAAAAAAAAAATATAATAATAAAAAAAAATGAGGCAGATCTATGTTTCAAATGGGCCCACCTTGGTGTGTGTTTAGGGCTCACAATTTACTTAATTATGGTCATTCATTGAGACCTACCTTGGTGCACGTATAAAGCCCATGGGACTAAGCCCATTTGATACATATAAAGCCCATGGGATCAAGCCCATTTGATGTGCATGGGGCACAAATGGAATGACCCATTGGATATATTTAAAGCTCATGTGTGTAGTCCCACTTTGATGTATTTCATGGCCCATGAGTCATGGACCATTGCAATGTACATAAGGCTCCTTGGCGAGGCCCATTAATGTAGTCATTTGAAGAATGTAAGGCTCACGCAATTCGGCCCATTTGATGTATCTATGGCCCATGGATTGAGGCCCAACGGATGTCCTTAGGGTCCATTGCAATGAGTGATTTTTCATGGTTCATGAAATGATATTTATGGCAGGTCGTGCCTAGGAAACAATTTTGGTTTGATGTCCACATTATATGTACGATGTTGGTTAAATGTCCGCATTGTAACTCTCTTTAGGGCCCATTGATAGGTCCATACCTGTTGTTATTCATTGCCTAATAACATGCTTAGAATAATCTCATGACTCATGCCCATACGCATCATATGTATGCTTGATATGAGTAATGACTGATCATAGCATACGCCATTGGACAGACCATTTATGGGGCTCGTTATGTGACTGAGCGCCCCACATGATCGCGCAGTACGCGCTGGATTGCTGCATGTTTTGACAGCGTGATTCATGCATCTCGCATACGTATGACTTGATCACTGCACGCCCTAGCGACATCAGGGCCGTGGCTCCACAGGTACATCATGGATGGCCGTATTGGATACCGGAAATACTTATTCTAGCACTATGGGCACTTAGGATGTCCTTGGGTGAAAGTCCCAGAACCTTTTTGGTACCAGGAGATGCTCCAGCGTCTAGACCGAGTGGATACATGAGCGCCCGAGTGCCGAATACCAGTAGGCAGCGTCTCCCACTGTGTCGTGATCGGTTGGAAGGGGGTGTGGCCTTATCCGCCTGAGTGAGAGGGCTATAAGCTAGGCTAAGTTTGATTAGCTCACAAATGAGTCCGTTATTGACGAGTCGGGTAGGTATTGGCATACTACTGGTCAGGCGGATAGTGAGGTCTTATCCGCTTGCTTGACTGTGCAGTTAGGGAGGTGGCAGTCTCTGCAAGTGTATTAGACCCCGGTGATATCCAGAGAGGAACTGTACTGATATACGTACTTGAGGAGTACCGACTTGCTTGGATTGCATTTCGCATATGACATTCGGCTATATAGGCCTTGCATTGTATCGGTGTGGCCGATGACATTCATATCTCATCGCATAGCTTTGGCATGGTTGATTCTATGGACTTACCACATACTTTCGCATTGTTCTGATACTGTGCACTTGGCATTTGCCTTACGCACACACCTACACCACCCTCTAAGCTTTTGTAAGCTTATGCACGATAGTTGCATGCAGGGAGTGTTGGACGACAGCAGCGCTGAGACAGGAGTGCATATCAGGACCTTTTGGAGCTTTCTGATCACCTTGTATTTCCCTTTCTGCATTGTACTTAAAATTTTGTTATAGTGGATATATGGTGATGTTGTTTTGTGACTTGGTTATGCTTGTGGTTATGCTCCTTTACAAAAAAAAAATTCATTCTGAAAATCCTCCTTGAAGGATCCCAGGATCGGAATCTGGCATTTGCTTGTCAGGAGCCGAGAATGGGGCACTACGGAGGTTGTCGGCACCGGATTCGCCAATCGGGATTCATGTGAATCCGATTTTCGAATTTGGGGCGTGACATGCCCCTCCATCGGCTGCCCTGGATCCCCCTTTCCTCCCCGTCAATTCTCACATTTATAGACCTGATCCCCTCCCTGCCCCACTCCTTCTCATGCAAGATTTATCCACAAGCTCCGTTAGTCCCTCATCAAACCTGCAGCTATGCCTGTTCCAACCCCCTCCCCTCAAGCCCCCCGCTACCTCTGTTGCTCACTCCCCTCCTTCGTTGGGATCTCGAGAATGTGAGCGGGATCGTTCTCCTTCCCAAGAGGTGGGGACCACCCCCCACCCCCCTCCAGCTTGGTCCCTAGCTAGCCTCACCTATCACTCTTCAGCTCTCCCTGTTGAACTGGTTTGTCCTAACTCTCCAGTAGTTCAGGGTTGCAAATGTAGCAGATCGGTTGGAGACCCCCCATAAGCCCGATCCGAGACGGTGACTACGATGAGGAATCTCCTATTGTGGAACCCCTTATCCAGACCCCTTCTCTATCGGCGGCTGATGAGGGAATTTCCATGTCGCACAAAGGCCTCACAGATGGCTGCATTTCAGTCTATAGGAAACTTGACCTTTCAGTCAACCTCTCTCCATATCGCCTAGCTCACAATGACAGGGGCAACTGATGCATCAATTCTTACTCAGATTGTGAGGTGAACAGGAAACTCACAGAGGAGCTCCCATTTCAGACAGTTGACTCCCAGGTCCCAGCCCAGTATGATAATCAGATCCTAGATTAGACAACCTTGCGGCAAGGGAGCCACCTCGTCCTCCAAGCGAACCTGCCATTGATATTAGAGCTCCCCTGAAGGCTGGAAAGAAGGCATTTTTGGATAAGTAGGTACGAAGGTCAGAGCAATGTTCACCCATGAGGAAGAGCAAAATCTCGGGTAAGACCAATCGGGTTGGATCGTCAGGCCATGTGTCTAATGGATAACATCCTAATATGGAATGCCCGTGGCTTGGCCAATCCTGCCAAAATCCGAGCAGCCAACAGAATCATTAGGAGTCACTCCCCTTCGATTGTTGCAATCCTGGAGCCCATGGCAAGAGAAATAAGACGGGTGTCGATTGGCCTGAAGCTTGGTTTTCACTCATCAATCTCCAACGAAGCAGTGGGAGGTAAAATCTAGATCTTCTTCACTAATCTTCTTTCAGTCTCTGTTATAGAAATGTCTAGCCAATTCATCCCAATAGATGTCTGCCAAACTAATCGTCTGGCCAGTTGCAGACTTACGTTTGTGTATGTAAAGTGTTCTGGAATCAGTATGCGAGCTCTTTGGGACTCTATTGCTTCCCTTGCAGCTTCTTCTAATGGTTTGTGGGCAGTTAGTGGGGACTTTAACGCAATTATAAATGCCTCTGAAAGATTAGGCAGTAGGAACTTTGACTCGGCGAGCGCGGGCCTCTTGGATGCTGGGTATATGGGGAATCGGTTCACTTGGTGCAACAACCAAGCCGGGTATTCCAAAGTGTGGGCTAGATTGGATAGAGTACTCTGCAATGGGAATTGGACCAGCTAATTCCCTGATTTTTAGGTGAAAATCCTGTTGAGAAATCAGTCAGATCATGCACCTCTCCTGATCTCATTTCCCAGCCCCATCCCTCTCACCCCTAGGCCTTTCCGTTTTCAATGGATGTGGCTTCTCGATAGCTCCTTTTTTTAGGTGATTCAAGAAGCCTGGATCGAACTGCTATCAGATTAGCCCATGACTAATCTTCTGTTGAAACTCAAAAGAACCAAGCAACGATTGAAGATATGGAACCGAGATGTTTTTGGTAACATCTTCCAGAACATCAAGTCGGCAGAGCAAGAAGTGTGCAAGCTTGAATTGTTGGCCTAATGCCCTGGCACGACCATTAGCACGGTAGCCATCTCCGATGCCAAATTAAAGTTGGCTCATTGGGAACTTGCAGAAGAGATTTTTTGGAAGAAGAAGGCCCATAACTCATGGTTCTCTGAAGGAGATAGAAACGCCAAATTCTTCCACCTTTCTGCCTCAGAAAAAATCAGAAGATTCGAGATCCATAAAATTAGATTAGAGTTAGGGGCCTCCACAATTGACCAAGCCAAAATAAAACAGGAAGCAGTTTCCTTTTTCCAGGCCCTGCTATCGTCAGATTCGGCCCCCTCCTCTTCCGTCTCAGCCCCCTTTCTTTCCTGCATTCCCTTCTTTGTGTCCAAGCCTGACCACTCCCACCTCATGGGCCTCCCGTCCACTGAGGAAGTTAAGCAAGCAGCTTTGTCCCTCCCTATGGATAGTGCGCCCAGTCCTGATGGGATGTAGGGTGTGTTTTTTGCTAGATGCTGGGATATTATGCGGCATGCAATCCACGCAGCCGTGGTCCAATTTTTTTAGGGCAGAACTCTCCCTAGGGCCTTTAACACCACCCTCATCACTCTTGTTCCCAAGTCTTCTGGCCTAAAATCTTCTCGAATTTCTGGCCGATCAGCCTTTGTAATTGTGTCTACTAGATTTTTACCAAGGTGCTGGCCAACAGGCTCAGCTCCCTCCTCCCTAAATTGGTCTCCCAGGAGCAAGGGGCTTTTGTAAGGGGCTGCTCCATCGCAGAGAACATCGCAATCGCCCAAGAAGTCTTTAGAGATATCAACAGGAAGGTCCGGGGTGGTAATCTGGTCCTTAAACTTGATATGGAAAAAACATATGACAGGGTCAATTGGTATTTTCTGAAACTGGTCATGCAAAAATTTAGTTTCGGGGAAAGCTGGGTCAGTTTAGTCGAAGCTTGCTGGAATAACAATTGGTTCTCTGTTCTTGCTAATGGGGAAAGTTGCGAATTTTTCAAATCTACTATATGCTTGTGGCAAGGGGACTCCCGTCTCCCAGCCTTTTCATCCTAGCAGTGAAGGCTTTTGGTAGAGGCTTCTCCCATCTGGTGGAGAATGGGTTGTGCTCTCCTTTCAGATTGAAGGCCGGATGTCTTCAAATATCACATCGTCTATACATCGATGATACAATCCTATTCACCAATGGATCCTAAAGATCCTTGAAGGTCCTCCGTGACTTCCTATCTGCCTACCAACAGGCTTCAGGCTAGCGGGTCAACATGAGGAAGAGCTCTTTCCTCGGTGCCTCCAAGCTTCCTATCAGCTGTATTAGGAGCATCAAGAACATCCTGTGTTTTCGGCACTCTACAGGGGCTTTCACCTATCTGGGGGATCCGATAGCCCAAGGTAGGATCAAGAACAACCTTTTCAACCCTCGTCTAGATAAGCTATCGGCCAAGATTCATGACTGGAACGGTAAGCTCCTCTCCCAAGTTGGGAGATTGACTCTGATCTCCTTAGTCCTCTGTAACATCCCTTTTCACTCTTTGGCCCCTCAGTTATCTCAGCGAAGGTCCTTCACTCCTTAGAAAAGTTATTTGCCAATTTCTTCTGGGGTTGGTGTGAAGGCAAAAGAAAGCTTCACTAGAAAACCTAGTCTTCCATCTCCACACCTAAGGACGAGGGGGGGATTGGGATTAAAAAGTTAAAGGATGTTTTGCAGGCTTTGCACCTGAGAATGGCGTGGGGTATCAAATATGCGCCCTCAGACAGTCTTTGGGCATCATTCATGGCAGAAAAATATGAGCAGTCCTTGTTCGTTCTGCTCCTTCATCCACTCCTCCCCCTCCTACTAGATCGTCTCGCCTTTTTTTCTCCCCTCTAGAAAAAGATGTTGAGTCTCTTCCCCATCTTGGACCAATTTATCTAATGGGAAGTGGGGCAGGGGAGTTGCAATATGTGGAGCAGCAATTGGACTAGTGTAAGACTCATATCCTAGCCCGTATTGTTCCGTAGGCTTCCGCGATCATTCCCGTTGAATTTCGATGACCAGCGACACGTAGACTTCATTTGCGTGCAACCTTAAGTCGCCTCCCGTATTCCAGAGTCGACTCGACCCGAGACTTGTACCCTAGCGACAGCGCTGTTCTCACGGTTCCGATGCCCCGTCTTGCACACCAATTCGATACCCTGGCCAGGAGATATGGGCCCGTGTTCAGGTCGAGGAAAAATGTGACACATTTGCAATCCCAAGAGAATCTCTACAACATGTCTCATCAATCAATCAATCACCTTATGTCAAGTACAAGAGCAACCCCAAAGTCAACTCTTTCCCTCTCTCTCTCTCTTACACACCCATACATGTCAAGTATACCTATCAACCCACATCCATCACTCACACCCATCACCTCCCTT
This sequence comes from Magnolia kwangsiensis, assembly GCA_037074715.1. Classification (NCBI taxonomy): domain Eukaryota; kingdom Viridiplantae; phylum Streptophyta; class Magnoliopsida; order Magnoliales; family Magnoliaceae; genus Magnolia; species Magnolia kwangsiensis. The sequence continues at coordinate 9,087,860 of CM073585.1, read as the reverse complement.
ACAACCACCCCTTCTCTCTATCTTTCTCTTCACATTTTCCAAGCAACCAAAGGAGTGCACGTCTAAGCACTCCAAGGAGAGAAGAGATGTTGTGTGTGGCCCACTTCCCATCCCAAGATCCATCATCCTAGCCCTTCATTTCTCATTATCTTCTATTAGAGTGAGACACAAGGAGATCAGCGTTCCATCGGACCAAGAAGATTGAACGGTGGGTGCTTTATAGGCCTAGATTTTTATGTTTTGATGATAGGCCGAGTGGGCCAAGTGGGGCCAACCGATTGATGGTATGGATCTCACTTTGGACCATAGATATGGCCGATGGCCCACTATGATTCTCATGATCATTCCATGATGGCGCCATTCTCCATGGACCCCATCATGATGTTTACTTTCTTAGTTGAATGATGGTGATCTAGACCTTCCATTTTGATCGAGAAGGAATCTCTATCGTTAATTTTTGATTTGGTGGGTCCACATGTAATGGGACCCACTTGATGTATGATTGAATGTACGGAAAGGGAGGGCTGATAGTGGCGGAGCCCTCCATCACACATGTCCCTCTTTCTCTCTCTGTCTCCCTCTCTTTTTCATTTTTGGGATGATGTGGCTGTGTGGCCCACTCAGATGGACCCCACCTTGATGTATGTCTTACCGACACCATCCAACCATTTAGTGGCCCACCTAGGTAGTACGCCTGAAGGTGGGGCCCACCTTAGATATGTGTGGCATGCAAACCGTCCAGCGTCCAGGGACACTGGACATGGCTTCACAGAGAAGTGTGATAGTGTACTGACATCAAAACAAAATGTCAGTTTGATTCAAAAATTTAGGTGGAGCACTCATATAGGCCCCACCTTGATGTATGAGTCTAATCCATGCTGTCCATTCCATTCCCCAGCTCATTTTAGACTTTGAACCGAAATATGAGGCCAATCCGATTTTTTGGCGGGTCATAGTATAGAAAATAGTGATTTCTACCATTTACATCTGTTAAGACCCACCTTGATGTTTCTATATGTCAAAACATGCCGAATATTGGGCTTGTTTGGTCCATCTTGAGTTATAGAATGCAATGGTTGGGCAGGATTCTCTTAATGCGGGCTCCACGTACGAAAAACCATGAAAAAATATATTTTTTTAAAATATATATGCAGCAGGCGCTACTGCTATTGGCGTCCAGAGGACGTTGCAGTAACATCCTGCTACATTTGACGTTGGAGGCAGGGGGTCTCAACCGTGGGCCCCACCGTGATGTGTGAGAACATCAACACCATGCGTTTGATGGCCCCTTAGGGTAGTGGGCCCCCTCCCAAAAATCAGTCATATGGGGAAGTCAGGTGGCCCACACGGTAGGAACAGTGGGATTGATCGTTAACCATTGAAACCCTATTTGGGGTCATAGAAGTTTTGGATCATTATGAAATTTATTTTTCCTCTGTATTCAGGTCCCTGTGACCTTGTTAACAGATTGGATGGTAGATAAATGTTATGGTGGGCCCCACGTGGGACCCACATGTCGAGGGATTGGATTAGCTGGTGTACCGCACACCAGCCCCATGACTGCTTTTGACACAGCGGGTGTTGTGGAACCCACCTTGGTGACGTGTGCACCATGCACCCAGTATGAGGGCCCCTCACTACGTGAAAAATGGAAAAAAAGGACAGATTTTGAGACGGTCCTGGACCGTCTCTAAAATTGCTTGGTTTAAAGACTCTTTAAAAATGGCCATAAACCGTCTCTAAAATTTGAGACGGCCCCTGACCGTCCCTAATATTGTCTTAAAAGTTTTTGCGTCCACAAATCATATGGGACGATCGATGACCATCTTATATGCGGCCATCTGAGACGGTCATTGGTCGTCTAAATTAGAGACGGTCACTGACCGTCTTTTACCTGTAATTTGAGACTGTCAAAGACCGTCTCTATTAGAGACGGTCCTTAGTCGTCTTATAGTTTGGGCAAATACCGTCTTTATTAGAGACTGTCAATGACTGTCTTTATTAGAGACGGTCTAGGACCGTCTATAATAGAGACGGTCCTTGACCGTCTTTATTAGAGACTGTCAACAACCGTCTCTATTAGAGACGGTCCTAAACTGTCTTATAACCCTGTGAAAGACAGTCTCTATTAGCTATCTCTAACACCCATGTCAAAAATTAAGAAGCTCAAAAAAAATTATGAATTTCGCAAAAAAAAGATAGTCGAGAAGCTTAGAAAAATAATTAACAATGTTTAAGAAAAAATTAAATTTTGAAAAAAAAAAAACCTGTAATTTTATAAAAATCTAGATTTTGAAAAAAAAAAAATAAGAACTTTGAATAATATTAATAATTTTGAAAAAAAATTCGATAAAAAAATGATATTTTGAAAAAGAAAATTTAAAAAATTAAACAAAATTGTGAAAAAATTGACATTGTAAAAAAAAGTATATATTTTTAAAAAGAAAACTAAATTTTGTAAAAAAATGTTAAATTTATTTATAAGAAAAATGATATTTAGTTAAAAAAGTAAAAAAAAATATACATTTTGAAAAAAAAATGTTAAATTTATTTGTGAAAAAAAAAATTACTAAATTATTAAGCACATCCACTAATTGAACCTTTAATCATTTTTAGTCAATCTAATCAGTTCAAATTGAAGAGTAAATAACTTCAGATGTTTAAATCAAATTTCAGTTAAATTATTGATCAATTGTATGCCCAATATCTTTCTCACATGTAGCCTGATTGAGGCGAATAACTAGTCAAATTAAGAGTATTGATAGTAAAATAGAGTGAATGGACTAGACATGTAAAATGGGCCAAATATTTTGGTTAAAATTGTGACCCAACTAATTACTGACCTCGCGAGAACTTAAGAATTGATGTTAGTAAGTTTTGTGGGCCCCATCATGATGTGTTTTGAACATCAACACTGTGGATTTGATGTGTCCCCTTTAGGTTATGAGATATCTCAAAAATCATTAGTAAACGAAACTCAAGTGGGCCATACCATTTAAAACTATGTGAAAACATCCTAAAAATATAAAAGCACTTGATGGAGCCCACATGAGTTTTGGATGCAGTTGAAACTTGGTCTGACCCCTCATCCAAGTGGGACACACGTAATGAGTGGGTTAGATATGTGAATCACATTTAGGGCCTGTTTGGACGGGCACGCTGGATGGGATTAGATGGTATTAGATGGTATTAGACTAGATTGCATGGATTTCAAGGCAATGATGGTGATGTCAGTGGATTGTCTATATCCCTGGATTGCTATACCCAGTCTGTTTGGTCACGCTCGGCCAAATCCGAGATTAAACCTTCTAATCCCTTTTAATCCCTCTAACCAAACACATCCAGGAAATTTTGAAGGGATTGGATGGATTAGATGGGATTTAAGGTAATGATGGTGATGTCAGTGGATTGTCTTAAGATCCATGGGATTCCTATATCCCGGGATCACAATCCCATGTTTGTTTGGGCATGCCTTGCCAATCCCGGGATCTATCTTCCAATCCCACCTAATCCTTTCTAATCCCATCCAGTGTACCTGTCCAAACAGGCCCTTAGGCACGCCCAATATATGATTATGAATGTTTTGAGGAAACCTTTCTCCACTACATTTAAGTGAGTTACTCTTTACCTTTACCAGAGTAAACTCTGTGGGGTTCACCATTATTTATTTATTTTATCCACTCCATTCATCCATGTTAACATATAATTTGAGGTCTTAAAGAACAAAAAGGAAGCATATCCAAAGCTCAAGTGGACCACACCACAGGAAATACTGTGATTGAACCTCTACCATTTAAAATTTCTTGGAGGACATAAAAGTTTTGGATCAAGCCGATGTTTGTATTTTCTATTCATTTATATATTTTTGATATTATAAACAACCTTCAACTATTTTTGGACAATCTAATCAGTCCAAATATGACCAAATCAAGCTGATTTTTGTTTTCTCCCTTCATCTGGTCCTGTATGATGACCAAATCAATAGATTTGATGTCAAAGAAACAGTACAGTGGGCCTTAGAAGGATTTTAATAGTGGATATCCAATCACTATTGTTCTCATGTGGTGTGGACCACCTGAGATTTATATCCCTCTAAGTTTTTGCAAAAAGCTCTAAAATGATCTTTAAAAATGGATGTACGGAATGGATGAAACACACATCATGGTAGGGCCCACAGAGCATCGTTAACGGTTTCATCCATGCCATCCATCTGTTTTTACAGATCATTTTACGGTACAAGTCAAAGAATGAGCTGGTATATCTAAATCTCAAGTGGACCACATTACAAGAAACAGTGTTGAATGATCGTCGACCATTAAAAACATTTTGGTAGTCTAAATCTATTGGATCAAGCTGATTTTTGTTTTTTCCCTTCATCTGGTCCTGTATAACTAAATCAACTTATTGACACCCTGAGACTCTAAGAATTAATGTTAGTAAGTTTTGTAGGGCCCATCATGATGTGTGTCGAACATCAACACTGTGCATTTGATAGAAGTTTTGGACCAAGCTGATGTTTGTGTTTTCCCTTCATTCATATCTTTTTGATATTATGAACATGTTGGATGACAAACATTACTGTGGGCCCAAGGAAGGTATCACGGTGGAAGTCATTATTCTACTATTTTGTGTGGCATGGTCCACTTGAGTTTTGGATTTACCGAAAATTTGGAATTAATTAACACACACTATTCATCCATTTTTCGAGATTATTTTATAGAATTATCTAAAAAATGAATCATATTTAAAAATTAAATGGACCCCTACACCCTCCAATGGCTGGTGGTTGGTGTTGTGTGGACCTCACCATGATGTTTGGCCCCACGACCATTTTTTAAAAACTTTTGAACCAGTTGGATTTCAAATAAACATTACAATGGGCCTTAGGATAGTTTCAACGGTGGGAATCACCCTCCCGTTGTTTTCTATGGTGGGGTCTACTACAGATTTTTATCTATCTCATTCTTTGGCTTGTGACTTAATTAAAATGATATCTCAAAATGGATGGATGGTGTGGATATAACAAATACATCGTAAGTTTTTAAATTTTATAAATATTATATATATATATATATATATATATATATATATATATATATATATATATATATATATATATATATATATATGGAAGAGGTTCTATCCGTCGAGCTCATGGGAATTTCCCATGAGGTCGAGCTGTGTGGGCCCCACCATGACATGTGTCGAAAATCAACACGGTGCATTTGATGGGTTCCCTTTAAATTATGGGATATCTAAAAATCAGCCGTATACAGAACTCCGGTGGGCCATACCATCTAAAATCATGCCTAAAACATATAAAAGCACTTGGTGGGGCCCCACCTGAAATTTGGATGGGTTTGAAACTTGGTATGACCCTTCATCCAAGTGGCACACACATAATGGATGGGCTAGATTTGTGAACCACATCTCCGTGGGCCCAAAAAATAATTATGAATGTTTTAATGGAGGGTAACCCCTCTCAACTTTTGTATTCGGTGGGCTGTGGGCCCCACCATAATGTATGTGTTTCATCCATGCCGTCCATCTATTTTTATAGATCATTTTATGATATTACATAAAAAAAAATTTGAGTTATATCCCAATCTCAAGTGGACCACATTACAGGAAAAAGTGTTGAATGAATGTCAACCATTAAAAACTTTTTGGGAGCTATAAAAGTATTGGATCAAGCTGATCTTTGTTTTTTCCCTTCATCTGGGCCTTTATGACCTAATCACAGATTGGATGTCAGATAAACAGTACAGTGGGCCTTAAAAGGATTTAAATGATGGATATCCAATCACTATTGTCTTCCTATGGTGTGGTCCACCTAAGATTTATATCCCTCTTATTTTTAGGACAAAGTCCTAAAATGATCTTTAAAAATGGATGAACGGATTTTATGAAACACATACATCATAGTGGGGCCCACAGACCACCGAACAGAGAGTAGCCAATTCGTTCCACCCCAAAAATAATATCCCGCGCGCACCCATCTCCCAAAACTCTCTCGCACGCCTGCCCTCCCAAAACTGAAACCCACTTTCTCCCTCTCTCAACCTCTCCGTCTCTCACTCTCGCGCACCCTCTTTCTCTCTCGATCCCTCTCTCTCTATCTCTCTCAGTTCTCTCTCTCTCTCTCGGTGCTCTCTCTCTTGCGCGCGCATCCTCTCTCTATCTCTCTCAGTGGACCGTGATCGGGGCTCCAACTCAAACAGGTTATCTCTCTCTCTCTCTCTCTCTCTCTCTCTCTCTCAATCTCTGTCAATCTCAATACCGATTGAAACGATTTGGGGATTTGGGGATCTAGAGATTTGGGGATTTGGGGATTTACGGATTTGGGGATTTGAGGATTTAGGGATTTAGGGATTTGAGAATTTGGGGATTTAGGGATTTGGGGATTTAGGTGGGCATTTCTATCTCCACTGTTTCATGAGGTCCACCTTTATGTATGTGTTGTATATCCATGCCATCTCTGTTTTGCCAGCCCATTTTAGGTAATGGCCCTGAAAATGAAGCCCATTGCACTATAGGAAACAATGGAGATTGAATCCCCACCAATGAGAACTTCCTGCGAGCCACAGGAGTTTTGTATGGGAATCGGATTGTGTACTGAGTAATCTCTATGGGGTCCATCTTGATTTATGTATTTTATCATCCCTGTCCATCCATTTTACAAGATAATTTTATGGCTTAAGCCCAAAAATGAAGCATATTCAAAGCTCAAGTGGACCACACCACAGGTAACAGTGTGGTCCAAACACCCAACTTGAAAACGAGTTTGGCTCAAAAAAATGGCATTTAGGCATCAAGAGCTCTTAAGGGTTCCTCCAAATGGGACCTAAGGCACTCTTCCAAAAGGAAAGACCAATTCCCAGCTTTTTAGTTCAAAGGCGATCCACAAATGGACGGAATTACCCAACATTTTGGGCCAGGACATCTAAATGATGGTGTGACACTTGACAAGGCAGTTTGGCTGTTACATGCATGCTGTATCGGTACGTAAGAACTGCTCATGCAAGTCCTATTACCAGCACTCATAGGCAAGCATTATTTACCAATTTTGAAGGGAAGCCATCATCATCCTCATCATCTTCGTCGCCATCTTCATACCCAAATTTTTTCATGTTCAACAGATCGTCTTTTGAATACATCTTCATGCTTGGTGCTCCTGGCATGCCCTGAGACAGTAAATCACATAGATTAAACTGTCAAATCAAGTGGACAAAATGCTAATGGCAGTCAATTTCTAAATTTCTATCTATTAGAGAGAATTGTATGATATCGTAGAAGATCGACAAAGCATGGTAGATGACCACAAAAAACTGTTTCTTAGAGCTTGTTGATGAATGATAGATGAATAGGCGGTAGTTGTTTGTTTCATTGTCTAGAAATTTGTTAAGTCTATTGAAGGTTAGTTATGATTAGCACATTTGTATCAAGATTAGTTGGATGTTAGTTGCAGAAAATCTTTACACATAATGCTTCCCTATAATTTAATTTCTAGTTTTGAACATTGTTGACAATATGACAGAGTTACGAAAGGAATAGAGTCTCTTTCCTCTCTTGTTTGGAAGGTCTTTGGCATTGCAATACACTTGGATTTTGCTAATTCCCATTACCTCTTTGATCCCTTTTACAGTCACATTGCAAGCTTTGACTCTCATAAAATCAAGATGATCTAGGATTTCGTCATGAGCTCTCTTTTTCATATTGATTTATTGTGTTCATATATTTCTCATCTTCACAAAACTATCACTATTTTCCATTCCAATGCTTCAATTTAAATATGCTTTCCATAAACAAAGAGAGCACAAGTTTGGATTTCTTTTTCCAAATGGTATGAAAATCTGAAACAAATTGCAGGTATAATTTTCTTTTGTTTTCCTTCTGTACACCTGTCTTATTTTAGACACATTGGGAAAACCTTGGATCTTGTGCAGATGTGACATGTTGGCCCATCTGTTGGCCATGTACATGAGCAATGTTGGCACATGTGCTGGCATGTACCCGAGTAATTTTGGCAAATGTGGAGGTGTGTAGATGAGTAGGGTTGTGAATGCATGTGAGTTTAGCAAGTTTCCTCATTTTATCTTTTTATTTTGGATGAACAGTTATCCAATATATATGAATATATTTTTTAGTTATTTCTTTAGGTAGATACAATTCAATCTTAAGATCTTTGGTTTTTGTATTATCTGTTATCGAATGTTGTACTTTATTTCTTCCAAATTTGTATTCTTTTGCCCTTTCTGTAACCATTAGATAGATAATAATCTATGAAGAACAGTATGTCAGGCACTGGCACTCTTAACAATTACATACTGCTGCACTTTACACACTGCATGGAGATAGATTGATGGCAAATACATCTGTTCAAAGATGGCACATGTGGGCATTCATGTCTTGTGGCTGCAAGTAGTATTCCTCTGTTTTGTAACTTTTGTGTAACAATAACATGTATTGGTAACTAACAACCAACTCCACCTAGCTAGTTGCTTGTCTAGTTCCTTGTTTGTTTGATAAGTACCCATTAAAAAGAGACAAAGTAAAGTATATGTAAACTTTTGGTGCATGATCCACCATGGAAGGACCATGACCCGAGATACTTTCCGTGTGCCTAATCTTCAGGCTTCTCCTTTTCAATTGAATGTGGGGGCCTGCTGGATTTCTTTACTTTACCATATCTATCTGCAGGCTACCAATTGAAGGGTTATGATTGTCCCATTTAGGAAAATTTTGGGGCATGGTATTTTCATTGTGGGGCCCATCAGATTAATGTTCTGGATCACTAAACTGGGCACCACTTGTACAAACTAAACACCAATGATACCATGCATATGGTCTCTAGGATTAGGATCAATCTTATAATCCTTCAACACGAGGATTAGGTCTTCAGTTTATATCAGTTCGCCTCATGGTTTGGGTTCCAAGCATTGATCTGATGGGCCCTGTTGTGTATGGTCCATGCCTCCAAAATCTCCGTGTTGAGACAATCCCATTTGCTTGACAATTGTCCTACAAATAGGTGGTTAAGAAAAATGCAATCATAGTCAAGGTTAACAAGTAAAATGTCAAAGATCGGATGACTGGGCTATTCAGGTGGCAGTCCATACCAGCAATGATCATCAAATCAATGGTCTAGATCACCGAATCATGGAGCCTCCTTGTACAAAACTGAAGAACTGATCCTTTATTCATGTAAATTTCGCATAATTGATAATACTTGGAAGAATTATTTACATGAGAAGTACTAAGATTAGTAGGATATGCTGCTACCATGTATTTTTGGTATACATATTTGAAGTTTTAACTCAGCAATGATCTCATCATTCTTGTTAGATTCCATCAGTTATTATTTTAAAAATGCATTGTTCTAAGCATGTATTAGTCAATTTGGTTTTGTTTTTGGCAGTGCATTGCCCTCATTCACATCGAAGAAAGGGAAAACTAGTGTAGTGATGTTTGTCGGTCTACAGGGTACAAGTGCATGGAAAACTTTCCACATATCAACTTGCATTTGGATCAGTTGGCCTCCACATCATCCATCTGGACCGTCCATTAGGAAAACATTACAAGAAAAACATCTCCACAACATCAGTCTAACTTAGGCATGTATGAGAATATGAAAGTATTACAACACAAGAAATCTCAAGTGGACCACAACACAGGAAACTGTTTGATTGAACATCTACCATTGAATTTTTTTTGGAGGCCAAAGAAGTTTTGGATCAAGCTGGTGTTTGTTCTTTCTCTTCATCCATGTCTTTGTGATCATATTAACAGGTTGGATGACAAATAAAAATTACTTTAGACCCTAGGAAGGTTTCAACAGTGGAAATCTGGATTTTCTTGTTAGTAAATTTTAATCGAACTCATTCTTTTAAAAAATAGAAAAATGGAAATATTAGTAAATATGGATTTTCTTATTAAGAAGAAAATGGAAGATGGATTAAAAAAACATAAAAGAGTTTTCATTATAAATAGATTATCATTATAAATAGATTAAGAGCCAATGATAATTATAAGTAGACTTGCAGCCAAAAATAAAGAATTTGATTTTTTTCAAAACATCCTACTTCTTATAACTTCAGCCATTGCTTCAAATGGAGGGACTGCACAAAGATTTGGTTAGGGAGACTACTGATGGTGAACTAGCAGTTGCAACAAATATGAGAGTTACAAAGGTGAAAAGAAACATAAGGTGGTCGGTAAGATAAGATGCATGATTTTCCTTTTCAATTATTAGTCATAGATTGACAGTACTTGTTTTAATTTTCTTGGATGGATGATGAACGTATTTGGAAATGTAAATGAAAATAAAAAATTTATATATATATATATATATATATATATATGTGTGTGTGTGTGTGTGTGTGTGTGTGTGTGTGTTATCAATGGAGGATACCTTATTTAGGGGGACATGAAATTCTTGTAGCTTATGGTATGGTGCTCCATATTGGTTGTATATTACTAGTATGTAGTAGATAATACTAGGTTCAATAGTAGATAATACTAGAGAATCCCTAAACCTAAACCTACACCTAATCCTAATCTGCTCCTTAACCCGAATCCAAACCTAAACCTATACTTATAACCTAAAACTATTTTCAAATTCCAAAACCTATAACCTAAACCCGAATCCAAACCCGAACCCGAATTCCTAAACCTTAACCTAAACCTAAACCTATACTTATAACCTAAACCTGAACCTAAACCTATAACCCTAAACCTAAACCTACACTTATAACCTATAACCTAAACCTAAACCTAAAACCCAAACGTAAACTCGATCTCGAACTTGAACCTGATTTCCTAAACCTAAACCTTAACATATTCTCAAATCCCTAAACCTAAACCTACACCTAATCCTAATCATAACTCCCTAACCTAAACCTAAACCAAAACTTAAAAACCAAAAACTAAACGCGAACCCGAACCCGATCCCGATTTCCTAAGCCTAAACTTATGACCTTAACCTAAACCTATTCTCAAATCCCAAAACCTAAAACTTTAACCTAAACCTATAACCTATAACCTAAACTAAAACCACAACCTATAACCCAAACCCAAACCCATTCTCAAATCCCAAAACCTATAACCTAAACCTAAACCTTAACCTATAACCTAAACCAAAACCTATAACCTAAACCAAAATCAAAACCTATAACCTTAACCCGAACCCAAACCCAAACCCGAACTTGAATTCCTAAACCTTAACCTAAAAATATAACCCATAACTTATAACTTAAGCCTATACCAAAACCAAAAACCTTACTCATAACCTAAAACTATTCTTAAATCCTTAAACCTTAACCTATAACCTAACCTAAACCTATACTTATAACCTAAAACTATTCCCAAATCCCAAAACGTATAACCTTAACCTAACCTTTCCCTAAACCTATAACCTAAACTCAATTCCCTAAACCTAAACCTATAACCTAAACCTAAACCTATAAGCTTAACTCAAATCCCTAAACCTAAACCTAAACCTAAACCTAAACCTTAACCTAAACCTATAACCTTAACCTAAACCAAAACCTATGGCCTAAAACCTAAATGTATTTTCAAATCTCTAAACCTAAACCTACACCTAATCTTTATCTCAACTCCCTAACCTAAATCTAAACCTAAACTTGAAAACCCAAACCTAAACCCGATCCTGAACCTGAACCTGATTTCCTAAATCTAAACCTAAACCTTAACCTATTCTCAATTCCCTAAACCTATAGCTTATAACCTAAACCTAAACCTAAACCTTAACCTAAACCTATAACCTTAACCTTAACCAAAACCTATGACCTAAAATCTAAATGTATTCTCAAATCTCTAAACCTAAACCTACACCTAATCCTAATCTCAACTCCCTAACCTAAACCTAAACCTAAACTTGAAAACCCAAACCTAAACCCGATCCCGAACCCGAACCCGATTTCCTAAACCTAAACCTTAACCTATTTTCAATTCCCTAAACCTATAGCTTATAACCTAAACCTTAACCTAAACCTATAAACTTAACATAAAACAAAACCTATGACCTAAAACCTAATTGTATTCTCAAATCTCTAAACCTAAACCTACACCTAATCCTAATCTCAACTCCCTAACCTAAACCTAAACCTAAACTTGAAAATCCAAACCTAAACCCGATCCCGAACCCGAACCCAATTTCCTAAACCTAAACCTTAACCTATTTTCAATTCCCTAAACCTATAACTTATAACCTAAACCTAAACCTAAACCTAAACCTAAACCTAAACCTAAACCTTAACCTTAACCTAAACCTAAACCTAAACCTATAAACTTAGCCTAAACCAAAACTTATGACCTAAAACCTTAACCTATAACCTATAACCTAACCTTAACCTAAACATAAAACCTTAACCTTAACCTAAAACCTAAAACCTAAACCTAAACCTAAAACCTACATGTATTCTCAACTCCCTAAACATAAACCTATAACCTAACCTAAACCTAAACCTAGAACCTACACTTATAACCTAAACCTAAACATAAGCCCAAAACCTAAACCTATGACCTAAAACCTAAATATATTCTCAAATCCCTAAACCTAAACCTAGACCTAATCCTAATCTCAAGTCCCTAACCTAAACCTAAACCTAAACTTGAAAACCCAAGCCTAAACCTGATCCCAAACCTGAACCCGATTTCCTAAACTTAAACCTTAACGTATTTTCAATTCCCTAAACCTTAACCTAAACCTAAACCTAAACCTATAAACTTAACCTAAACCAAAACCTATGACCTAAAACCTCAACCTATAACCTATAACCTAACCTTAACCTAAGCATAAAACCTAAACCTTAACCTATAACCTAAAACCTATTCTCCAGGTATCCAGATGCTTTTAGATATATTTATGTTATTTTTGAATGTATTAGCTCAAAATTGATGGAGCAGACCCGGATGTGCGTCGAGGCTATTTGGATGAGTGGGGGTCCCTGGAAGGTGGGAACCGCTGTTATGACCATGATGAAGTTATCTATTTCCTATGGACAACATTGGAGGGGCCTGGCCATTTGGACAGGCCGTGTTTATGTATTTGCTCGAAATTAATGGAGCAGACCCGAATGTGCCTTAGAGCTATCCGGAAGAGCGGGGGTCTCTGGAAGGTGGGAACTGTTGACCATGATGAAGCTGTCCATTTTCTATGGACAACATTGGGAGAGCCTGGCCATTTGGACAGGCCGTATTTATGTATTTGCTCAAAATTAATGGAGCAGACCCGGATGTGCGTCGGAGCTATCCGGATGAGCGGGGGTCTCTGGAAGGTGGGAATCGCTGACCATGATGAAGCTGTTCATTTCCTATGGACAACATTGGGAGGGCCTGGCCATTTGGACAGGCCGTATTTATATCTGTTTTTGCAGGGACCTCACCCTTAACCTAAACCACACCCTAAACCTATAACCTAAACCTATTCTCAATTACCTAAACTTATAACCTATAACTTAAACCTAAACCTATAACCTAAATCTATTCTGAAATCCCAAAAGCTATACTTATAACCTAAAACCTATGAACTAAACCTATTCTCAAATCCCAAAAGCTATACTTATAATCTAAACCTATTCTCAAATCCCAAAAGCTATACCTTAACCTAAACTTAAACCTATAACCTAACCTTAACCTAAACCTAAACCGAAACCTACACCTAATCCTAATCTCAACTCCCTAATCTAAACTTAAACCGAAACCTAAACTTGAAAACCCAAACCTAAACCCGATCCCGAACCCGAACCCGATTTCCTAAACCTAAACCTTAACCTATTTTCAATTTCCTAAACCTTAACCCATAACCTAACCTAAACCTAAACCTATAACCTGCACTTATAACCTAAACCTAAACATATATAACCTAAACCTAAGCCTAAAACCTAAACCTAAACCTAAAACCTAAATGTATTCTCAAATCCTTAAACCTAAACCTACACCTAATCCTAATCTCAACTCCCTAACCTAAACTTAAACCTAAACTTGAAAACCCAAACCTAAACCCAATCCCGAACCCGAACCCGATTTCCTAAACCTAAACCTTAACCTATTCTCAATTCCCTAAACCTAAACCTAAGACCTAAATGTATTATCAAATCCCTAAACCTAGACTTACACCTAATCCTAATCTCAACTCCCTAACCCAAACCTAAACCTAAACTTGAAAACCCAAACCTAAACCCGATCCTGAACCCGAATCCGATTTCCTAAACTTAAACCTTAACCTATTCTCAATTCCCTAAACCTAAACCTAAGACCTAAATGTATTCTCAAATCCCAAAACCTAGACCTATACCTAATCCTAATATCAACTCCCTAACCCAAACCTAAACCTAAACTTGAAAACCCAAACCTAAGCCCGATCCCGAACCCGAATTCGGTTTCTTAAACCCAAACCTTAACTTATTCTCAATTCCCAAAACCTAAACCTAAGACCTAAATGTATTCTCAAATCCCTAAACCTAGACCTACACCTAATCCTAATCTTAACTCCCTAACCCAAACCTAAACCTAAACTTGAAAACCCAAACCTAAACCCGATCCCGAACCCGAATCCGATTTCCGATACCTAAACCTTAACCTATTCTCAATTCTCTAAACCTAAACCTAAAACCTAAATGTATTCTCAAATCCCTAAAACTAGACCTACACCTAATCCTAATCTCAACTCCCTAACCCAAACCTAGACCTAAACTTGAAAACCCAAACCTAAACCCGATCCCGAACCCGAATCCAATTTCCTAAACCTAAATCTTAACTTATTCTCAATTCCCTAAACCTAAACCTAAGACCTTAGCTTATTCTCGATTCCCTAAACCTGAACCTAAGACCTAAATGTATTCTCAAATCCCTAAACTTAGACCTACACCTAATCCTAATCTCAACTCCCTAACCTAAACCTAAACCTAAATTTGAAAACCCAAACCTAAACCTGATCCCAAACCCGAATGTATTCTCAAATTCCTAAACTGAAACCTACAACTAATCCTAATCTCAACTCCCTAACCTAAACCTAAACTTGAAAACCCAATCCTAAACCCGATCCCGAACCCGAATCCAATTTCCTAAACCTAAACCTTAACCTATTCTCAATTCCCTAAACCTAAACCTAAAACTTAAATGTATTCTCAAATCCCTAAACCGAAACCTACACCTAATCCTAATCTCAACTTCCTAACCTAAACCTAAACCTAAACTTGAAAACCCAAACCTAAACTCGATCCTGAACCCGAACCTGATTTCCTAAATCTAAACCTTAACCTAAATTCTCAACTCCCTCAACCTTAACCTATAACCTAACCTAAACCTAAACCTATAACCTGCACTTATAACCTAAATCTAAACCTATATAACCTAAACCTAAGCCTAAAACCTAAACCTAAACCTAAAACCTAAATGTATTCTCAAATCCTTAAACATAAACCTACACCTAATCATAATCTCAACTCCCTAACCTAAACCTAAACCTATACTTGAAAACCCAAACCTAAACTCGATCCCGAACCTGAATCCGATTTCCTAAACCTAATCCTTAACCTATTCTCAATTCCTTAAACCTAAACCTAAAACCTAAATGTATTCTCAAATCCCTAAACCGAAACCTACACCTAATCCTAATCTCAACTCCCTAACCTAAACCTAAACTTGAAAACCCAAACCTAAACCCGATCTTGAACCCGAACAAGATTTCCTAAACCTAAACCTTAACCTATTCTCAATTCCCTAAACCTAAACCTAAGACCTAAATGTATTATCAAATCCCTAAACCTAGACCTACACCTAATCCTAATCTCAACTCCCTAACCCAAACCTAAACCTAAACTTGAAAACCCAAACTTAAGCCCGATCCCGAACTCAAATCCGATTTCCTAAACCTAAATCTTAAGTTATTCTCAATTCCCAAAATCTAAACCTAAGACCTAAATGTATTCTCAAATCCCTAAACCTATACCTACACCTAATCCTAATCTTAACTCCCTAACCCAAACCTAAACCTAAACTTGAAAACCCAAACCTAAACCCTATCCCGAACCCGAATCCGATTTCTTAAACCTAAACCTTAACCTATTCTCAATTCCCTAAACCATAACCTAAGACCTAAATGTATTCTCAAATCCCTAAACCTAGACCTACACCTAATCCTAATCTCAACTCCCTAACCCAAACCTAAACTTGAAAACCCAAACCTAAACCCGATCCCGAACTCGAATCCGATTTCCTAAACCTAAACTTGAAAACCCAAACTTAAACCCAATCCCGAACCCGAATCCGATTTCCTAAACCTAAACCTTAACTTATTCTCAATTCCCTAAACCTAAACTTAAGACCTAAATGTATTCTCAAATCCTTAAACTTAGACCCACACCTAATCCTAATCTCAACTCCCTAACTCAAACCTAAACCTAAATTTAAAAACCCAAACATAAACCCGATCCCAAACCCGAATGTATTCTCAAATCCCTAAACCGAAACCTACAACTAATCCTAATCTCAACTCCTTAACCTAAACCTAAACCTAAACTTGAAAACCCAAAGCTAAACCCGATCCTGAACCCGAATCCAATTTCCTAAACCTAAACCTTAACCTATTCTTAATTCCCTAAACCTAAACCTAAAACTTAAATATATTCTCAAATCCCTAAACCGAAACCTAAACCTAATCATAATTTCAACTCCCTAACCTAAACCTAAACCTAAACCTAAACTTGAAAACCCAAACCTAAACTCGATCCCGAACCCGAACCCGATTTCCTAAACCTAAACCTTAACCTAAATTCTCAATTCCCTAAACCTTAACCTATAACCTAACCTAAACCTAAACCTATAACCTGCACTTATAACCTAAACCTAAACCTATATAACCTAAGCCTAAAACCTAAACCTAAACCTAAAACCTAAATGTATTCTCAAATCCTTAAACCTAAACCTACACCTAATCATAATCTCAACTCCCTAACCTAAACCTAAACCTAAACTTGAAAACCCAAACCTAAACCTGATCCCGAACCCGAACTCGATTTCCTAAACCTAAACCTTAGCCTATTCTCAATTCCCTAAACCTATAGCCTATAACTGAAACTTAAACCTAAACCTAAACCTTAACCTATAACCTAAACCTAAACCTAAAACCTAAATGTATTTTCAAATCCCTAAACCTAAACCTACACCTAATCCTAATCTCAACTCCCTAACCTAAACTTAACCCTAAACTTGAAAACCCAAACCAAAACCCGATCCCGAACTCGAACCCGACTTCCTAAACCTAAACCTTAACATATTCTCAATTCCCTAAACTTATATCTTATAACCTAAACCTAAACCTTAACCTAAACCTAAACCTAAACCTATAAACTTAACCTACACCAAAACCTATGACCTAAAACCTTAACCTATAACCTATAACCTAACCTTAACTTAAACCTAAAACCCAAACCTTAACCTACAACCTATAACCTATAACCTAAACCTAAACCTAAACCTAAAACCTAAATGTATTCTCAACTCCCTAAACCTAAGCCTACACCTAATCCTAATCTCAACTCCCTAACCTAAACCTAAACCTAAACTTGAAAACCCAGAACTAAACCCGATCCCGAACCTAAACCCGATTTTCTAAACTTAAACCTTAACCTATTCTCAATTCCTTAAACCTATAGCTTATAATCTTAACCTAAACCTATAACCTTAACCAAAACTAAAACCTATGACCTAAAACCTAAAACCTAAATGTATTCTCAAATCTCTAAACCTAAACCTACACCTAATCCTAATCTCAACTCCCTAACCTAAACCTAAACCTAAACTTGAAAACCCAAACCTAAAACCCAATCCCGAACCCGAACCCGATTTCCTAAACCTAAAACTTAAATGTATTCTCAAATCCCTAAACCTAGACCTACACCTAATCCTAATCTCAACTCCCTAACCTAATCCTAAACCTAAACTTGAAAACCCAAACCTAAACCCGATCCCGAACCCGAACCCGATTTCCTAAACCTAAACCTTAACCTATTTTCAATTCCCTAAACCTATAGCTTATAACCTAAACCTTAACCTAAACCTATAAACTTAACATAAAACAAAACCTATGACCTAAAACCTAATTGTATTCTCAAATCTCTAAACCTAAACCTACACCTAATCCTAATCTCAACTCCCTAACCTAAACCTAAACCTAAACTTGAAAACCCAAACCTAAAACCCGATCCCGAACCCGAACCCGATTTCCTAAACCTAAAACTTAAATGTATTCTCAAATCCCTAAACCTAGACCTACACCTAATCCTAATCTCAACTCCCTAACCTAATCCTAAACCTAAACTTGAAAACCCAAACCTAAACCCAATCCCGAACCTGAACCCAATTTCCTAAACCTAAACCTTAACCTATTCTCAATTCCCTAAACCTTAACCTATAACCTAACCTAAACTTAAACCTATAACCTACACTTATAACCTACACTTATAACCAAAACCAAAGCATAAAACCTAAACTTAAACCTAAAACCGAAATGTATTCTCAAATCCTTAAACCTATACCTACACATAATCCTAATCTCAATTCCCTAACCTAAACTTAAACCTAAACTTGAAAACCCAATCCTAAACCCCATCCCGAATCCAAATCCGATTTCCTAAACCTAAACCTTAACCTATTCTCAATTCCCTAAAGCTATAACCTATATACTATAACCTATAACATAAACCTAAACCTTAACCTAAACCTATAACCTTAACCTAAACCTATAGCTAAATCTATATACTATAACCTATAACCTTAACCTTAACCTTAACGCATCAGCAAGAGCTGATAAGAGATCTTTTTCAAGTTGTGCAGGATCCTCAGAGAGGTTCTATGAATAAAGGGATGATCCGGTAAGTCTTTTTCTCCTCTGTTTTTGTATGATCTTTGGTGTAAGTGTTTGAATTCAGTATTTAAAAAATATCTATGGTATTTGGCAAAGAACAACTGATTGCATTCAGGCAAGCAACGGAACAAAATCCTCATCGCATCATATTTTATAGGTAATTCTTCACCTTGGGAGTCTCTATAGAGTATGAATATTATGATTTAGTTTTAATTTTTTTTAGATGAGAAACGGTTTGGTATTTTGGCTCATGATTTGGAATTTTGCAGGGTTGGTGTGAACGTATTTATGCGTGGATGATTGTAATGTGGATAAGATTGTTTGTGTTTGGATGGATGTAATTTATGTTTGGATGAATGTAGTTTATGTTTGGATGGACTTATGTAGTTTGGGTTTAGATGGATGTGAATGTGAATGATGAAATATATTATATAACAGGTGTATATCAGGAAGAATACGATGTTGTAACAGGTGTATAACAGGTGTATATCAGGAAGAATACGATGTTGTAACAGGTGTATATCAGGAAGAATACGATGTTATAACAGGTGTATATGGAAATACGAGACGGTTGAAGACCATCCTTTTAATAAACGGTTCAGGACCGTCCCTTCAGGTTCATAAGAGACGGTCCATGACCGTCCTTTTCAGACCCATAAGAGACGGTTCATGACCGTCCTTTTCAGGTTCATAAGAGACG
This sequence comes from Magnolia kwangsiensis, assembly GCA_037074715.1. Classification (NCBI taxonomy): domain Eukaryota; kingdom Viridiplantae; phylum Streptophyta; class Magnoliopsida; order Magnoliales; family Magnoliaceae; genus Magnolia; species Magnolia kwangsiensis. The sequence goes on along the minus strand of CM073585.1, from coordinate 9,068,271 downwards.
GTCCATGACCGTCATTTTCCATTTTATAAGAGACGGTCTATGGCCATCTTTTTGTAGGTCATACGAGATGGTCTATAACTGTCCTTTTTATTGACGGTCATGGGCCGTCCTTTTTACAGACGGTCTAGGACCGTCCTTTTTACAGAAGGTCTAGGACTGTCCTTTTTACAGACTGTCATAGACCGTCCTTTTCAGTTCCTTATAAGTCCACTATTTACGTATCATTATAGACGGTCATAGACCGTCCTTTTTTAGAGACGGTCCATGACTGTCCTTCTTTAGAGACGGTTTATGGCCGTCCTTTAAAAAATATGACACGTCAAAATTTGACGGCCATTGCGACAGTCCAGGACCGTCCTTTTTGGCCTTTTGAGACGGTTTTTGACTGTCCTTTTTTCATTGTTTTGGCGTAGTGCCTCTTTGATGTATGTGTTGCATCCAATCTGTCCATCCAATTGGTAAGCCCATCTTAGGCCTAACACTAAGAATGAGTTAGATCTGAGGTTCAACCAGACCACACACTTGAAAATAGTGGGGACAGTGACATCCACTGTTCAAAACTTCTTAAGGGCTACAGTAGTTTCCAATTAAGCTTATATTTTTTTTTTCACTTTAACTATCTCTATCTTAATAGATGAGTAGGTTGAATCTCAAAAATACATCACGACGGGTCCTATAAATGTTTCAATGGTGGATGTGGCTACTCTTAGGGTTTCTGTGGTGGGCCCTGTAGGATTTTAATGGTGGAAATCATTATCTCCACTGCTAGTTGTTGTATGGTCCAGATGATCCTTCAATATGATTCATTTTTTAGGAATGTATGAGGCTTGTTGTTGAGGCCCATCTTGATGTATATGAGGCCCATGTGATGCGCTCCAATTGATGTATTTGAGGCCCCTGGGTTAAGGCCCATTGTGATGTGTTTGGTGCCCATGGGTAGAGGCCCAATGGGATATATATGAGGCCCATGTGATGTGGCCCATTTGATTTGAGGTCAATAGGTTGAGGCCCAATGAAATGTATATAAGGTTCATTGTAATGTGTGATTTCACCATGGTTTGTATAATGATGTTTATGACGGGCCATGCCTTGGGAGCAATGATGGTTTGATATCCACATTATAAGAATAATGTTGGTTAAATGTTTGCATTATAATTCTCCCTAGGGCCATGGATAGGCCCATACTTCTTGTGTGTAGGCCATTTAGGCCCACCTTCGTCGTGAGGATAGTTCATCACCTTATAACATGCTCAGTATAATTTCGTGACTCATCTCCATACACATCATATGTATGCTTGATATGAGTAGTGACCGATCATAGCATATGTCATTGGGTAGACCATTCATGGAACTCCTTATGAGATGGAGTGCCCCACATGATCATGTGGTGCGTGCAGAATTATTGCATGATTGGACGATGTGACTCATGAATCTCGCATATGTGTGATACGATCATTGTACGCCCTAGCGACTTCAGGGTCGTGGCCTCCACAGGCATGTCGTGGATGGTTATATGGGACACTGAAAATATTTGGTTCGAGCATCTGGGCACTTTGGATGTCCATGAGTGAAAGTCTCTAAACCTTCGAGGCCAAGAGACGTCCCAACATCTAGACCGAATGGATACATGAGCGCTCGAGTGTTAAATACAAGTAGGTCGCGTCTCCCACTATGTCGTGGTCTGTTGGGAGGGGGTGTGGCCTTATCCGCCTGAGTGAGGGGGCTGTAAGCTAGGCTGAGTATGATTAGCTCGTAAATGGGTCTGCTATTGAAAAGCCGGATAGGTATTGGCAGACTGTTGGCTAGGTGGATAGTGAAGTTTTTTCCACTCGCTATTTGTGCAGCTAGGGAAGCGAAAACTATTGTGGAGTGTACTAGACCCTGGTGATGATCTCAGAGAGGAACCGTACTGAAATGTGGACTTATTAAGCAGGAATTGCATACTCATTCATTCATTCATTCACTATGCACTCGGGTTGGTGGTGCACAAGTATTTGTTATGTGTACCTTCTCATGGCCAAGATTTTGGTTGAGCGCGTGACTAACTTGAGATCAGGAGTTTACCATATTGAGTCTGACTATCCAAATTTATGTATGGGACTGGTTTGAATAGAAGTCCCTTGTGATGGACCCTGTAGGCCGCGATACTACATATTGTGATCTTGACTTCACACTCCAGCTTGGTCATTTCATTCGCATCGCAGATTGCATTACATCCGCAGGCATATGACATTTTGGGTTACTATGTTTCTGCACTTATATGGATTAGACGGACTTAGCAGGATTTACATATTGCATTACATCATCAGGCATTTGATATTTAGTTCTCTATGATTTCATATTTCTTTAGCCGATCCGCATTGCATACTCTGATATCATATGATTCATGATCTTATCAGTATTTTTTCTTACTTTGATATCATATGATTCATGATCTTGCCTGTATTTATGATATTGTATGATTATGACATTGTATTGGATACTTAGCACGTGCATTGCGCACACTTATACCACCCTCTAAGCTTTCTATAAGCTTATGCACGATAAATGGCGCAGTTGGCATTAGGTTGCAGCAGCGCTGAGCTTGGAGCGTGCAACGGCCTTTTGGAGCTTTGATTTCGATATATGTATTTTTCTTTCAACACTGTATTTAAATGTTTATATTAGTGGATATATGATGATGATGTTGCCTTTGTGATTTGGGAAACTTGTGGTTATGCTTATTACGAGACAAATATAAGTTGAAAAATCCTTCTTGTAGGATTCTAGGATCGAAATCTGGCATATGTGTGTTCTGAGAGCTGAGAATGGGGTACTACGAAGGCTATTAACACCTGAATCGGTGATCTTGAATTTTATGAGCCCGATTTCTAAGTTTGAGGCATGACAATTAGGCTGGGCCCTTTGGATTCGTGTCCAAACATCATTATCCCTAACGATATGCAATCCCTCTGCGTTTTAGATTTTATTGATGCTAACGGGCTGAAGGAGACCCTGGTCAACCTGCCTAGCATTGTCAAGAGGCATATTGAGCAGGGCGATTTCTGCGCCTTAGACTCAGGTGATAAGCACATTTGGCCCTTTGATCCTAACTGGGTCATCTCAGTCAAATCAGCATGGGGGGTTATTAGGGACGTCAGTTTGAGAAAGGACTGGGTTAAAAGGGTTTGGAACCCCGTTATTCCTCCTAAGATCTCATTGTTCTTATGGAGGCTAATACATAGATCTCTCCCTGTCAACGACTGGATACAAAGCAAAGGTATTCTGCTTGCTTCTAAATGTGCTTGTTGCTTGGATTTCTAGAACTCCTCCCCTTCTACTGAATCTCTGCTGCACCTTTTCTTGGAAGGTTCACTGGCCTTTGCATGGAATCGGCTGGCCGAATCCATCAACACGCTGCTGCCCCCCCCACTCTTGCCTCATGGATCGACTTGTTTGGTGGTGGCAGCTATCTTTCCCTCACAAATTCGCTGCTAAGATCCTTCGGTTAGCCCCCACTTTCCTTCTTTAGGAGATCTGGAAAGCAAGGAACAGAGTCAGGTATGATGGAATGCCCGTCTCCTTTCATGGAGTTTTCAGGAAAAAATTGTGGTGGATGAGCTCCTTGTCTCGCCCCAATCAGGTCGGTCATCAGTCCCCCTCCCCCCCCCCCCCCTCTCCCCGCTCCTTCTTCTTCCTTGGACCAAGCCTGCTCTCTCGGTTCTCCTCCTCCCTTTCAAATAGTCAGGTGGGTCAGGCCATCGACGGGCTGGATGAAACTCAATATTGATGGATTTGCCCAGTGTAACCCAGGGCCAACGGGTGGAGGTGGTATTTGCAGAAATAGTGAGGGCAGCCTTCTGTTTGCAATTGCCAAAGGTTATGGGTCCTCCTCCAACAATAGAGCAGAACTGTGGGCTCTCTATGACGGGCTAGAACTTTGCATTAGTCGAGGGTTGCTTCGAGTCCTTATAGAATCCAACTCTATATGGGTGGTTGGCTGCATTAATGGAAAGGCTTCCTACGCTTGGAAATGGAGGTATTGGTTTTCTAAGATCCACAAGCTTTCCCTAAGAGGCTCCTTTCGATGCTCATTCATCCCTAGAGAGGCAAATGGTCCGGCCAATAGATTGGCCAAGATGGGTAGTTCATCTCAAGAAGTCTCTATTTTTCATCAGGTTTCCAACCTACCCCGCTTGATCTGGGGCCCTTTTTTACTAGATAAAGCAGGTCTAGGTTCAGTTAGGGGGGTTGTCTAAGCCCCTTTATGTTTATATCACGCTAGGCGGGTCAGGATCTTTTTGTCCCTGTTCCTGCTAGAATTCCTATATTTGTACATTTTGCAAATCAATGAAATGATCCTTCTTTTTTTAAAAAATAAAAATAAAATGGCGCATCTTCAGTAGATACGGCAGACTTCTAGATGTCCATATCCCAACCTTCCAGGGAACATCCAAACCCAGGGGATTCGCTTTCATGTGCTTTCGATATGAATAAGATGCGATGGTGGCAAAAGACATTTTGAATGAAAGTCGAATCGATGGAAAAGTTGTCTCCGTTTGGTAGGCAAACCCCTAAATCCAGGGCAGAAATATACAGAAACTGGGGTCTGTCTCACCACCAGGTCGCTCCTTCGCTTCTATGCTAGCTGAGCCTATCCCGGTAAAATAAATCCAGACAGACTACAGGCGTACTAGGCCTCTACAACCCAAGAAATTGCAAGAAGATGCCTCCATCAGTATCATTTCAATGGTAGACTCCCAGGTTGTTGAAAACTGACTATAGGTTCTGCGACTCAGCCTCGTAGGAACAACAATTGATTTTGGTACCTCTTTTGATACGCTGATTTCCTCCCTCAGGTCTTCAATTTTCAAATCTTCACCCATTGAGGTTTCTAGAATATCTTCCTCCAAGTTTCTGATCACACTTGATTTGAAGTCAGACTTAGAAGATTTCCTAAAGAATGATGCGCTTCACAAGGAAATGGGGCTACGATCTTTATATCCATGGTCACCAAATGAGGTTATCAGTGCCGAAGGGGTTTGGATTAGATTATTCGGCATTCCTGCCCAAGTCTGGGTGGAGACGGTTATTCTCGACCTAGACAGTTACTTCGGTAAGGTGGTCCAGATTAACTCCATGAGCAGATATGGATCCTTCCAGGTCTTCGCCCGGATTAAGGTGATTCTCCGCCCAGGGGCCAATATGAAACAGGTTTTGAAGCAGCAGGTGTCTAAGAAGCCATACCCAATCATTACTGAGATGGAACTCTGTTCTCCCTTCCTTCTCGACCATGCTCGAAGGGTCGTTTGGACGCCTCTAAGAGCACCAAAGACTGGGTGGTTAGGAGATTCCAAGGTGAGATTCAGGTCCCGGATATGCACCCTTTTGATGTTTGTGCTAAGGCCAACTCCTTGGGAGTCAGATTAGTAGACTCTTAGGAACGACTACCAGGTGTTTGTGGAAATACCAATGTCAATGCAGATAATCTCTTAGGAGTCCCAGAATACCTTCCGGGTGTTTGTGGGAATGCTAATGTTATTCCAGATAATCCAATAGGCAATCAGGTGATCTGTGATACCTAAGAGGCAGACATTCTGCCCTAACCTTCTGATTCTCGTCTAGAAGCCTCCACCTCAAGGGCGCCTAAGGCGGGGGAAGTGCATATAGCTTCTCCAACAGGGCCTTCAAATGCTGGGGTCGTGGAGTTGAGACATTCCATTCTTCAGTCACTAATGCAGGATCTAGCCCACCCCAAAAACGTTCATCCTACTCTCTCAGATCTTGAGAAGCTTAATTGTGATATCTCTCTAGGGGAACTTCAAATGGTTAGTGGGATACTGCCTTTCAGTGAGGCTCAACAATATCACCAGTATCAGGGGAAAATTCATATGGTTTGTGGGTTGATGCCTTCGCCCGAGGCTCAGCAGTATCAACAGTAGATTCTCCAGCCCAATCAATCAGCTTCTCCTTGGGAGTGCTTGGATATCTAGCAGTCTACATTCGACCCAAATCAACTTAGTCCAACTCGGCCTACCCAGACCATTCTGCAAGCCCTTCTTCACAAATTTAGATCGGTAGGGAACTCTCAGATGAACCCAGCCTTCACTACACATCGTCTTAAGCTTTCGAATTTCCAACTAGTCCCTTTTATAAGTAGGTTAACAGGAGAAAGGAAAATGATGGCAGTTGAGCCAGAAGCTAATCATCAGAACTCACTTGGAGGTTGAACTCCCCACGCTAGTAGGTCCGAACTTGAGGTGGACCTCTCCCCATACTTCTTCCAAGTAGGGGTGGGTGGGGTTACTCAAGTTGATGAGCAGATTCCCCGATCTTAGAGGTGTTGGAGGCTGGTAAAAATGTTTGTGCAGGACCTGAATTCCGAAATCAGGTAGATGAATCTTGCCAGGACCTAGCTGGGAAGAACTTCTCAGAAGTAGGGATGAATAGTAAGAAGCTAAGGAGACACATAATTCTATATTCTAAAGGCGATTGGAACTCAAGACTTCGGAGGCTTAAACGCAGAGCTGTTAATACCGAATGTGTTACGGATGGATAAATCATTGTGTGGAATGTTCATGGTTGATAACCAGCGGTCCATCAGGTCGGCTAGGAGGCTTATCAAAATCCATAACCCTTGGATTGTGGCCTTCCTAGAGCCATGCTCGGTGATGAGAGGAGAGTGGGAGTTGCCCTTTCCCTGGGATTTCACTCTTCCTACTCTAACAGTGATGTAGGAGGAAATATATGGATCTTTTACAGTAATTTGATCTCCCTTTTTATTTTACATAAGTCTGACCAATCCTTCTTTGTTATCCTATCCTTACAGAACATTTCGTCCCAGATTTATACTACCTTTGTCTATGCCAGATGCGCGAGAATTTTGAGAAGATCCCTCTGGAATGATCTGACCTCTTTATCATCATTGGTGCAAGGGCCTTAGGCTGTTCACGGAGATTTTAATGCCGTCGTCGATGTCGCTGAACGAAGAAGCTGCAGGGACTTTGACAGTGCGAGCACTATTGAATTTTTAGGTGCTATTAATAACGCAGGCCTGATTGATCCGGGCTTCTCCGATAGCTGCTTTACATGGTCTAATAACTAGGCAGGCACCTCTTGGGTTTGGGCAAGACTAGATAGAGTGTTGATTTCCCCTTCATGGCCCACTTTGCTTCTGATGTTTCAGGTTGCTCACCTACCTCGCGTCAACTCCGACCATGCCCCCCTCCTCATGATTTGCTGTGCTCGGTCGGCGGGTGGGCCCAAGCCTTTCAGATTCCAAAGGATGTGGATTCATCATGAATCCTTCATCCAGGTTGTTAGGTTCGCTTGGAACGAGGCTGAATCCTCACACCCTATTTATAACGTGCTCACTAAACTTAAACACGTTAAGCAGATTCTTAAGGTCTAGAACAGAGATGTCATTGGTAACATATTCGAGCAGGTTCGTAACATGGAGCAGTCCCTTCAGGAACCGGAGCTTAAGATAGAAGACCCTTCTTCCCCTCCAGGGTAGAATCGGATTTTGTAGCAGGAGTTTGCTACCATCTCTGCCAAGCTTTCAGATCTCGAGCTCAAGTAGGAAATCTATTGAAAGTAGAAATCCAGAGTTGATTGGCTAGCAAAGGGGGACAAGAATACTTGTTTTCTTCATGCGACGGTGATGGAAAAGTAGCATAGATATATCATTTGGAGCATGGTTCTAGAATTTGGCCTGACTATTGAAGAACCGTCAGCTCTTAAAGATGCAACAGTGGCCCATTTTCAACAGCTTTTCAGCTTTGTTAAATGTTCGCCGCACCAGGCTCTGCTTGATTATATCCCTCAACTGGTATCACAAGGTCAAAACAATATGCTGCTAGCTACTCCCACGCTCTTGGAAGTTCACCGAGCCATCCAATCCATTCCTATTGATAGGGCTCCGGGCCCAGATGGCTTCTCGGGAAGCTTCTTCTCATCCTGTTAGGACGTGGTGGGTCAAGACATTCACAAGGTGATTTCTTTCTTCTTCTAAGGTAGAAACCTCCCCAGGGCAGTTACAATTTTGATGATTTACTTAATCCCTAAATATTTAGCCCCCAGAAGTTCTCAGACTTTCACCCAATTAGTCTATGCAACTGCTTTTACAAGATCTTCTCTAAGATCATAACTAGTAGGCTTAGTCTGATTCTTTCATCTCTAATCTCTCCAGAGCAGGGTGCTTTCATCCATGGATGATTAATCTCTGAGAACATCACTCTGTCTCAGGAACTATTTAGAGACTTGAACAGAAAAGTCCGAGGAGGAAATCTAGTTCTTAAGCTTGATTTGGAAAAAGCCTACGACAGGGTGAACTGGGGTTTTCTCAGCCAGGTTTTGAAATGTTTTAGTTTCAGCCCTCGGTGGTTGGATATGATTGAGAAATGCTGGGCCAATTCCTGGTTCTCAATCCTCATTAACGGAGAATTGACGGGCTTCTTTAAGTTATCTAGAGGGCTTCGGCAGGGGGACTCTCTCTCCCCAAGTTTATTCATCCTGTATATGGAGGTGTTAAGCAGTTGGCTATCCAGGGCTCTTATCATCCCTATTCTACGAGGAGGGGCTGTCCAACCATCTCTCACCTCCTATACGCAGACGACACACTTCTCTTCCTTAATGGTACGAAGGCCTCGCTTCTCCAGACCAAGCATTTCCTAGAAGCCTTCCAAGCTTCCTTAGGCCAACTATTCAACTTACGAAAGAGCTCCCTTTTCTACTCTAACAAACTCCCTGCATCCAGAGTCAGGTCCATCGAGACTCTTCTTGGGATTGACAATTCTCCTGCGATCTTTGTTTATCTCAGAGTCCCAATGGTGGCGCGTAGGCTAAGAGTTAACGATTTTAGCCCTTTAATCGAGAGAGTGGTGGACCGTATTAAGGGGTGGTAGTCTAAAATTCTCTCTCAAGCTGGGAGGGTGGTGTTGGTTAAGCATATTCTTGGCAGTATTCCCGTTCATTCCATGGCAGCTATTCATCTGCTGTCGCAGGTCCTAGAAACTTTGGAGAGACATCTGGCAAATTTCTTCTGGGGCTGGTTGGAGGGCAGGAGGAAATTTTATTAGAAGAGCTAGAAGCATATTACTCTGCCCAAAGAGGAGGGCGGCATCGGCATCAGGAAATTCTTTGATGTTATGAAGGCGTTCCGGTTGAAGATGGCCTGGACGATCAAAACCAGGAAGAGGGATAACCTTGCATCCTCGCTATGGAAGTGGATTATGGGTCAGTTTCCTACTCTAGAAGCCCATGCTCAATGGAGAATTGGGGAGGGAAGATGCAGTCTCTGGCATGACAATTAGTCCAGTTTGGAGCCTCTCCTAAAGTTCGCTAAGACAGATATCCCATATGTTTTGTTGAACATGCAAGTTTACGACTTCCTAGACCAAAACGGTTCCATCCCTCCATTGACGATCTTCCTGTTCTTACCTCAACATGTTATTAACTTCATTTTTTAGACCAGATTTTTCCTAATGGAGGGTCAGGATGTTCGTATTTGGCCTCTAACTCCCTCCGGCATTTTTTCAGTGAAATCTACCTAGAACATCTGTAGAGCTGCCGGGCAGGATAGGTGTTGGTCCAGGTGGGTCTGGCATGCGAAATTGTGCCCAAAATTTCCCTATTTGTTTGGAAAGCGCTACATAAGGCAGTCCCGGTCGATTGCACTGTTCAATCTCGGGGTATTCATCTTACTTCCAAATGTAGTTGCTGTAGCTCTTAGGAGTCTCGAACCCACGACTTGGAGTCCATGAATCACTTGTTCCTCGAAAGCAGCTTGGCTTGTTCTGTTTGGTTTGCGGTTGGAAGACAATTTGGTATTAATGTCATGGTTGTGTCGTCCATGACGCCAGATTAATGCAATGGTGGAGTGTTATCTCCTTGAGTTCACGGAGCCCTATTGCCCTGATGGTGTCCTTATAACACCCCATACTTTCAGTACTCGGGTGCTACAGAGTAACCCTACTTAGTATAATTACAAACCTAGCTCGAACGAACGTTCACATCCATCTTAGTATAAATCCAACCATTGAAAATAGTCCCAATCCATATGTCAAGCTATCTACCCATCGATTTCCAAGATGGATCATCATGCCACTAAAGAGACCTATTTCTAGGATCCAAATTTCACTAGTGGACATATCTAGCCAACCATTACAGCCTTAGATCATGAAATCCACTGTTTATAAAATTTCCAACATCCCATAGGCCGTCCATCATTTAAAAACACAGATCGGATTATCTAGCTTCATACCCAACTCCCAAATGACACCTAAACGTTCTTTAGGATGCCTAGGGTTATCGATAGCTAAGTTAAGATCAATCCGACCGTCGAATTGTTGGAATGGCCAGGGAACCGAGAATTTATATATAAACATTCATGTGGTGTGGCCCATCTAACAGTTAAAGTAAGCTAAGGATTAGGAAAATGAATCATAGCGGTTGAACCACTGTGAGGACGATTCTACCTAGAAGTAAGCCCTACAAATTAACTCAAGATAATAATAATGATAATGTTAATATTAAGAATAATAATGATTGAAGATGCTATAATATAGACATTCAAAATGGTAAATTCATGGAATATGTGGTCCTAAAACATTCGAATAATGACCCAGGGCCATTGAAGTTCAGATTCGCAATAATCTGACCGTTAGATCAGTGAAAACCCATAATTTGGGACAAGATCTGCACGTATGGCCCACCTGAGCTTTGTACCCACCTGAGTTTCGGTTGAAGCCCATACTAGGTCCCATCAAGTAAATAGATAGAGTGGATCTATCAGAAGACGTCACTGTGAACCCCATGCACAAGGTGAGTGTGTACAGCTGGTGCACACTCACTGTGCACCGGACCTGTCAGTCCGGTCAAGGACTGCTAACCTAACATATGCTAAAAAAGGAGAGATTTTCTCTCCCACCAGCGGACGCTTGAAAACATAGGGCTCTGTTTGTTGCAAATCTGGCCCACGATCGTACCCACGTGCCTAATCTGAATCGTCCATCAGCTTCAAAGGGTGGAGCTGACCACAACCCAATTGTTATAATTAATTTTTCGGTGCATGTGGACACACAATCCTCGACACAAACAGGCCATACAAACACATCACATTCTAAAAATAGAAATTTTCGCCTGTTGTTGCTAGTCTGGTGATTCGTGTGAGGGGGAAACCTTTAGTCTCAGCCATCCAAACAAATGAGATCTCAGCCGTCCATTCGATTAGGGCTTTTTCAAGCAAAACTAGGCCCAGTTTCGGCTCCCACCCATTGTTTTGGGAGGCAGTTTCTACCAGATTAAATCTGGGACACCCTTTAACGATCTGACGGCCCTGAGAGAGCTTAGGGCTTGATTTAAGTCTAATGGATGGAGTTACAATAGGTCCCTCTTCCACTCCCCTATTGCAACTTGAAAAAAATTAGCCGCAAGCTTCAACTGCCAAACCCACCACCAAAACTAATATAGAGCTCCGAAATTTCCCTCCTACTAGCCTATCTGGATTGGTCTTTGACGTTCACATGCCTCAGAATGAAGAAAGGTACGCTGGGTGGAGTTTCTCCATTGGAGGAGCTCGTCTTCCTTGTCAGAAACCACTGCCGCACCACCTGTGACTCGGGCCGAGTCTGAGCAGGCCGCTCTACTCGCTGACGGGTTGATGTCAGTTGTCCGGGGCTACTGTTGGACCTCCAGCATGTGGGAAGAAGGGAGAGTAGAAGAGAAGGAAAGAAAGGAGAGGAGAAGACGTAACAACCCATTTTTTTATGGGAACTAACCCCATCGTCTGCTTCCGTGTGGCCCACCTGAGTTTTGGATCAGCCTCATTTTTGGCCTTATATCTTCTCTTGGCCAGGCTGTGATGATGGACGGAGTAGATTTATGTCATCCTTAGTAGGACCCACCACATCTAAATAAAAAATAAAAATTTTAAAATATAAATAAAATATCTTCCACACGCCAACTAAACCACTTTCTCCATTCTTCCTTCCTTTTCATACGGTAATGGGTGCCGAAACCGTCCCATCGTCCCCACTCTTCCATTCCATTACACACCCTTTATATCTAAAAAAGAAAATAGAGAAAGAAACGAAAGAATCAATCAAATCAAAAATAGAAAGAGAGAGCTCTGTAGATCAAGAGAAAGATATTAAAGTGGGGCCCGATTATCAGACTTTTAAGGTAGGTGATCTTATCCTAAAATTTATCATTTTCAATTATTTATTATGCTCATTTAATCTAAATTTTTGATAGGATATTATTGTCAGTTGAATTTTTATGTAGGAAATTCTACTCATTTATGAATTTCTATTTTATATATTTTCATTATTTAATGCTGAAATTATATATATATATATATATATAATAAAATAAAATAAATTTATAGAATAAAATAAATAATTTATCTAAGTTTATATTTTAATTTATTAATTCTTGAATTTTTGTTAAGGTTAAAAATTAAATATGAATTATTCCTAATTTTTTTTTAAAAAATAATTAATATGAAAGTAAATTATTAAAAGATTAAACTCAAATTAATTCATGAATTAATTTGAATTAGTAATTTGAATTAATTTTAAAATATTTTTGATTAATGAGTATGTTAGTTATTAAATTTAATCATTTAATTAATCCGAATTATATATATATATATATATATATATATATATATATATATATATATATATATATATATATATATATATATATATATATATATATATATATATATATATATATATTCAAGTTAAAAAATAAACCAAAAATTTAAATTCCAATCATTTACAATACTTAGAATAAATTATAAAAAAAATATAATAATAATAATAATTAAAAATTTGAATGTAAAATAAATAAATAAATAATAATAGTATCCAAAGTCCAAATTAATAACTTCCTTAAAATAAATAATAATAAAATTCTAAATTTAGATTTAAAATAATTAGGTAAAATTTTTAAGATAGATTAACTTAAATTATTAAATAATAATTTAATTTCATTATTAATGTTATATTATAAAAATTAGTGTAATATTTTTATTTTTGTAAAGATTAAAATCAAAATTTTAATTCTAAAATTGTAAAGAGTTAATTAAATTAAATTTAAATGAACTTAAGTTTAAGAAAATTTTCAAAATTTTAGAATTGAAACTAAAATTTCTTGTACATTATTTCACAGAAATTCCTAAATTAAATAATAGTAAAATAATATTTTATTTAAGTATTTGAATTATTAAAGTTTCAACAAAATTTAAACTAGAATTATTAATTAGAATTATATTGTTGATATTTTGTCTACCATTTATTGACATTAATTTTAATATGTTGGATGTAACGTAAGCAAGTAGGGCAATTGTGTCCCTTGGGTGAAAGACCCTAAATTAGCAACTAGGGCAATCGTGTCCCTTGGGTGAGAGACCCTAAAGCCACCAAGTAGGGTAATTATGTCCCTTGGGTGAAAGACCCTAGAACCCACTGGATCCTTTGGAGTCTCCTTTGTGTACGGCGTATGAGTATAATTATGTGCGTGGACATATGTCAGAGGTACAACTAGAGAAGTAGTCTGACTAACTAACGTATAAATGGGTCTATTACCATGAGGTACCAGTGCATGGGCGTTAATGTAACGTGACCATCCACTTGTGTATGGTGTTGTAAGAAATAATATAAATGTTATGGGTATTCATGTAAATATCACATGCATCGCATTTTCACAATTGTATTATTAAATTTCATTATCTGTATTCTATTTTCTTTATTATTATAAAATTAATATTATCTGAACATGTTAAATTTTGAGTAAGAAATGACCTTACTTGGTTATTATGCTCATCCTACTAAAAAAATGCATAAGTGCAGAGCTGGAATATTAAGAGTAGGCGGGCCTCTACTATTAGCTTTATTTTGTAAAAAATTAGGTTTTGTTTTAATTCAATTCAGTTTTTTTTTAAATTTTTTTTTTGTTATTTAGGTTTAATTTATGTTCAAATTTTGATGTAGAAAGGACAAACTATCAAAAGAGTTGAATTTAATAAATATTTTAGTTATATTTTCTTTTAGATAACGTTGAATATTAATTGAATTTGATTGAATCAACCGGATTGTAATAAATGCCATTATATTATAACTCATGAACCTTGGTATTCAAGTCCCGAAGACTTTATTCGATTGGGTACTCGAATTTCAGGGGGTGACAGTTGGTATCAGAGCCAGGTTTAGATTAAAACTATGGACTTAGGGTTGTCTTTAAAATTAGTGAGTCAAACATAAATCCCTTTACTTTTATGATGGAAAAAAAAATAAAAATATAAACTCAACTATCATTGCATTATATTGACACTAGATATGATCTTATTTAGGCTTGACATTGAACTAATAACCCAAATCTAAACCCTAAGGATTTTTTAAAATTTTTTAGCACATTACGTTAAATTGGACAACAATAGTAAGCAGAAAATACTTAACATACAAAAGTCATAACTAATTAATTGAAACTCCTTTTAAGTTGATTCAAAATCTCAATCGTATATTAATAAGTGTAGTTTTAGTAAAAAAATAATTTTAAAATGTAAATATAGGTTTATCCTTTACCAATATTAAGTTATGTGTATATTAGTTAGAAATCATTTATTTCTTTACAGATCTAATTATTCAAAATTTATAATTTTTTATAGACTTTATATTAGGCTGAAATTTTATAAAATTATAGTAGACTTATATATGTGTCCTTATAAAAAATTTTAGATCAATCTGACACTTGTAAGTATCAAAAACATTAGAGGGAATAATATCCTAAGAAACTGAATTTTCTGCACTACAACCTTAATACATGTCACTACCTGAAATTCTCTTAATCTTCATGTGTTAGTCTTTTTTATCATCAAATCTTTCTTATAATCCAATAAATTTTCCATGCTCCTAGAGACCTTAAATAGCATGCACTCCATTAATGATACTTAGAATTCAATTTAGCTACTATAACCTACCTTGGTTGTCACACACTAAGCTCATATGTTTAATTAATCGTAGATTATGGCGGATCAAAATATTGATGTCGAAGCCACATCAAGAGCTCCTGGTCCTGATACCACTGAAAATGGGTCACTTATGGGTGGAATTCTTAGGGCCATAGGTGATCTTACGGGTCTTGTGGGCTATCAGATAAGACAGACTCAAGCGCAAGGTCAAACCCAAACTGTTCACGTACCTAACGAAATGATAAGAATTTTATTGGAAAGGTTCAAAAGACAGAAGCTACCTGTATTTAAGGGTGGGCCTGACCTATCTGAGGCCGAGGTGTGGAAGAAACAGATTAATAAGATATTCACGATTATGAAGTGCGATGAATACTAGAAAGCGAAATTAGCTATTTACGTGTTAGAAGGGGAGGCGGATCATTGGTGGGACTTAATCGTTAGGATGAACCCGAGAGTTGAAGCCTGGACCTGAGTTCAGTTTTATGAGAAGTTTGATGATAATTACTTTTCTTTATATGTGAAAAATCAAAAGGTAGGAAAATTCATGAAATTGGAATAGAGTGATATGATGGTGCGCCAGTATAATGCTAAGTTCACAGAGCTATCGCGAATTATAACTTTTTTGGTGTCCGATGAAACCCGTAAGGCATAAAAATTTGAGGAAGGTTTTAGAGCCTCTATTCGTAGCTGATTATCCCATTTTGTACAGAAGACCTATGTCGAAGTGTTGGAGCATGCCTTAGCAGTGGAGAAAGACATCAATAAATATTGGAAGAATTGTGATTAGAGGAAGGACGTAAAGAATGGTGCTATAACTGCTACACATATATCTTCAGCCCAACAAGATGCAGCTAAGAGACAGAGAACAACATCGACATCGATGGCCAGACCGACGACAACACTTCCTACACCACGATTTTTAGGATTTTGCTATAATTGTGGACTCGAGGGCCACACTTCTCATTTTTGTTCTAGACCACAGCGCACTCAATATCCACAAAGGTCAGGACGTTCGCATCAGTCTTTCAGGCCTTTCCAGCATCAGGCACCACCGTCTATGTCACAGCGACCTCCACTACATCCTTCCACCTCACAGCCATCCCTGAGACTACCTTAGCCATATCCACAGAGGTCGCTACAGTCGTACCCGAGGCCACCACAACAAGAATCTTCATCGGTATATTAGAGACCACCTCAGCAGCCACCGCCACAGGTTAGACCTCAGTAGTACCAGCAGTCGAGGAAGGAAGTTCAAGCATCATGACCATAAGCTCAAGGCTGAGTCTATGCCCTAGTACATTCAGGTGACGACATAGTGCAACCGTACGAGAACTTGGCGTAACAATACGAGGGCTCAATTCAAAGTTATGATGTTCCAGTACAATCTGAGGATGAAGCGACCTAGACTTATGATGATGTCGCACCCTTATATGAGGATCCAGCACCGCCAACAGTTGACATTATTTAGCCCGACATTGAGGCTAGCAACGATGCAGTTAAAGGTACCATCGTCATTTATTCATCCTTAGCTAGAGTGTTATTTGATTCTGGAGCATCGCATTCATTTATTTCTTATTGCTTTTTATGCTCACTTGGGTTATCTCCTACTCCTTTAGATAAAATGTTAACGGTAGCAAACCTCTTTGGTAATTCAATAGACCTAAGTTAGAGTTGTAAATCTAGTCTGATCATGATCGAGAACGTAAATTTACCAGATAATCTTATAGTTATACCGATGCGAGAATACAACATTATATTGGGGATGGATTGGTTATCTTTATATCGTGTAAAAATCAATTATTTTAGGAAGATGGTCATATTAAATATCGATGGACGAGCACCGTTACAATTCCATGAGACGTGAAGGAAGGGAGCACCAATTAGCTTGTCAGCCATCTCAGAAATTGAACCTCAAGGAGTAGAATAAATTTTGATTGTTAATGAATTTTCAGAAGTATTTCAAAATATCCCTGGATTATTGCTAAATAGAGATGTTAATTTCACAATCGATCGGGTACCTGAGATTGCACTAATCTCCAGAGCACCATACCATATGACACCTGTTGAATTAAGAGAATTAAGGGAACAACTTTAGCAGCTTCAAGACCAAGGCTTCATTAGGGCTAGTACGTCACCATGGGGTGCACCAGTATTATTTGTAAGAAAGAAGGATGAGTCTTTGAAGCTATGCATCGATTATCATCAACTTAATAAGGCGATTATCAAGAACAAGTACCCACTGTCGAGGATAAATGATATATTCAATCAGATGAAGGGAACTAAATATTTTTCAAAGATAGACCTACGATCTGGATATCATCAGTTGATGATAGAGATGAAGATGTACCCAAAACTGCCTTTAGGACTCGGTACGACCATTATGAATTTTTAGTGATGCCCTTCGGACTAATGAATGCTCTAGCAGTATTCATGGACCTCATGAACAGGGTCTTCAAACAGTATGTGGATCGATTCGTGATAGTGTTCATAAATGATATTTTAATTTACTCTAAGACGCAAGAGGATCATGCTGAACACCTTCGAATAGCTCTTCAGACTCTAAAGGGCAATCAGTTGTATGCTAAAGCTTCAAAATATGACTTTAGGAAGAATGAAGTAAAGTTTCTGGGGCACGTGGTATCGGGAAAAGGAGTGTCGGTAGATCCATCGAAAGTTGAAGTAGTGTTAAATTAGGAGCAGCCCATCAATGTGTCAAAAGTGCGCAGTTTTCTTGGATTAACTAGCTATTATAGAAGGTTCATTGAGGGATTTGATGTTTTATTTAAACTAATCTGATTTAAATGATTTTAAACTCGCAAGTATACGAATCAGATATAGATACGATACGTATTACAAGATCGTTCCCACGAGGACTGGTTGTCACAATTCAAAATTTACGATTCTTCTTAACTAATCCAACAAATATTTGAGCTAATGATTTAAGTAAACTAATGAAAATCAATAACTGAGAACAATGAGATAAATTCAATCAAGGAGAGTACTGGGACTTTTGAATTCACCCCTAATTATCCTGACCCTTTTTTTACTTGTTGATTCACTCTAATTCAGATTAATATAAATTTAATAAATAAATTACACTCTATGTCCTTGGTTGGGCACATAGAATGTATAATCCCTTAAAGCATACAGATCACATCTTTCCATCCATGGTCAGGCATGAAGAGATGTAGATTCCTATTTCTTTCCCTATAGGAAACCTATTCATGGTCAGACACAAGCACCTAGAATAAGATTTCAAACAACATCCACATCTAGACTTTGGTTAAGCTCATAGAATGGAGAAATACAAAAGTTTCAGTTAAACACACTAGAGAAAGAAACAAATCAATCAATTAGATGAATTCAACACATCACAAGAATTATTCAAATTAGGGGCTTCATCTCAGCCCTAGCTAATAGATTAGCAATCCATAAATTTAACTAGAAAGAAGGAAAAATAAAATTTAAAAAATAAAAACATCTCCCTTCTTCTTTCCTCTCTCTCTCTCTCTTCTCCTTTGAATTTGATTTCCTTTTTTGCCCAAGCTCTCAGGATCTCGCCCCCTCTGACGTCCTAAGGACTGCCCTTTTATAGGCAGAGAGGTCGGTGGAAGGTGCTGAAGTCGGTGGAAATCGGACGCAGCAGCCGCGCGTAACAACTTTTTGTAGCAAAATTCAGGGCTTCATAAGTCTCTTGTTCTTTGCACTTTATCCGTAAAATCAACGTCTCCTGGAACGTTTTCAATTGATCTTTACTATGGACGGATCAGATCTTCCATCTGATCAAAGATGGTGGGCCACAACCGCCTAAACAAGTTGCTTTTCACGGACGTGCGTAAGCCTATGTACGTTTAGCACTATCGTGATAGGTGGGCCCCACAGAGGTGTTTTCAGAGAAATTCGCCCCGTCCATTAGATTGCCCTCGAAATTTCGGTCAGAAACAGATGGTTTTGAATGTTCATTGACTTAGACCAAAGAATAAATCATGCTAAAATTAATTTGAATGTTGTAGGACAGTCCACTTATGGCCTCTGTATCTCACATATGTGCTTGCATGGATGAAAACAATCAATATGGGTTTGAAGTTTGCGAACCCATTTACAAGATGGAGGGCTTGGATCGCCCGTACGGATGATGTAGGTGGCCCACTAGCTTTAGCAAAATGGACAGCGTCTGTCTGTTACGCAGGAACTAAAAATGAAAATTTCCATTTTCTGATGAATACGCAGGTCAGTGCTAGCTTGGACCGAACGGCTGGTCCGGTGCACTGCAGGCGTGTGTACACTATGTACACACGTTGTACATATGGGGTCTACGGTGATGTTTTTAAGAAATCCAATCCATCCATTCATTTTTTCTCCTCAAGTAAGGCGTTGAATCCGAAGATGAGGCATATCAAAATAGCAGGTGGGCCTCACTTAATGAATTAAGGGGCTAATCCAGCCATTAGGGCACTTCCATAGTGATTCGAGGGTTAAATTTTGATATGTACGATTAATTTATGTCCCTCATCCCATGTATGAAGTTTTGGGCCAAATGGATAGTTGGAACCATGTGATCTTGCATTCTGCACCAATTTCGGGCCTCTTTAATGTGAACGGCTTGATTTTCTTAGATCCTTGGCATGTAAATTCTTCAATCATGGTCCTCTGGAGTCCATTCCTTACTTTGATGACTTCGGAGTGTCAAATCCACACTTTTAGTACTCTTTTTCAATCAACGCTCCTGATTACTCTCTGCAACAATAACACGATTAAAATATGACATTAAGCATTATCATGTATTTAAAATCAAGCAATAATTAAGGTCTGATATGCAATATTCGACCCTCATCACAACCCCTAACCAGCATTTTGCTAGTCCCGAGCAAAACATGCAAAAAATAATTTTAGAAATAAAAAACAATTCCTATAAACCTAAGTGACTTGTGAACAGATAGTCGAGATGCAAAAATTCTAAGATTCATGAATGGTAAGTAGAATTTTCTTTCTAGGAATCAAGCTCACAGTAAACTACATAATCAAGTTTAAAATATTAATCTATTAATTAGAAAATTCTAAACATTGAGTTCCATGAGTGTATAGTGCGATCTTGGCTTACCACTGTTAAGAGATCCAATTGTCATTTTCATGATATCATTGGTAATTAACAGCGGCATTCATGACAACTAAAACTGAAACTAACACTTGCCTTACAGATTAACTTTTCATTCTACCAACCTTTGATTTTTTTCCATAAACAATAATGTCGAGGGGAATCAAATCCTCACTTATAGGGAGCAAACCTATGGTGAAAACTTGTCGCCTAACTTTTTCTAAATGTCAAAATGGCGGATCGAATCTACACCTATAGGGAGCAAACCTATGGTGAAGATTATGCGACTTAACCTTTCAATTCTTCTTTATAAACTGATGCTAATTTTTATTTTTTTTTAGGCTGCTTCCTTTCATGCTTGATGATTACCAAGTTACAATTCAATGTCGAACTAAAACCTTAATGTGTAAGCGAGATGTGTCCTGTGAAATCATGTCTCAATCAATGTTTACAACTTTTACTCATGGATTAATAACTTGAACTTAATTGTGAAATCTAACAGACAACTGAATTCAAGAATCATAAATTACCAACATCACGTCTCTTTTAATTCTAAATCCAAGATGATCGTCAAAATCACTTCAAAATCATAAGAAATTCTAGAAAAATTTTCACAATTTTTGCTCAAGACCAAGAAAATACTGATTAGGTAACCTAATCTCCCACCCCCAACCTAAAATCTACATTATCCTCAATGTAAAAGAAATAAGCATGCACTACACATGAGACAACAAAAGTAAAAGAGGAGTGATGGAAAGATAGTACCTGGACGAAAGAATCAAGAGACTTTCCAGAGATATCAGCGTAAAAGCGAGTCAGCACAAGAGAGAAATCAACAAAAGTAAAATAAAAAAATAAATTTATAAAAAGAAGATCCTACCTATACCACTTTCACAGGTGCTCTCGATTGTGCACCTTTAAACCCCTAGGTTGCCCCTAGTGGATGATTTGTAGTCTCGTGAGGGTTTGCACCCACAAACATTGAACTAACTAGGAAAATGAAATGGAATGAAAAGCTGGGTTGCATCCTAGGAGCGCTAAGTTTAACGTCTTCAGCCATACAAGAACAGACCATAAATTAATCAATGTTGATAACCTAGGTCCGTCAACTAAATTTTCTCAACACCTTGATTAACCAATCCCAGACTTTGTGGGAATAACTTGAACCATGCTATCTGAAATGGGGTAAATGATACCATTGTCTAATAGTTTAAGCACCTCCGCTTGAACAACTTCTTCCATGTTAGGACTAAGCCTCGCTTGCATTTTACGCGACGTTTCTACATTTTCTTCAAGAATAGTATGATGCGTACACACCGTGGGGCTTACTCCCTTCATGTCCTCTATCGTACACCCAATAGCTGCCTTATATTCTCTAAGCACTTTAAGTAACTTGCTCTCCTGTTCCTTCTCAAGGTTAGAAGCCATGATGACATGTAGGGTCTCAGAAGGACCTAAAAATGCATACTTGAGGGTTTCAGGCAATTATTTAAGGTTAACTTCAGGTGGTTTCTTGATAGATGGGACTGGTTTAGCCACAGAGGGTGAAAGAGGTTCTACTTTTGCTTTCCATTTTGTAGTCTCCATTATAGGCGTAGAGTTGAGCAATGCGATGACTTCTTGAATGGAACTCTCTATGTCAAAATCTATGCAAAATGTGCTAAGCAAGTCTCAAGTGTGTCTTAGGAAGATTGAAGGAAAGATTTATGCACTAGACTCTTAATCATGTCCACTTCAAATATATCATCCGAGTCTGCTAGTTGTTGTCCAACATTGAAAACATTGAGCTTTATTTCATGTTACTAAAAGACAACTTCATGACTCCATTCCTGCTATTTATGATAGCATTAGATGTGGCTAAGAATGGACGTCCCAGAATAATCGAAATTTGACTAGTAGGATTCTGGACAGGCTGAGTATCTAGAACGATGAAATCCACTAGAAAATAAAAATTATCAACATGGATTAGCACATCCTCAATAACACCACGGGGCACCTTGACAGATCTATCAGCTAGTTGTAGTGTTATTTTAGTTGGTTTTAGCTCACCAAGTTCTAGCTGCTCATATACAGAATATGGTAACAAATTAACGCTCGCCCTTAAATCAAGCAATGCCTTCTCAATCTTATGATCTCCTATGACATAAGAAATGGTAGGAGCTCCTGGATCCTTAAATTTAGGATAGGTGTTATGTTGAATCATGGAGCTGAGTTGCTCTGTAAGGAAGACCTTCTTGTGAACATGTGTCTTACACTTCTGAGTGCATAAATCTTTAAGAAACTTAGTGTAAGCAGGGACTTGCTTGATAGCATCAAGCAATAAAATGTTAATACGCACTTGCTTAAACATGTCCAATATCTCTTTAAAGTTGTTTCCTTTTTTAATTGGTGCTAAACGTTGAGGAAAATGTGCTTTAGGCACATAGGATGGCACATGAGTGGTTCATGGAAAGTCAGAGTGCTTTTGGGCTTTAGATGCACTAGTATGTCTTTCCGCTTCATTTTGGTCTTTCGATTTGGAATTTGATTCTTCCCTAGGCATCTCTACTTTGTTCTCGATCTATTTACCGGACCTAAGGGTAATGATAGATTTAACTTGCTCATTATATTGTTCTTGGTTTGAATTAAAGCCAATCTCAAACTGTCCTTTTGAATTTACCACAGGTTGACTAGGATACTTGCCCTTCTCTCTCTCACTCAATATGACAGCAAGTTGACCAAACTGTACTTCCAGCTTGGCAATAGATTGCGCATTTGCATGTAAGCTTTGTTGATTAGCTAGTAAAGTTTGTTGAGTGTCTTTTTGAAATTGAAGTGAACTCTACATAAAAAGATTGAGTGTATCCTCAAGAGATGGTTTCCTAGATTGTGGAGGTACTTGTTGATATTGCGAAAACTGTTGACTACCAACTTGGGGGTAAGGTTCCATTGGAGGATTTTCAGATGGTCCTCCTTGTTGTGGTCCTTTTGCCCAAGAAAAATTTGAATGCCTAGCCCACCCTGGTTTGTAAGTGTCTGAGTAAGGATCATTCCCAGTTCTCCAAAAGGTTTTCACAACATCTACTTGTTCAGAGAGAAATTCTGGGAATGTTGCACCAGATGGACACAACTGCATAGGATGGCCAGGACCGGAACATATGACACATGACTCGATTTGAGTTGTCTGTGAAGATCCATTATTCAACATTAGAGCATCAACTTTCTTTGTCAGGCTATTAATCTTGGCATAAAGATCTAGCGTGACTCCTATCTCATATATACCACCTTTCTTCTGTGGTTGAAGACTTCTTTCACCTCTATTTGAGTAGTCCCATTGCTCAAAATTTTCACACAAGATTTCAAAGAAATTCAATGCTTCGACATCACTTTTGGTCATGAATGACCCTCCATTGGTAGCATCAACCATGCGACGATTTTGGGATGTCAAACCGTCATAGAAGTATTGAACCTGTTGCCACTTCTCAAAACCATAGTATGGACATTTAAGAAGCAAGTCCTTCCATCTTTCCCAACATTCATGAAAGTGCTCACCCTCTTTTTGTATGAAATTAGTAATTTCTCTATAGAGAGCATTAATTTTGTGAATGGGGAAGAACTTGTTTAAGAACTTCTTAGACAGTTGGTCCCATGTAGTAATAGTCCCAACTCCTAGAGAATTCAACCATGCTTTCATCTTATCCTTTAAAGAAAAAGGAAAAGGGCGCAAATGGATCGAATCATCTAAAAAGTTTTGAAACCTAAAGGTAGAGCAAATGTCTACAAATTCTTTCACATGATAATATGGATCCTCCTTATCTAGACCATAGAAAGAGGGCAACAATTGTATTACCCCAGGCTTAAGTTCAAAGTGTGTTGCCGTGGTGGCTAGCAACACTATGCATGAAGGTGCATTAAATTAGATAGGAGCTGAATAATCTTTAAGTGCTTTAATTCCATTCTCATCCGCCATTTCAAATAGGATGTTTCTAAATCTTCTATGAAAGGTTCTTTCTATTTCAAGATCAAAAGGTGCTAATTCTATGTTCAGAGATCTATGCCCTAGCATAAACTGAATTACTGTAATGTAGGAAAGAAAATTAAATTAAATTGAGATGCAACCTAAGTGAAATAAAACTAAAACTAAAAATTATGAATTCCTAAAAATAAGATAAAATTATGTAAATAAGAATTGGAAGAAAGAACCAGAAAAAGGAGATGATAGATGTCTGAAGATTTGGGAGCTTCTCCTTTTGAAGACAATCTTATTTAACAGCTTCCTTCTTCAATTCCTGTAAAATAAAAAATAAAAAATAAAAAATAAATTAAGTTTCCTAAAATAATGCGAGAAAATTCCTAAAACTATGAATTATGATAAGAAAGAATCCTAAATACACTTTGGACCGAAACAGTCCATGACAACGATGCAAAAAACTTGATATTTTATTTAAACCAATCTGATTTAAATGATTTTAAACTTTCAAGTATATGAATCAGATGTAGATACGGTACGTATTACGAGATCGTTCCCACGAGGACTGGTTGTCACAATTCAAAATTTACGATTCTTCTTAACTAATACAATAGATATTTAAGCTAATGATTTAAGTAAACTAATGAAAATCAATAACTGAGAACAATGAGAAAAATTCAATCAAGGAGAGTACTAGGATTTTTAAATCCACCCCTAATTATCCCGACCCTTGTTTTACCTGTTGATTCATCTTAATTCAGATTGATATAAATTTAATAAATAAAGCATACTCTATGTCCTTGGTCGGGCACACAGAATGTATAATCCCTTAAAGCATATGGATCACATCTTTCCATCCATGGTCAGGTATGAAGAGATGTAGATTCCTATTTCTTTCCTTATAGAAAACCTGTTCATGGTTAGACACAAGTACCTAGAATAAGATTCCAAACAACATCCATATTTAGACTTTGGTTAAGCTCATAGAATGGAGAAGTACAAAAGTTTCAGTTAAACACACTAGAGAAAGAAACAAATTAATCAAATTAGATGAATTCAACACATCACAAGAATTATTCAAATTAGGAGCTTCATCTCAGCCCTAGCTAATAGATTAGCAATCCATAAATTTAACTAGAAAGAAGGAAAATAAAATTTTAAAAATAAAAATATCTCCCTTCTTCTCTCTCTCTCTCTCTCTCTCTCTCTCTCTCTCTCTCTCTCTCTCTCTCTCTCTCTCTCTCTCTCTTCTCCTCTGGATTTGCTCTCCTTTTCTTCCCAAGCTGTCAGGATCTCGGCCCTTCTGACGTCCTAAGGACTGCCCTTTTATAGGCAGGGAGGTCGGTGGAAGGTACTGAAGTCGATGGAAATCGGACGCAGTAGCCGCGCATAACAACTTTTCGCAGCAAAATTCAGGGCTTCATAAATCCCTTGTTCTTTGCACTTTATCCGTAAAATCAACATCTCCCAAGCCATTTTCAATTGATCTTTACGATGGACGGATCAGATTTTCCATTTGATTAAAGATGGTGGGCAACAACCGCCTGAAAAAGTTACTTTTCACAGACGTGCGTAAGCCTACACACGTATAGCGCTGTTGTGATCGGTGGGCCCCACAGAGGCTCTGATAGTGGGGTTAGATTTCAAGGGAGGTTATGTGTTCCAGACATATCTGAATTGAAGCAAGAAGTCTTAGATGAAGTGCACCGCACAAAATTCACGATTTACTTAGGAGGAACCAAGATGTATCGTGATGTACGACGTCAATATTGGTGGAGTAATATGAAGAGGGGGATAGCCGACTACGTTCCAAGGTGTCTTACTTGTCAGCAAGTTAAAGCGGAGCATCAGAAGCCATCAGGACTTTTACAACCGTTACAGGTCACAGAATGGAAGTGGGAGCACATATCGATGGATTTTATTGACGGACTACCGAAAATAAGCCGTCATCATGATGCGATATGGGTGATCGTGGATAGGCTAACAAAGTCAGCACACTTCTTTCCTATACGTATTTCTTCCTCCCTAGACGAGTTAAGCAAACAGTATATCAAGGAGATCGTTAAGCTTCATGACATTCCTATGTCCATAGTATCCGATCGAGACCCCAGGTTTACATCATGCTTTTGGAAGAGTCTTCAGAAGGCACTGGAAATGGCGCTAAACTACAACACGACTTTTCATCCACAGACTGACAGACAAACGGAGCGGATAAATCAAATCCTCAAAGACATGCTTCGTAGCTGCATTCTTAACTTCAAGAGAAATTGGGATGACCACCTCTATTTAGTAGAATTCACCTACAACAATAGTTTCTAGTCCAATATTGGTATGACGCCATTCAAAGCTTTATACGAAAGACCCTACAGATCACCAAGTTGTTGGACCGAAGTAGGTGAAATAACATTATTGGGACCGAAACTAGTGCAAGAGACATCCGAGAACATTACAGTAATCAAAGAACATCTACGTACTGCTCAAAGTCGCCAGAAGAGTTACGCCGACAATCGCCAAAAGAACTTGGAGTTCGCCATAGGAGATCATGTATTTCTGAAGGTATCCCCAATGAAAGGAGTTATGCGATTTGGGAAGAAAAGAAAATTGGTACCACATTACATTGGACCATTCAAGATCTTGTAGAGAGTAGGCCTCGTAGCCTACAAACTAGCCTTATCTCCTCAACTTTTTGGTATCTACGATGTATTTCATGTATCTATGCTTTGGAAGTACGAGAGAGACGCATCGCATATCATTGACTGGGAGCCATTGAAAATCTGGGAGGACGTTTCATACATAGAACAACTGATTCACATCCTCGATAGGAAGGAGCAAGTACTTTGATTAAGATCAATACCACTCGTGAAGGTTCAATGGGGGCATCATGGCGAGGACGAAGCTTCGTGGGAACGACGGGATGAAATCTGAGAGAAGTACCCTCATCTCTTCATATGATAGATATGTTAAATTTCGGGGATAAATATTTTGTTAAGGGGGGTAGAATGTAACAACCCATTTTTTTGTGGGAACTAACCTCACCGTCTGCTTCCGTGTGGTCCACCTGAGTTTTGGATCAGCCTCATTTTTGGCCTTATATCTTCTCTTGGCCAGGCCGTGATGATGGAAAGAGTAGATTTATGACATTGTTAGTAGGACCCACCACATCTAAAAAAATAATAATAATTTTAAAATATAAATAAAATATCTTTCGCACACCGACTAAACCACTTTCTCCATTCTTCCTTCCTTTTCGCATGGTAATGGGCGCCGAAACTGTCCCATCCTCTCCACTCTTCCATTCCATTACGTACCCTTTATATATAAAAATAAAATAGAGAAAGAAATGAAAAAATCAATCAAATAAAAAATAGAGAGAGAGAGAGAGCTTTGTAGATCAAGAGAAAGAGATTAAAGTGGAGTTGTATCATCAGACTTTTAAGATAGGTGATCTTATCCTAAAATTTATTATTTTCAGTTATTTATTATGCTTATTTAATCCAAATTTTTGATAGGATATTATTGTCAATTGAATTTTTATGTAGAAAATTCTACTCATTTATGAATTTTTGTTTATATATTTCCATTATTTAATGCCGAAATAATTTATATATAAATAAAATAAAATAAATTTATACAATAAAATAAATAATTTATCTAAGTTTATATTTTAATTTATTAATTTATTAATTTTTATTAAAATTAAAAATTAAATATGAATTATTCCTAATTTTTTTAAAAAAAATTAATTAATATGAAAGTAAATTATAAAAAATAGATTAAATTTGAATTAATTCATGAATTTATTTAAATTAGTAATTTGAATTAATTTTAAAATATTTTTGATTAATGAGTATGTTAGTTATTAAATTTAATCATTTAATTAATCCGAATTATATATATATATATATATATATATATATATATATATATATATATATATATATATATATATATATATATATATATATATATTCAAGTTAAAAAGTAAACCAAAAATTTAAATTCCAATCATTTATAATACTTAGAATTAATTATAAAAAATATAATAATAATAATAATTAAAATTTTGAATGTAAAATAAATAAATAAATAATAATAATAATAGTATCTAAAGTCCAAATTAATAACTTCCTTAAACTTATTAAATTTAGATATAAAAATAAATAATAATAAAATTCTGAATTTAGATTTAAAATAATTAGATAAATTTTTTAGGATAGATTAACTTAAATTATTAAATAATAATTTAATTTCATCATTAATGTTATATTATAAAAATCAGTGTAATATTTTTGTTTCTATATAGATTAAAATCAAAATTTTACTTCTAAAATTGTAAAGAGTTATTTAAATTAAATTTAAATGAACTTAAGTTTAAGAAATTTTTCAAAAGTTTAGAATTGAAACTAAAATTTCTTGTACATTATTTCATAGAAATTCCTAAATTAAATAATAGTAAAATAATATTTTATTTAAGTATTTGAATTATTAAAGTTTCAACAAAATTTAAACTAGAATTATTAATTAGAATTATATTATTGATATTTTGTCTACCATTCATTGACATTAATTTTAATATGTTGGATGTAACGTAAGCAAGTAGGGCAATTGTGTCCCTTGGGTGAAAGATCCTAAATTAGCAAGTAGGGCAATCGTGTCCATTGGGTGAGAGACCCTAAAGCCTGCAACTAGAGTAATTGCGTCCCTTGGGTGAAAGATCCTAGAACCCACTAGATCCTTTGGATCCTCCTTTATGTATAGCATACAATTATATGTGTAGACATATGTCAGAGGTACAATTGGAGTAGTAGTCCGACCCGCTAATGTATAAATGGGTTCATCACAATGAGGTACCAGTGCGTGGGCATTAATGTAACGTGACCAACCACTTGGGTACGGTGTTGTAAGAAATAATATAAATGTTATGAGTATTCATGGAAATATCACATGCATCGCATTTTCACAATTCTGTTGTTAAATTTCATTATTTGTATTCTATTTCCTTCATTGTTATAAAATTGATATTATCTGAACATGTTAAATTTTGGGTAAGAAATGACCCTATTGGGCTGGTATGCTCATCTTAATAAAAAATGCACAGGTGCATAGCTGAAATACTATGAGCAGGCGGGCCTCTACTATTAGCTTTATTTTCTAAAAAATTAGGTTTAGTTTTAATTCAATTTATTTTTATTTTTTTTGTTATTTAGGTTTAGTTTATGTCAAATTTTGATGTAGAAAGGACAAACTATTAAAAGAGTTGAATTTAATAAACATTTCAACTGTGTTTTCTTTTAGATGACATTGAATATTGATTGAATCAACCGGATTGTAATAAATGTCATTATATTATAACTTACGAACCTTGGGATTCGGGTTCCGAAGAATTTATTCCCGTACTCAAATTTTGGGGCGTGACAGAAGAAAAGAGAGGGAGAGAGAATGCTACCGAGTCGGCCAGGTCCATCCCGAGTCAAGTCAGCCTGGGTGTCTATTGGTGGACGTCCCAGCATTCAAAAAAGAGGGGAGATAAAAAAAGGGACACAGTGAGAGAGAAGAGAGAGTGAGAGGAGAGATGGAGAATTTGGGGTTGAATTATAGGCTGACTCGTTGCCGAGTTAGCTGGGTCGAGTTCAGCCTAAGTTGGGCCTATTTCAATTAGGCGGGTCTGGTTTATCCCAGCGGTTTGTTGGCATATGGTCTAAGTGAAGAAAAAAAATGAGAGAAAGAAGAGAAGGAAGGAGGAAAAGAGGGAAAGGAAGAAGGAGAGAGGAATAGCCAAGTCAACTCGCCTGAGTCGCGGGTTGGGGCTATTAGAAACAGATTGGGTTTGGAAGCCCGACTCGCTAATGTGGGTAAGCCTTCTCTACTAAAGAAAATTAGTTAATTTAGTATTATAATTGGCATTACCATGATTATCGTGATTATTAAAAATGATTAGATGTTAGCAAGATATGTATGTTAGTTATTATGGACGAAACTACAACCGTTAAATATTGGACATTAATATTTACTTATCATTCCTAAATATTCTCATTGATAGTAGATTGCACTATTTGTTACCAATCTTATTATTAGGGTTGCTAACATTAGGTATGATCAACCATTAGTGGATAACCTATGCTAAAACTAGTTATTATAAATAAAGTTACAATTAGTGAATAGTACTATTTTATCTATTTCTCTCAAACATTATCATTAATAGTATAGCAAAATATTTATTATCCTCATAAGGGTTAAGGTTGCCACATTAGCTAATAACAATTTCATCGATAGTATTAATGGGGATTTTACAATTATTAATACTATTGACATGATTACCATCCCTATCATCATTAAGAATTTTAATATTAGGAATGAATAGCTGTTAGTAACTTATCTATACCAATATTAGTTATTATATATAAAATAATATCATTACTAAATACTGGTATATCGTCTTGTCACTCTTGAATATTTTCATAGGTAATAGATCAAAATTTAATCATCATCATAATGATTATTATTAATATGTTAGCTAATATAAAGTATAACACTAATGCTACTAATTATCTTGTAACTATTAAGCTTAAATTATAACTAATACACCAACTAGAATCCAAACTCTAAAGTCTAAGCCTAGACCTAGACCCTAAGGTGAGACCCTAAGAATAATCAATTAAAACCCCAGGCTATGATCATAAACTCTAAGTAGTGTGTAGAACTTGGATCTAATTGTACAAGTTCCTAATTTATGGTATGATTCGATTTTATGGGAACGCCCATTCTCTATCGATGTTGGTAGGTGATGCGAACTATGAGGTGATGATTCTTTCCCTTGAGCTTTCCATTTTCTCATTAGCTTAAGTTATAGTTTTATTTTAACTTTGAGTCGTTAATTGATATCTCCATTTTATAGCCACATATGTTAATTGTTAGAATTGAATTGCTACATCGTACGCTTAATGTTTATCATGCATATTTATTCATGCTCATGGATTATTTGTGGATTGCTTATGAAATTTAAACTGATCATCAGTGGGAAACCCCCACTTATATGTGTACACCCATACTTGAGATGTAACCCGACTGGTTGTGATTGTAATGGATCCTCAGCTTAGTGGTTATTGAATAGTGGTTTAAATAGATCGTTGATGTAGGCCTACCATCCGGGGTTGTTGTGTCTAAGTGGTTTTCAAGGATAGTCTTTTATCACATGATTTTGGTACTCGTCATATGTGGCGTATTTTGATAATTGCCCTATATAGTTTGTTTCGATATCGCCCTATGTGGCTTGTTCTAGTATTTGCCCTATATGGGCTTGATATTTTCATCATGCAACCATGAGATGATAAACCCTATATACTATAATATGATTGACCATTAGTTAAAGAGTTTCCATTAAACATTCTAAGATGGTAGCCTCATGAGCCGGGGATGGTGGTATGAGACCTATACTAGAGCTGTCGGCTTATGCTGGTGACGAGCCCCCGTAGTGACCTTGAGCTTATTTAAATTGGCAGATTACAACTGGACTAATAATGGTTTGGCTAATCACGCATACATGGCACGGAATAACGTCTATCGCTAGGTTGTTATTACACTGCACTTTGTATGCTTTCGCTGACGACTAGCCTAGTACAATGGGCAGTCGTTATGTTGCACTTAGTATGCCTTCGCTGATGACTAGCCTCTGTCCGATTGGATATTTTTCATAGGTTGATGATTGCATTCCGCACGGTTGATCCCGGGGCGTTAATTGTATATTTGCATGGGTGATGAGCCCAAATTCCAATGGATGAGCATCCCCGGGGCATGACTGCATTCACGTATCCATGTATCTAATAAGACTTGCATCATGTATTATTTTGTATGCTTTGTTTTATAACTATGCTTATCTAATGCGGCGGTGTGTAATCTTAAGGGAAATTCACACTGAGTTAACCACTCATCTATCAAATATACAACTGTACAGGTAGCATAAGTGGCCCAGATGATGTTCACACTCATATTGGTGAGGAGTAGGCTATGGTTGATAAGGGTGCATGATTGTATTTACTAAGGGCTGCTATAGGATTTCACAGCTCAAGATTGTTGCAATTTACTTTATTTCACATGTAATGTCATTTCATTTTGTATTGTAAGAATGAGGATATTTGTTTGTATAAGTCATTATACGCAGCTTCTTGTATATTTAAATGATAACTCAACTTTTCTTTATGTTTGATTCCTTCATACTGCGCTCATCGTCTTACTCTAATGGTTGTAAAAAAAAATATATGTGGACTTTGGATCTTTATAAGTTAACACTCAAGTTTTTGAGAAACAGGTCATATACTCGGGTCCTGAAAAGTCGGGGCGTTACAGTTGGTATCATAGCCTAATTTGGACAAACTAGGCCTTGAGAAATGATCTTATACAAGCTTTAAATGTCTCAAGTTAGGATGTTTGAAACTAGAAATTTGGATTTAGGTGAAATTTTCCCTTAGACTTAGGAGAATCATTGAGGCTATGAAGACCCAAACTTAGGTTCCCTTAGAAGTGATTTGGATGGCAATCCATACTTATACGAAATTCCATCTAAACTAAGGACAATTTGAGAACATAGATACCTCAAACTCTAGGCCCCTTGGAATTTTTAAGACTAGACCTTTGGACTTTAAACTCCTATAGGAATCCTTAGAAACTATTAGTTAGCCATTTGAAATTATGTGGAATTCCCTTGGGATTGGGAAAAGTTGAGAACTTATAGTAAACTTAGGTTCCTTCAGGAATTATCAAGATAGTCACTTGAATTGATGAAGAATCCCCTTAAAGTTAACAGAAACTAAAAATATAGAGACTCAAAAATTTAGATTCCCTACAAATTGTTTGGATGGCCGTATAACTTGAAAACAAAACCATGTTCATTTAGGAATTATTCAGATAAATATTTGAATGTATATGAAATTCCCCTAGGATCAAGGAAGGTTGAGTACTTGGAAACTTAAAACCTTAGGCCCTTTAAACATTTCAGGTTTAGTCATGTGAACTTAGGAATTAAACTTCGGTACTGTGGGCGAACAAATTCTCATTTTGTTGTATGTAGGACCAAGAGAGAATCCCTTGAACTGGGCTCCTAATGAACAAGCCTAAGAAATCGTCTTGGGAATTACAACTTGAAATTCCTAATATGTCTCCCTACTTAGAAATAATACTTCTCTTAAATTCTAGTACGTAGAAATTGAAGTTATAGAACTTTAGGT
Source organism: Magnolia kwangsiensis (assembly GCA_037074715.1). Lineage (NCBI taxonomy): Eukaryota > Viridiplantae > Streptophyta > Magnoliopsida > Magnoliales > Magnoliaceae > Magnolia > Magnolia kwangsiensis. The sequence goes on along the minus strand of CM073585.1, from coordinate 9,035,050 downwards.
TTAGTCATTCAAATTTAGGAATGAAAACCTTGGTTCCCTTGTAAATTGCCAAAATAGTTGTTCGAACTTAGGAATTAAATGTTTACCAAATACTCATTATGATGTACATAAGACTACATAAGGACATTCCTTAAACTTGACTTCCAAATGAAAATTTTCTAGAAGTCTAGAACATGAACTTTCCTAAAATTTCATAGTTAGAAATCACTCTTGTGATAATCAGCAAATGGACTAAACTTAGGCATGTAGGAGTTTCCTCACTCACTATACTGGACCCTAAACTAAATCTAAGTACTCTTTAAACTTAAAGAAATATTATTAGGAAGTGTAACTTGAATTCCCCAGTACGGCGCCTCTTTAGCTAGAAATAACAGACTTTGCAAATCCCAATAATTGGGAATAAATAGAGGGAAGTTTATAGGATTTTGTGCAGGTTTTAAACCCTAGGTTGAGCCTATGTGGGTTAGGTTTAAGAACCCGGATAAAATTTAGCAATTTCAAAACTCAAGTTTCCATGTAGGAACCTTGGGCTGAAATTTTTTGACTAATGCATTGACCAGGGTGGGCAGTGGAAGCGTAAGGGTTATTTGTGTCTATTCACATAAATTCAAGCATTCTCCTAGTTTATTTAGAAGGTCACGTGATATTCCCAAAAAGCCTAATCACAGATCGATGGAACTGCACTTAAGCGAAGTTACGTTGTTTGAATCAAATTCCATATCCTAGCAAATTCTAACGATCTCAGTACCCTGATCAAGCAAAAAATCAAGGTTTACTAGGATTTGGAATTTATACAGTGAACTCTCTGTTCTATGTAGAAAAAGGATCGATGTATCAGGCTCAAACCTACTACGACCATCTACTTGTGTTACCCTGAATGCTGAAAAATAGAAAACAATAATATACCTTAGGCAGCTGGAAACTATCATTGATAGTCAAGGAAAAAAAAAAAAGAAAAAAAAGAGAGGAAAATATAGGATTCTTAGTCGTCACCTAAAGGAAGTTATAATCCTAGTAAATACCATAGGATGTCATGATGTTGTTAGACATTAGACCAAATCCCTAGTTCTTGTATGTCTGAAGGGGTTTCTTACAATCTGTAGCACCCAGAAACGTTATTCGATCTGCTAGGTAAAAGATATAACGGTTGTACGAGACCTGGATATAACCTAACAAATCCTGATAAGAAAATTTTTCTTTAAGGGGGGTAGATGGGGATGACTAATGTTCTAATAGTAAGTCATGAACGCTTGCACTTACGAATAAACTTAGTACGGAAACTAGCGGATGCATACAAACATCGTAAGATAAATTGTTGTTCACATCCATAGTCGAAGTGTTGAATTTCGGGGGTAAAATTCTCTTTAAGGGGGTTAGATTGTAACGCCCTGTACTTTCGGTACTCGGGTGCTACCGAGTAACCCTACTTAGTATAAGTACAAACCTAGCTCGAACGAATGTTCACATCCATCTTAGTCTAAATCCAACCGTTGAAAACAGTCCCAATCCATACGTCAAGCTATCTACCCATTGATTTTCAAGATGGATCATCATGCCACTAAAGAGACCTATTTCTAGGATCCAAATTTCACTAGTGGACAAATCTAGCCGACCATTACAACCTTAGATCATGAAATCTACTGTTCACAATATCTCTTAGGCCGATCCATCATTTAAAAATACAAATCGGATTATATAGCTTCATACCCAACTCCCAAATGACACCTAAACGTTCTTTAGGATACCTAGGGTTATCGATAGCTAAGTTAGGGTCAATCCAACCGTTGAATTGTTGGAATGGCCAGGGAACAGGGAATTTATATATAAACATTCATGTGGTGTGGCCCATGTAACAATTAAAGTAAGCTAAGGATTAGATAAATGAATCCCAGCGTTTGAACTACCGTGAGGACGATTCTGCCCAGAAGTAGGCCCTACAAATTAACTCAAGATAATAATAATGATAATATTAATATTAATAACAATAATGATTGAACACGTTATAATATGGACATTCAAAATGGTAAATTCATGGAATATGTGGCCCTAAAATATCCGAACAATGACCCAGGGCCATTGAAGTTCAGATTCGCAATGATCTGACCGTTAGATCAATGAAAACCCACAATTTGGCTGGATATTCTTCCTTTGCTTTTCTTTTCTTTCCTTTCTTTCATCTTGTTTTTATATTATAATGTTGTAGGGCCCACAAGTGGGCCATGCTATTGGAGGGCTTGCCCTACACGCTATCACAATGTGGACCACCTTGTGTGGCCCACTGTGATGTTTATTTGCCATTTAACATGTTGATATGGACAATAGTTTTGGATGGTGAGAAACCACCCAATATTGGTTTGATCCAAAGCCCATTGGCCCACAATGACCTGACCAATCTAATGCATGGAGTGGATTTGTTTAGGTGGACCCACTACCCTTAAAATGAACCAAGAGAGAGGGAGGGGCAGCAACCGTGGCTGCTGGATGCAAACAGCATCCAGGGATGCTGCTGTCCAGCAGCAAGGGCAACAATTGCACCTGGAGTGGGGTCCCCACTCGTGGACCCACCTTGATGTATTTATTCCATTCACGCCGTCCATCGGTTTCTCCAGATCATTTTAGGCCATGCGCCGAAATATGAGGCAAAACCGATTTTTTGAGTGGGCCGAATGGAGGGAAACAATCCTGATTGTTGAAAGCTTTGAAGGCCCACCGTGGGCTCCCTGTTCGTCCAAATCAATCCAATTCAGGGCTTATTAGACCCCATTCAAGGGGGCAAAGAGGGTGGATGAAGTACATCATATAAATGGAGCCCGGTTTAACGGTGGAAACAAAATAATAATAATAATAATAATAAGTTGCCAAGCACGTTGATGCCTTGGGAGGAAACCATGATGGCGAAATCTGGATCTTATGCGTGGGACCCATCTTAATGTTTATGTGTAATCCATGCCGTTCATCTGTTTCTCCATATCATTTTAGACCATGGGCCAAAAATTATACAGTTTGACTTTTGAGTGGGCTGCTATGTGGGAAACAAATGCCCCGCTATTGAAACCTTCCAAGAGTCACTGTGGGCTCCCTGTTCGTCCAAACCAGTCACAATCAGAGCCCATTGGACTGCTCTTGAGCTGGCCTATCCGGTGGACGTATCGATCGGTGGGCGTATCGAATCATTCAAATGAGGCCCATCTCAATGGTGGAATTCACACACACACACACATACACACACACACACACACACACACACACATATATATATATATATATATATATATATATATATATATATATATATATATATATATATATATATATATAAAATATTAAAAACCAGATAGCCAACAAGAGCTGGCGCTGTTGCCAGCGTCCAGAGGGTGGGCGGACTACCACCGAGGCGTGGAGTGGTGCCCCAGTCGGGGGATGCACCACGGTGCATGTATTTCATCCATGCGACCCATCTATTTTGGCAAATTATTTTAGGCTAGGAGCCCAAAAATCTGGCCAATCCAGATGTCAGGTGGGATGCGCTGGAGGACGATGATGTCTATAGTTGAAATCTTCCTTAGCATCTCTGATGTTTAGTTCCCAGCCCACCAGGGGCTGTGGGGGATGTTTGGGAACACCAGGGGCTATAGGGCCCAATTTTGGGTCCCACCTAGAGGGATTGTGACGTGGAGTGGTTCCCCAGTCGGGGGATGCACCATGGTGCATGTATTTCATCTATGCGACCCATCAATTTTGCAAAATTATTTTAGGCTAGGAGCCCAAAAATCTGGCCAATCCAGATGTCAGGTGGGATGCGCGGTAGGACGATGATGTCTATAGTTGAAATCTTCCTTAGCATCTCTGATGTTTATTTCCCGGCCCACCGGGGGGCTGTGGGGGATGTTTAGTTCCCAGGCCACCAGGGGCTATAGGGCCCATTTTTGGGTCCCACCTAGAGGGATTGTGTTGGCTACCTTACCGTCAATCTTGGTTTTGGCGTGGAGCATGGATTTGAGTGGGCCACATCGTGAAACCAGAAGTGGTTGAGTGACTGCCATTAAAAATTTTACTGTACTCATTGTAATGTTTAATTGTTATCCAACCTGACCGAGGGGCCCACCACGGTTCAACCTTAATATATATATATATTATCCAGACCAAACATCTTTTATTACCTCCTTTATGTGTGCAAGGCCAAGTATGGGGCTGATTTTAGTGTCAAGTGGGTCATGCCACATAGACATTTATCTTTCTACTGGGGCTTGTCGTTTGGGTTTCGTTCTCTTTATATGATGTGCCAATTAAGGTCGATTATCACATGATATGTCTGATAATATTTTAGTGTACTTGATAGGACACACTAATAACATGCTTAATGTAATAATATCATGCCCAATTATATGCCTATACACATCATTTGTATGCTTGTTGTGGATGATAATTGTTCATACCATATGCACATCAGCTTGAGATACTTAAGGGACTCTATATGGGATATGGTCGTCCCACATAATTGCACGGTATGCGCAGGCTTGGTACATGACTTGGATAGTATGACTCGTGCATTTCGCATCTTGTATGTCACGATCACTTTACACTCTCGTGACGTAAGGGTTATAGCCTCTACAGGCATTTCGGGGATGACCGGATTGGATATCGAAAATATTTGTTCTAGCATTAGGACGTTATATATATCCTTGGGTGAAAGTCCTTAAACCCATGTGGTAACAGTAGGATGCTTCAACGATAAGACCGAGTGGATAACATAAGCGTCGAAGTGCTAAATACCAGTTGACTGTTTCTCCTACTGTGTCGTGGTCACTTGAAAAAGGGTGTGAACTTATCCGCCCAGAGGGTTATAGGCTAGGTTGAATTTGACCAGCTTGTAAATGGGTCCGCTATCGGCGAGCCCGATGGGCATTGACATACCACTGATGAGGCAGATAGTGAAGTCTTTTTCTACTCTTGGTCATGCGCATGATAAGGTGGCAACCATTGTTAGTGTAGTAGACTCCGGTGATGTTTCCAAGTGCGAACTATACTGCTATGTGGACTTGTCAAGGATTGACATGTTTGCATTACATCCCTAACATATGAAATTCGGCCACTTAGGCCTTATATTGCATAGCTTGGGTATGGCTAACAATATTCATGGACTTGACATCTTAGTCCTCCATTAACTTTTGCATACTTTGATATCTGTATTATTGTCATATGCATTGTGCACACACGCGCGCGCACACACACACACTACTGAGCTTCATAGGAAGCTTATGCATGTTTGTTTATGCTACATGTGATACTAGTGCATATCAACAGCATTGGGCTCAAAGTATGAGCCTGTTGTTTTGAGTTTTGATTATATATTGTATTTTTTTTCCAGCACTATGCTCAAATATTATATTAATGAATATGTGGTGATGATGTTGTTTTGTGAATTGGGTACACTTGTGGTTATGCTCCTTTACAAAAAATAAATTCACCCTTATAATCCTCCTTATAAGATCACAGGATCAAAACCTGACGTATGGAAGCTGGGAGCCAAGAATAGGATATCACGGAGGTTATCAACATCAAATTCGACGGCCGAAAATTTAGTGAGCCCGGTTCCGAATTTGGGGCGTGATAGAAGTCCACATGTGTGTGCAATAAAGCTCATGCGCACGCCTAATATAAGGCGGGTTGCAGACATTTTCATGGGAAAGATGGATTAGAGAAGGCCCGATCGGAGGCAGAAATGATCCAGACCGTTAGAACCTTACAATAGTCGTATCTCGCAAACCGGGATGAGTTTTTCGACATATCATATATGATTTTCGGGTAGGAGAAGATACTTTAGCCAACCAATCCTACTATGTTGGGTTATCCACTCCGGATTTGTGAGATTCCACCAAATCAACTGTCAAAAGTCTCCTTTATTTTTGTTTTTACTACAAATAATAAGTTTAATTTGAGTATAACTTTTGATCCTTTGAGTTGTAGGAGCCGTGACCAACATAAAAGAGCTTAGAAAAGTTAGGAGAATAATGTGGTTAGGTCAAATTAATATTTTTGGCCAAAAACCATTAAGTCTAGTAGGAATGGAGATTGTCTATAAATAGTAAGTTTAGTATTTATAGAAACTCATGTTTTTAGGGAGTTTGTGTTTAAAACTTTGTCCTAGATTTGAGCTCATTACTTAAAGGATTGAAATTTCAATTTTTATCATCAATCCATTTATTTTGAATTTTTAGAAATTATTTCTATTTTTATCCTTCATTATTTCAAGGAAGCTTTTTAAGGTGTCCAGAGAGCTCCATGGATTCAGAGTAGTTATTCCCCAAGGAACATGGTGATCAACCTCATCACATCCTTCCCTGCGTCAACTAATCCACATCATATATATCCTCAAAGTGAGATCATTCTAACTTGTCAGGTGAGTGTTTTGAATGAAAAATATTTATTATCATCAGCTATTGAGGCATGACTAGAATCCAAGAACAATATATATTAGCCAATGCGACCTTCTCAAAAGACCAATGATGCGGTGACTCAACCAGAAACTTAACTGAGTTAACTCGCTGATTGGGTTGATACGATGTGACACAAAAATAAGCACAGATGGAAGTGTAGGCATGGCACACCTGATAAATGGACCTATTAGCTCAGACAAGGCACCCGGCTTAGCTCTTGCAAGCATGGCCTGATCAACTTTTGGGTCAAGCTTGAGCTTTGGTGGTTTTGCTTGACCATTCGGAGCCTTAAGTGTTATGAATGTAATTGAACTTAAACTTTCCAAATCATGGGTCCCACTTTAAATGTTTTATTGGTAAGTAATATTTTTAGTAGAATGATTGAAGCTGTTGATATTATGGGCACTACTATCAATATGATGCGTCCCAAAGATCTCCCACGTGGGAATATATCCTAATCTTTCAATAGGTAGCCAAGGAGAACGTGAAAAAATATAGTTTAATCCAGATTCTTCAATATATATATATTGGGAAATGCTCCCTTGCACACACGTTCGCGCGGAACTAGTGCGAACTTTTTTGAGAACCTATCATACGTGATGTGGTTCCAAAGTCTGAACTGTCCATGTGAAGAAACAGCTCATGAAATCCACTGCATGGGCCCAAGTTTTACTTTGATCCAAAACTTTGGTGGGCCATAAAAAATGAAAATAGATTCCTCCCTTGATTTGCATTTCTCTTTGATATGGCCCACCAGAATTTTAGATCAAGGTGAAAATTAGTTCCTTGGGGTTTCATTGGATTCCGCATCACATGAACTGTTCAAATTAGACACCCATGATACGTGTGCAAAGGTGCGCAGGTGCATAGGTGATCATGACTCTCTCTCTCTCTCTCTCTCTCTCTCTCTCTCTCTCTCTCTCTCTCTCTCTCTCTCTCTCTCTCTATATATATATATATATATATATATATATATATATATATATATAGTGCCGATCTCTTACGAACCATACTGCACGGAATTTATGTGCGTGCTGATCTCTTACGAACCATACTGCACGGAATTTATGTGCGAGCCTTCATGTACACCGTAGGATAAGGAGAGTAGTTGGGATTCTACTTCCTTATGAGGGAGAGAGAGTCTTCGAAGAGTAGACTTTCTCCTACACTCATAGAGAGAAATTTGGAATTAAAAGAAGATTTCTTGACAAAGCCTTTTGCACAAAGATCATGCGAAAGGATTTTGTGTGGGGCCTACTATGATGTTTGTGATAAATCCAACTTGTCCATCCATTTTTTGTAATCATTTTAGGTAATGCTACCAAGAATGAGGAGGTTATAAAAATTAAATGGGCCACATGAGAGGAAAAAGTGGGAATTTAGTGATCACCGTTGAAATTTACGGTGTTGAGCCATAATTGAAGCACATGCACAGATCAATTGGATCATACCCTATATAGGCTCCATTGTGATGTTTATTTGTCATCCAACATGTTCATAAGATTATACAACATGGATGAAGGTAAACACAAATATAAGCTTGTTTCAAAACTCATGTGACTCTCGAGATTTTTTTGAAAGGTGGATGTTCAGTTCAACTGTTTCCAATGGTGTGGTCAATTTGAACATTTAATATGCTTGATTTTTTGTGTCAATCCTTAAAATTATTTGGTAAAAATGAACGGACGGAGAGGATAAAATACATAAATCATGGTGGACCCACGGAGTTTACTTAGGATGTAGGAGTCTGGATCCTCCGTTTGCGAAAGTAGACACTCCGGGCACAGATTAGATACTACTGAAAGGGTGAGAAGCGATACTTGCTACTGAGTGACGTCACCAATTTTCATATGCCCACCATGATGTATGTTTTGTATCCACACCTTTCATCCATTTAGAGAGATTGTTTGAAGGTAATATCCAAAGAATAAGTTAAATCTAAATCTCCAGTGGACCCAGCATAAAAAACAGTGGGGACAGTGACGTCCACTGTTAAAAGCTTGTAAAGGCCACAAAAGTTTTAGATCAAGCTGATATTTGTGTTTTCCCTTATTTCATGTAGTTTTTAACTTTTGAATAGGTTAGATTTCAAATAAACATTATGGCGGGCCTTAAGATAGTTTCAACCAATCCCCGTTGTTTTCTGGTGGGTCCATTACAGCGTCCTGACTTTTGAAATTAAATTGCCTACTGAGTTAATCAGTATGCTCTTATCGTACTGAGTAAACTCTATTGGCCCACTGTAAATTTATGTAGTTTATCCACACCGTCCATCTATTTTTCCATATCATTTTACAGGTTGATCCCAAAATTGAAGTTTATCTAAAGATCAAGTGGACCATAACACAGGAAACAGTGGAAATAATGATTTCCACCATTGAAACCTTATTAGGCCCCACAGTGATGTTTATTTGTCATCTAAACTTCTCATAAGATCACAAAAACATAGATGAATGGAAAAAACAAATATAAGATTGATCCAAAACTTTTATGACTCCCAAGAAATTTTCAACGTTGGACATTTAATTCACACTGTTTAACTTTCTATATGCTTCAGCTTTGCGATAAACCCTAAAATCATCTCGTAAAATGTATGAACGGATTCGATAAAGTATATAAATCATAGTGTACCCCACCGTTACGGATTCATAAAGTATCCAAATCATAGTGGACCCCACCGTACTGTGTTACTCAGTACGCAATCCGCCTCCCTGACTTTCATGCTTTTTTCATCGTTTGCTGAATAGTGATTGGTCCATCTCAATCATAGATGTAATTACACAATCACGCGGTCCAATTAAATTACAATCATATGGTCCAATTAAATTATAATCATATGGTCCATCCATTTTTCCATATCATTTTAAAATATTAAGACAAAAATGGAAAATAACAAACCGCCAAATGGACCACAAAGTGGGGATTAGATTCCTACTGTTAAAAAATTCTTGAGGAGCACAAAAGTTTTGGATCAAGGTGATATTTGTTTTTTCATTTCACCCAGGTGGTATAAACAAGATGGATGGAAAGTAAAAAACACGATAGACTCTAAGAAGGTTTCAACGGTGGGTATCCTTAGCACTACTGCTTCCTGTGCTGTGGCTCAATTGAGTATTGGATCCATCTTATTTTTTATTCAGTGCACTAAAACCGTATGAAAAAATGGATGAACGGCTTAGATAAAATTAAAACATCACGGTGGACCCTCAGTTGCCCTGAGAGGGTCTGCTTGTCCTGAGCTCGGAATAGGCGGGGAAGTACCTAATCCATGCTCGAGAGGGACACAGAGGAACGAAATAGGATTGCATACTCATTAGGCTTACTTAGTAAACTCAGTTGGCCCTACTATGAATGTATGTGGGTTATCCACGCCATCCATTTGTTTTATGAGATCATTTTAGTTGTTGAATATAAAATAAAAGTATTTCGCAAGCTCAAGTGGACCATACTATAAGAAACAATGCAAATAATGACTTCCACTGTTGAAACCTTGCTAGGGTCCATAGTGATTTTTATTTGTCATCCAACCTGTTCATAAGATTACAC